>CM076573.1:907679153-908053171 GCA_034641835.2 Pinus albicaulis | reverse complement strand
TAGGGTCCAACCCTAACCCCTTTATTTATGTAATAATCCCAAGGGGCCTCATTATAGTCATAGTTAGTTATTTGAGTCAATAAATCCCATAAGCGGTTATCTGCATTAATAATGATTGTAAGTGGTTGACCCGCATTATATAAAATGGACCACAATTATTTATAAACATGCCATAGTTAATAAATAAATTTGTTAAACCATATTATGCAAGGGACCACTAGTATTTAGGGTTTTAGATGTCATAAATCTATAAATAGTCTTAGATAGCAAGGGGAGAATCTTCAAGTTTTATTGTGATTGAGCTATGCTCTGTTGGAGGTTTTCCCCTCGAAGGGGAAAGTGAACATTGTATTCTGCTTTTGAATAATAAAATATCTATGCAACTTGTCTGAAATCATGTGCTATTTTTGTGTCTATGTCAATCATCAGAGACATTTGAGATATTAAACGGGCCTCAAAACTAAAATGTACAACCAAAATCAACTTTATAAGAACCAATATGATTCAATATGATGATGTCAACCATGGGAGATGATTCACCATTTTTAGAGTAAAAAAGTAAAAAGATTAAAAAAATAAAAATAAAAATAAAAACTACTTTTTCAACTCGTCTTTTCAACTTATCTCCCTACATTTTTACTCAAATTTCGAGTGGGGGAACTTGTTGGATGCATATTTTAATTCATCATCCAAGGAGCACCCGTGTTGTATACTTTCGATGGACCCCGCTACACGAAAAATCAGAAATACATGAAAAACTTTATTGCAATCACATTTTTTCATGAATTTCTCATTTTTCGTGTAGCAAGGTCCATCGAAAGTATGAAACATGGGTACTACTTAGAATAGAAATTAAATGTTGCACCAACTTACTCAAAATTTGAGTAAAACCATAGGGAGATAAGTTGAAAATACAAGTTGAAAAAATAGTTTTTCCTTTTTTTCTTCTAAAATTTGATGATGTAATATAATATTATTTTATTATTTTCACTATTATTTTATAATATTCCTTAGGAGGCCCATTTTAGACAAAATTTATCTAATTATTGTTTTGTATTTCTGGCATTCAGGTATTCTTCCCAAGTCAAGTGTATAACAAGTGGTATCAGAGCACTTCCTCGAGCTAGCTATACCTGCAATTTTGGCCAAAAACTTTTAGGCTAGAGACGTGTTCCGATGTCTTTAAACCACAGGATTTGTCGTTGAGTGCATAAACCTGTTGGGAAGGCATGCTTGTAGGAACTAAAAGAGATGGTCACTCTTTTTGGACCCCCTTGTAACCCCTGTGGGTACCCCTTCGACTAGTATCCAATTAGACAAAACCACACACGAACTACACTTCCATGTACCCTTGGGTATATCAAAATCACCCCCCATGTTAACTTGAAACCCAATCTTAGACAAGTCTTTAGTCGTCTTGCTGCTACAATACACTAAGAACAACACTCAGGGTGATTACTCGCATGTACATAAGGGTAGTTGGGTAGTACAACTAAGGGTATGGTCGATCCTCTTTAGTTCGTGCCTTGAAAGATTGGGATGAGTAATATTGTTGGACCCCTGCATATATTGCGATATGTAGCAAATAACACTCCTTTGTGACCATAGTTCCCTCAACTATCTCAAGATCACCCTCCTACCTTTTCATCCAGATCAAATCCAATAATTATGGTTTGGTCGTTGTTGTATAAATCAAATCCAACAGTTGGGGTTTTGTCGTCGTCGTACAGATCAGATTAAGCAGTTGGGGTTTCAAAATAAAAATCAAAGTCTTTGCGTAGTGATGGTTTTGGCTGCTATTATCCAGATCATATTGTTGTATAACTTTTTCCAGTGTCGATACTTTTGGGTTTATTATACTACAATCTAGCCTAGATTTTCGTAAGATAACTGGTAGCGTTAAGCATTTTTTATTTCGGCCACTATAGTATTGATCAGCTAGGAGTAAAAATAAATTTAGAGTATTAAAAAAAATTTGGGGTCATCATGGGATTCTTGCAAGAGACGTAGCCCATCTTATTTAGGACGATGAGTTGATCGTAGTGGTACCATTCACCTGTAAGGCCCCCAATTTTCATCTTGTCCCATTTTTTCACCGAAGAAACTTGAAATGACCCACATCGCTAGAATCTTGAGCTTTCCCTCATTCCAACCATACTACTCTTAAATAAGCTTAAAATTTTACCACGAATAGTTTATGTATGGTACAAGGTCTCAAGTTATGGTTGTGGATATAGTCGAAGCCCTCAAGAAAAAATTCAATGAATTCTACGCTTCCTTTGAAGACAAAATCATAACAGCAGTATTGCAATCCCTGAGAAATCATCAGGAACCCATGGGAGAAGGGAAAAAAAATTTATGCACCCATATAAAGAGAATCCAATCATCACATTCATTTCCATAGAGGTCACCAATATTTGATCCATCGAACACACAATCTTGACATGTACAAATTTAATGGCTCTAACCCGACAGTATGGATGTCACAAATGGAGAAATATATCCACCTTAACAGTATCTGAGATGATGAAACTAAAATACATGTTGGATCTCTTTACTTGGACTAAGAGTGATGGCAGTGGTGGTAGTGGCATCAAAAATTTTATCCGGGGAGACCAACTTGGAACATGTTCTCAAAATCCATTTGTGACCGCTTTGATCAGGAAGCTCACTTTCTGGGTCGTATCACTAATCTAAGGAAAATGGGTACATTACGAGACTACATTGCAGCCTTTGTAAAATTGTCCATCAGGACTACGGGACTAGGAGATGCTTTTAACATGGAATGTTTCATCAGCATCCTAAAGGAAGCCATCTAAGCCCATGTTCGAATGCATCACCCAAATACTTTGTTGGAAGCATATCGTAAGGCCTTAGATACAAAAGCTACTTTAAATGACCAATACAATCATCCAAATTTTGTCACATGGGCATGTCCCACCCCTAATAAGGGCCCCACCAAAACACTTAATGTTCAAAAGGTGTCTCTGAAAAAAATGACCAAAATAAGGAAACAAGGATTATACTACTACAATAATGAAAAATACTCCCCCGAACATAAATGCAAGGAAACAAAATTCTTTCAAATGGACACTACTAAATATAGCTCCGTCAATAAATATCATCCACTAAAGTTCCTAAGGAGGAAAAGGGTGAGCCCCAAACATCCCCGGACACTAGTACTACAACTACGGTAGATGAGCCAATTATCTCACTCCATGCCTTGGTTGGAATTTATTCGCCACATACTCTCAAAGTTAGAGGTTTTATTAAACATAGGCCAGTAGTGGTATTTATTGATAGAAGAAGCATGCATAACTTTGTTCCCAAGAGAGTAGTCGAATTCATTCATTGTTTTGTAAGGAAGGTATCTAATTTCCAATTCCTTATCGCTAATGGGGGGACCATGAAATTTGAAGAACGTTGAGAAAATATTAAGCTTTAGACGGGGGATTATCAGCTAAAAAACACATGTTTTCCATGGAAATGGGTGGTTGTGACATTATTCTTAGTGTTGAATGGATCCACACACTGGGCCCTATCATGATGGACTTCCCAAAGTTATATATGAGATTTAAACAAAACGAACACACTCATACACCGTGGGGAATCCAGGAATATGCTCCTACTATCCTCAGCTCGCATTGAATGGAGAAGCTTTTAAAAAAGAGCCATCATGGGATAGTATCACAATTCAATTCCATCCATGCAATTGAATCCACTCCTACTAACATTCATCCTGATATGAAATAGGTATTGGATAGCCACCAGCTAGTTTTTGACAAACCTAAGGAGCTCCCACCCTTTAAGGGTGAACATAATCATAACATCCCTTTTCTTTCCAGTACCTAGCCACTAAATGTCTACCCCTATCAATATCCTTTTCCACAAAAGAATGAAATTTAAAAAATCATCAAGGAACTCCTTGAAGCCAGTGTTACTTGTCCCAACACCAACCCTTATTCATCTCCAGTGGTCATGGTTTTAAATAAATATGGTGAATGGTGCAAGTGTCTAGAATTTAGGGCTCTTAATAAGCTCACTATCAAGGACAAATTTCCTATCCTAGTAGTTGATGATCTTCTTGATGAACTACATGGTGCCAATTTTTTTACCAACCTGGACTTCCACTCTGGCTATCACCAAATACAGATGAAGGAAATTGACATTCCCAAGACATCCTTTCAAACTCATGAAGGCCATTATGAATTCTTGGTCATGTCATTTGGTCTCTCTAATTCCCCATCCACTTCTTAGAGCCTCATGAACCACCCTCTAAAACACCATCTCAGAATATTTGTCCTAGTATTTTTTATGACATTCTAATCTATAGCATAACATGGGACACACACCTTCAACATGTTGACCAGGAATTGCAACTTCTTGAGGATCTCAAATTATTTGTCAAATTATCCAATTGTTCCTTTGACATGGAAGAAGTGGAGTATTTGGGACACATTGTATGTCGTGAAGGAGTGAGGGTTGATCCAAAAAATATTTAGGAAATGCAAGTTTGGCCCCAACCAAAAATCTTGAGGACTTTTAGGGGATTCTTGGGTCTCACGAGATACTATTGAAATTTTTTCAACAATTATGGATGCATTTCTCAACCCCTCACTAACATTCTCAAGACAAATTTATTTCTTTGGACTGACGCAGCTCAACATGCCTTCTTGGATCTCAAATGGGCCATGTGCTCCACTCTAGTATTGGCCCTATCAAACTTCACAAAACATTTTGTGATTGAATGTGATGCTTCAAGTACAAGCATTGGAGTAGTATTAATTCAGGAAGGTAGACCATTTGATTTCACCAGTCAACAACTCAATGGAAATAATTTGGGTCAATCTACGTATGAGAAATAAATTTTGTCCATATTACATGTAGTAGAAACTTGGCGACCATACTTATTAGGGATTCGTTTCCAAAATCCGCGCTGACCATCATAGCCTAAAATATTTCTTAGAGCAACATGTATCGTCGCCACAAAAAAATAAATGGATCACAAAAATGTTGGGATATGATTATGAGATAATTTACAAGCCTGGGGTGTGAAAATGTAGTGGTTAGTGCCTTATGCACCAATTTGAGGAAGATGGAACCCTTTTTTTCCCTCTCTCTACCCATACCATATTGGATTAAAGAAACTCATCATGAATAGTTCGCCCACCCCTCTTTGTCCCAACTCATTAATGGATTACGAGCAGATCCTAATTCCTCATAGGATTACTCTTGAAAGGATTAGGTTCTTCTCTATAAGGATCGAGTAGTGTTATCCCCGACCTCCACCCTCAAAACTTGCATCTTGGAAGAGATGCACTCCTCTCCTATTGCAGGAAATTCAAGCTTTCATAAGACTTATGCACAAGCACACCGCTCTTTCTTTTGGACTGACATGAAGCACAACATTCTTACCTTTTTAGTTGAATGCGAAGTATGCCAACACAAAAAATGGGAAACAATCAAGTTATCAGGAACCTTACAACCCTTTCCACTCCTTGCTTCCGCTTGGAAAAAAATTTCCATGGATTTCGTTACGGGTCTCCCAAAGTCAGTCATCATGGTGGTTTTTGACATATTTTTCAAATATTCTAATTTTTGCACTCTACTATACCCATTTACCCCAACATTGGTGGCTCAACTTTTCATGGACAAAATATTCAAACTGCATGGAATTTTGACTTTTGTTGTGTTTGATCGATACCCCACTTTCACAAGCAATCTTTGGTAGGAAATTTTCAAGCTATAGGGCATTAAAATCCAAATGATTAAAACTTGCCATCCCCAAATAGATGGTCAAACAGATGTAGCCAAAAAATGTTTGGAGACCTATCTTTGGTGCTTCGCTTCAAACAAGAAACATCAATGGGTATAGTGGCTACCTTTAGCTGAATGGTGGTATAATACTAACTATCATGAGGGCCACCAAGATGATTTCATATGAAGCAATGTATGGCAAACTCCCACCTTCACCGAATTCTTATATCCCCAGATCTTCCAAAGTAGAGGAAGTTGATAATCTCCTGCAAAACCATGCTGCCCTGATTGCTCATCTCAAAGATAATATACATCAATCTAAAAACTGAATAAAGCATTAGGTTTAAAAACATCGTTCAGAGAGGTCATTTCAAGTAGGTGACCAGGTGTTTCTCTAAATCCGACCTTATAAGTAGACCACTCTCAAATAAAATGGTTGTCGGAAACTAACCCCAAAATTCTATGGGCCTTATCAGGTACTTCATTGTATAGTAGCAGTCTCTTACAAACTGGCCCTACCGCCTACTTCAAATATCCACTCAATATTCCATGTATCCTTCCTCAAGAAAGTTGTGGGCCGAATAGTTGCAGGGTTCAAACAAGTATGCCAAAATTGGATGAGGAAGGTTCACTTTGGCTCTGACCTAAAAAAGTCCTCGATATTCGAGAAAGACATATATGTGGCCGAACGATCAAGGAATTCCTCGTCAAGTGGAAAGACACCTCTCCAGAAGATGTAACATGGGCACCCACCACTATTCTTCAGCAGTTTTAGCAGCTTCAACCTTGAGGACAAGGTTGTTTTGTATGGGGGAGGGTATGTTAGGGTCCAACCCTAACCCCTTTATTTATGTAATAATCCCAAGGGGTCTCGTCATATTCATAGTTAGTTAGTTGAGTCAATAAAGGTCATAAGTGGTTATCTGCATTAATAACTATTGTAAGTGGGTGACCCGCATTATAAAAAGGGACCACAACTAGTTATAAACATGCCATAGTTAATAAATAAAGTGGTTAACCCATATTATGCAAGGTAACACTAGTATTTAGGGTTTTGGATGTCATAAAGCTATAAATAGTCTATATATCAAGGGAATAATCATTGAGTTTTATTGTTATTGAGCTCCTCTCTGTTGGAGTTTTCCCCCTCGAAGAGGTAAGTGAACATTGTATTATGCCTCTGAATAATACAATATATTTGCAAATGGTCTCAATTCATGTGTTATTTATGTGTTTCAGGAAATACTGTTTCGCATTTCGGGCATTCATGAATTCTTCAGAGGTCAAGTGTATAACAAAATTCTTCTTTACAGACATCCTCCATTAGGTTTTTTTTATCTTCATCATTCACAAATCTAGGGAAAAGTTGGGCAACCCTAATGACTTCAACAATATTTTCCCTCAAAATCTCCTTAAACAAATTTTGAAAATGTGATACACATAGGGGAAAATACCTTCAAAATTTAGACCTCCCTTCCCATCTCGTCATGAATATTCCAAACAGTTTTACACATATTACTACCCTTAGTGTATGCTTGAAAGAACTTAAAGTTCTCATCACGACTTTCTAACCATATAGATTTTCTCTTCAAATTCTCTTCAAATGAAGGGAGCAGAAGGTCTAGGTAACAATGATATTAGAAAAGGTCATATTGGTAACCATGAAAATGGCCAATGTGATGCGCACGACTAAAACCAGTGAGATGATGGTGTTTGAAATATATGGAAGAGGTTGGGTACTTTGGCCCCATTAGAGGAATTTTGAGGTAAAAAAAGGGCTTCAAAACAATATACAACAAAAATAAACTTTATAAGAACCAAAAGGATTCAATAAGATGATGTCAACCATGGGGGGTGATTCACCATTTTTGGAGTAAAAAAAAAAAAATCAAATCGTATTTTCAACTTATCTCCCAATGATAATTTCGAGCACGAGCACACATTGGATGTTGAATTTATTTTTCCATACAAGGAGTACCCATGTTGCATACATTTGATGGACCCCACAACACGAAAGATGTGAAATATATGGAAAAATGTGATTGAAATAATTTTTTTTCATATATTTCATCTATTAGGGTCCATCTGATCCGGATTTATGCAGGAACACAACAGAATACAGATATAACCATAAATACAGAGATGCAGTGGAAATAATGCTTCATTTTATTAATAAAAATGACTGAAATTTTCTTACAGACATAATGGAAATAAACTAGCTAGGGCACTGGTAGATTATCTCTGAATAGATATGTGGTGGCTATAGACCTCTGACCTGTGTTACATTGAGGCTCGAAGGCCTATTACAAACATAATGGAAATAGATGACCTAGGGTACTGGCAGCATATCCCTGAGAAGAGATGTGACGGCTACCAGCCCCTCAACTATGTTACAATGAGGCTCGAAGGCCTATTTATTGTTGAGAAACAATGTGAAACCCAAAACATCCAAAAACCTAACCCTAGGAGATGAAGCGCCAAAACTGTGGGCCCCGTTTGGGTAAATTCATGTTGCAACTTCCCGGGGACGTAACTTTCGCATCCGATCTCTGTTTGACACGCTCAATAGCTCGTTAGAAAGATTTGTCCGAGGACTACAAAAAAATTTTTGTGAGAAACATCAATCCATGGACCCATGTTTCTCTAGGTTTTCCCAAAAAACGTCGTTTAGGGCCTCAAAACGGCTTTGGAAGTTCATAACCCGAAAAAATTCTTTAAATAGTAAGTTGTGCTGAAACGTATAAACTAAAATAACTGATGGTGGGGGTCCAAATAGACTCGGTGGGTGGCCACCAATACCCACCTGGATCATTAAGTCCCCAAAACGGCTCCGGGAGTGCAGGGCCCGAAAATCTACTAAAAATAGTAAGCTGTGCTGAAGCTAATTGATGTTGCGGGTCCAAATGGATTAGGTGGGTGGCCACCGATATCCACCTAGATCATTCCTCCCTCCTTAGGAAGCAATGGTCTCCATTGCGTTAAGTTCCTCCATGGGAGGGGGTGGGGGAAATTATTCTGAACTTGGTGTTGGATTTGTCCAGGATGTCGCGGGCCTGTTGGTGGACGTGTTGGATGTAGATGTGCCGCCGGTAGGCAGCCGTTGAAGGATCTGGGAAAATTTATCCATCATCGCTTTCATCTGTTTCTCGAGGGCCTCCTCGAGCAAGATTTTGATAGGATATCCTACTCCCTCGTCTTTCTTTCCTTCTGCCATGGGGGGTCGTTAGGGTTGCAAGGTTGAACTCCTTATACCCTGGCTACATTGGGAACATGAAGAGAAAAATAGAGAAAGAGCAGACCACTCTGATACCACTGATCTGGATTTATGCAGGAATGCAAAAAAATACAGATATAACCATAAATACATAGATGCAGCGGAAATAATGCTTCATTTTATTAATAAAAAAATGATTGAAATTTTCTTATAGACAGAATGGAAATAAACTAGCTAGGGTGTTGGTAGCTTATCTCTGAGAAGACATGTGGCAGCTACAGGCCTCTGAACTGTGTTACATTGAGGCTTGAAGGCCTATTACAGACATAATGGAAATAGATGAGCTAGGGTACTGGCAGCGTATCCCTGAGAAGATATGTGATGGCTACCAGCCCCTAAATTGTGTTACAATGAGGCTCGAAGGCCTATTTATTGTTGAGAAAAAATTTGAAACCTGAAACGTCCAAAAACCTAACCCTAGGAGATGAAGCACCAAAAATATGGGCCCCGTTTGGGTAAATTGGTGTTTCAACTTCCCGAGGACGTAACTTTGGCGTCCAATCTCTGTTTGACGTGCTCAATAGCTCATTAGAAAGATCTGTTTAAGGACTACAACTTTGGTGTGTGAAACATTGGTCCATGGACCAATGTTGCTCCAGGTTTTCCCAAAAAACGTCGTTTAGGGCCTCAAAATAGCTCTGGAAGTTCATGACCCGAAAAACTACTATAAATAGTAAGTTGTGCTGAAACTTGCAAATTGAAATTACTAATGGTGGGGGTTCAAATAGACTCGTGGGTAACCACCAATACCCACCTAGATCATTAAGTCCCCAAAATCGCTCCCGGAGTGCAAGGCCCGAAAACCTGCTAAAAATAGTAAGTTGTGTTGAAGCTGAAAAACTGAAAGAATTGATGCTGCGGGTCCAAATGGATTAGGTGGGTGGCCACCGATATCCACCTAGATCATTCCTCCCTCCTTAGGAAGCAATGGTCTCCATTGTGTTAAGTTCCTCCAGTGGGGGGGGGGGGGGGGGGCAAAGTCTACTGAACTTGTTGTTGGATTTTTCCAGGATGTCATGGACCTGTTGGCGGATGTGCTGGATGTAGATGTGCCGCCGGTAGGTAGCTGTTGAAGGATCTGTGAAAATTTATCCATCATCGCGTTCCTCTTTTTCTCGAGGGCCTCCTCGAGTAAGATTTTGATAGGATCTCCTGCTCCCTCGTCTTTCTTTCCTTCTGTCATGGGGGGTCGTCGGGGTTGCGAGGTTGAAATCCTTATACCCTGGCCATGTTGGGGACATGAAGAGAAAAAAAAAAAAAAAAAGACCACTTTGATACCACTGATCTGGATTTATGCAGGAACGCAACAGAATACAGATATAACCATAAATACAGAGATGCAGCGGAAATAATGCTTCATTTTATTAATACAAAAATGACTGAAATTTGCTTGTTGACAGAATGGAAATAAACTAGCTAGGGCATTGGTAGCTTATCTCTGAGAAGAGATGTGGTGGCTACAGGCCTTTGAACTGTGTTACATTGAGGCTCGAAGACCTATTGCAGACATAATGGAAATAGATGAGCTAGGGAACTGGCAGCGTATCCCTCATAAGAGATGTGACGACTACCAGCCCTTGAACTATGTTACAATGAGGCTCAAAGGCCTATTTATTGGTTAGAAACAACGTGAAACCAGAAATGTCCAAAAACCTAACCCTAGGAGATGCAGCGCCAAAACTGTGGGCCCCGTTTGGGTAAATGGGTGTTTCAACTTCCCGGGGATGTAACTTTGGCATCTGATCTCTGTTTTACGCGCTAAATAGCTCGTTAGAAAGATCTTTCCGAGGACTTCAACTTTTGGTGTGAGAAACACTAGTCCATGGACTCATGTTGCTCCCGGTTTTCCCAAAAAATGTCGTTTAGGGCCTCAAAACGACTCCGGAAGTTCATGACCCGAAAAACTGCTATAAATAGTAAGTTGTGTTGAAACTTACAAACTGAAATAATTGATGGTGGGAGTTCAAATAGACTCGATGGGTGGCCACCAATACCCACCTGGATCATTAAGTCCCCAAAACAGCTCTGGGAGTGCGGGGCCCAAAAATCTGCTAAAAATAGTAAGTTGTGTTGAAGCTGAAAAACTGAAAGAATTGATGATGCGAGTCCAAATGGATTAGGTGGGTGGCCACCGATATCCACTTGGATCATTCCTCCCTCCTTAGGAAGCAATGGTCTCCATTTCGTCAAGTTCCTCCATGGGGGGAGGGGGGGGAAATTCTGTTGAACTTGGTGTTGGATTTGTTTGGATGTAGATGTGCCGCCGGTAGGCAGCCGTTGAAGGATCTGGGAAAATTTATCCATCATCACGTTCCTCTGTTTCTCGAGGGCTTCCTCGAGCAAGATTTTGATAGGATCTCCTGCTCCCTCGTCTTCTTTCCTTCCGCCATGGGGGGTCATCGGGGTTGCGAGGTTGAACTCCTTATACCATGGCTGCGTTGGGGACATGAAGAGAAAAATAGAGAAAGAGAAGACCGCTCTGATACCACTGATCCGGATTTATGCAGGAACGCAACAAAATACAGATATAACCATAAATACATAGATGTAGGGGAAATAATGCTTCATTTTATTAATAAAAAAATGAATGAAATTTGTTTATAGACAGAATGGAAATAAACTAGCTAGGGTGTTGGTAGCTTATCTCCGAGAAGAGATGTGGCGGCTATAGGCCTCTAAATTGTGTTACATTGAGGCTTGAAGGCCTATTACAGACATAATGGAAATAGATGAGCTAGGGTACCGGCAGTGTATCCTTGAGAAGATATGTGACGGCTACCAGCCCCTAAAATGTGTTTCAATGAGGCTCAAAGGCCTATTTATTGTTGAGAAACAATGTGAAACCCGAAACATCCAAAAACCTAACCCTAGGAGATGAAGCGCCAAAACTGTGGGCCCCGTTTGGGTAAATTGGTGTTTCAACTTCCCGGGGATGTAACTTTGGCATCCGATCTCCATTTGACGCGCTCAATAGCTCACTAGAAAGATATGACCGATGTTGCTCCAGGTTTTCCCAAAAAACGTCGTTTAGGGCCTCAAAACAGCTCTAGAAGTTCATGGCCCAAAAAACTGCTATAAATAGTAAGTTGTGTTGAAACTTGCAAACTGAAATTACTGATGGCGGGGGTTCAAAAAGACTCAGTGGGTGACCACCAATACCCACCTGTATCATTAAGTCCCCAAAATGGATCCAGGAGTACAGGGCCTGAAAATCTGCTAAAAATAGTAAGTTGTACTGAAGCTGAAAAACTGAAAGAATTGATGATGCGGATCGAAATGGATTAGGTGGGTGGCCATCTATATCCACTTGGATCATTCCTCCCTTCTTCAGAAGCAATGGTCTCCATTATGTTAGGTTCCTCCATTGGGGGGGGGGGGGCTGGGGAAAATTCTACTGAACTTGGTGTTGGATTTTTCCAAGATGTCGTGCACCTGTTGGTGGACGTGCTGGATGTAGATGTGCCACTGGTAGGTAGTCATTGAAGGATTTGGGAAAATTTGTCGATCATCGTGTTCCTTCTTTTCCTGAGGGCCTCCTCGAGCAAGATTTTGATAGGATCTCCTGCTCCCTTGTCTTTCTTTCCTTCCACCACGGGGGGTCATCGAGGTTGCAAGTTTGAACTCCTTATACCATGGCCGCATTAGGGAAATGAAGAGAAAAATAGAGAAAGAGCAGACCGCTCTGATACCACTGATCCGGAAATATGCAGGAACGCAGCAAAATACAGATATAACCAGAAATACAAAGATGCAACGAAAATAATGCTTCATTTTATTAATAAAAAAATGACTGAAATTTGGTTACATAAATAATAGAAATAAAATAGCTAGGGCATTGGTAGCTTATCTCTGGGAAGAGATGTGGCAGCTATAGGCCTATGAAATATTACATTGAGGCTCAAAGGCCTATTACAGACATAATGGAAATAGATGAACTAAGGTATTGGCAGAGTATCCCTGAGAAGAGATGTGATGGCTACGAGCCCCTGAACTGTGCTACAATGAGGTTCGAAGGCCTATTTATTGTTTAGAAACAATGTGAAACCCGAAACGTCCAAAAATCTAACCCTAGGAGATGAAGCGTCAAAACTGTGGGCCCCGTTTGGGTAAATTAGTGTTTCAACTTCACGGGGACATAACTTTGGCATCCGATCTCTATTTGACACTCTCAATAGCTTGTTAGAAATATTTGTTCGAGGAATACAACTTTTTGTGTGAGCAACATCGGTCCATGGACCCATGTTGCTCCCGGTTTTCCCAAAAAACGTCATTTAGGGCCTCAAAACTGCTCCAGAAGTTCATGAACCGAAAAAATTCTATAAATAGTAAGTTGTGATGAAACTTACAAACTAAAATAAATAATGGTGGGGGTTCAAATAGACTTAGTGGGTGGCCACCAATACCCTCCTGGATCATTAAGTCCCCAAAACGACTCCGGGAGTGCTGGGCCCAAAAATTTTCTAAAAATAGTAAGTTGTGCTGACGCTGAAAAACTGAAAGAATTGATGTTGCGGGTCCAAATGGATTAGGTGGGTGGCCACCGATATCCACCTGGATCATTCCTCCCTCCTTAGGAAGCAATGGTATCCATTGCGTTAAGTTCCACCATGGGGGGGAACAAATTCTGTTGAACTTGGTGTTGGCTTTGTCCAGGATGTCGCGGACCTGTTGGCAGACATGTTGGATGTAGATGTGCCACCGGTAGGCAGTCGTTGAAGGATCTGGGAAAATTTATCCATCATCACGTTCCTCTGTTTATCGAGGGCCTCCTCGAGCAAGATTTTGATAGGATCTCCTACTCCCTCGTCTTTTTTTCCTTCCGCCATGGGGGGTCGTCGGGGTTGCGAGGTTGAACTCCTTATACCCTGGCCGCGTTGGGGACATGAAGAGAAAAACAGAGAAAGAGCAGACCACTCTGATACCACTGATCCGGATTTATGCAAGAATGCAACAAAATATACATATCACCATAAATACAAAGATGCAACGGAAATAATGCTTCATTTTATTAATAAAAAAATGACTGAAATTTGCTTACAGACATAATGGAAATGAACTAGCTAGGGCACTGGTATCTTATCTCTGAGAAGAGATGTGGTGGCTACAGGCCTCTAAATTGTGTTACATTGAGGCTCGAAGGCCTATTACAAACATAATGGAAATAGATGAGCTACGGTACTGGAAGCATATCCCTGAGAAGAGAAGTGACGGCTACCAGCCCCTAAACTGTGTTACAATGAGGCTCGAAGGCCTATTTATTGTTTAAAAACAATGTAAAACCCGAAATGTCCAAAAACCTAACCCTAGGAGATGAAGCCCCAAAATTGTGGGCCCCATTTGGGTAAATTGGTGTTTCAACTTCCCGGGGATGTAACTTTGGCATCCGATCTCCGTTTGACGTGCTCAACAGCTCATTAGAAATATCTGTCCGAGGACTACAACTTTTGGTGTGAGCTACATTGGTCCATGGACCCATGTTGCTCCCGTTTTTCCCAAAAAATGTCATTTAGGGCCTCAAAATAGCTCCGGAAGTTCATGACTCGAAACACTTCTATAAATAGTAAGTTGTGCTGAAACTTACAAACTGAAATAACTGATGGTGGGGGTTCAAATAGACTCGATGGGTGGCCACCAATACCCACCTGGATCGTGAAGTCCCCAAAACGTCTCTGAAAGTGTAGGGCCCAAAAATATGCTAAAAATAGTAAGGGTTGCTGAAGCTGAAAAACTAAAAGAATTGATGTTGCGGGTCCAATTGGATTAGGTGAGTGGCCACCAATATCCACCTGGATCATTCCTCCCTCCTTAGGAAGCAATGGTATCCATTGCGTTAAGTTCCTCCATGGGAGGGGGTGGGGGAAATTATGCTGAACTTGGTGTTGGATTTGTCCAGGATGTCGCCGACATGTTGGCAGATGTGCTAGATGTAGATGTGCCGCCGGTAGGCAGCCGTTGAAGGATCTGGGAAAATTTATCCATCATCGCATTCCTCTTTTTCTCGAGGGCCTCCTTGAGTAAGATTTTGATAGGATCTCCTACTCCCTTGTCTTTCTTTCCTTCTGCCATGTGGGGTTGTCGGGGTTGCGAGGGTTAACTCATTATACCCTGGCCATGTTGGGGACATGAAGAGAAAGAGCAGACCGCTCTGATACCACTGATTCGGATTTATGCACGAACGCAATAGAATACAGATATAACCATAAATACAGAGATGCAGTGGAAATAATGCTTCATTTTATTAATAAAAAAATGACTAAAATTTCCTTACAGACTTAATGGAAATAAACTAGCTAGGGTACTTGTAGCTTATCTCTGAGAAGAGATGTGGCAGCTACAAGCCTCTGAACTATGTTACATTAAGGCTCGAAGGCCTATTACAGACATAATGGAAATAGATGAGCTACAGTACTGGCAGCGTATCCCTGAGAAGATATGTGACGGCTACCAACCCCTGAACTGTGTTACAATGAGTCTTGAAGGCCTATTTATTGTTGATAAACAATGTGAAACCCGAAACTTCCAAAAACCTAACCCTATGAGATGAAGCACCAAAATTTTGGGCCCCGTTTGGGTAAATTGGTGTTTCAACTTCCCAGAGACGTAACTTTGGCATCCGTTCTCCGTTTGACGCATTCAATAGCTTGTTAGAAAGATCTGTCCGAGGACTACAAATTTTGGTGTGAGCAACATCGGTCCATGGACTCATGGACTGATGTTGCCCCAGGTTTTCCTAAAAAACGTTGTTTAGGGCCTCAAAATGGCTCAGGAAGTTCATGACCCGAAAAATTGCTATAAATAGTAAGTTGTGTTGAAACTTGCAAACTGAAATAACTGATGGTGGGGGTTCAACTAGACTCGGTGGGTGGCCACCAATACCCACTTGGATCATTAAGTCCCCAAAACGTCTCCAGGAGTGTAGGGCCCAAAAATATGCAAAAAATAGTAAGTTGTATTGAAGCTAAAAAACTGAAAGAATTGATGTTGTGGGTCCAAATGGATTAGATGGGTGGCCATCGATTCCCACCTGGATCATTCCTCCCTCCTTAGGAAGCAATGGTCTCCATTGCGTTAAGTTCCTCCATGGGGGTGGAAAAATTATACTGAACTTGGTGTTGGCTTTGTCCAGGATGTCGCGGACCTGTTGGCAGACGTGCTGGATGTAGATGTGCCACCGGTAGGCAGCCGTTGAAGGATCTAGGAAAATTTATCCATCATCACGTTCCTCTGTTTATCGAGGGCCTCCTCAAGCAAGATTTTGATATGATCTCCTACTCCCTCGTCTTTCTTTCCTTCCGCCATGGGTGGTCGTCGGGGTTGCGAGGTTGAACTCATTATACCCTGGCCGTGTTGGGGACATGAAGAGAAAAACAGAGAAAGAGTAGACCGCTTCGATACCACTGATTCGGATTTATGCCGGAAAGCAACAGAATACAGAGATGCTACAAAAATAATGCTTCATTTTAATAATAAAAAAATTACTGAAATTTGCTTACAGACAGAATGGAAATAAACTAGCTAGGGCGATGGTAGCTTATCTCTGAGAAGAGATGTGGCGGCTACAGGCCTCTAAACTGTGTTACATTGAGGCTCGAAGGCCTATTACAGACATAATGGAAATAGATGAGCTAGGGTACTGGCAACGTATCCATGAGAAGAGATGTGACAGCTACCAGCCCTTGAACTGTGTTATAATGAGGCTCGAAGGTCTATTTATTATTGAGAAACAATGTGAAACCTGAAACGTCCAAAAACCTAACCCTAGGAGATGAAGCACCAAAACTGTGGGCCCCATTTGGGTAAATTGGTGTTTCAAATTCCCGACGACATAAATTTGGCATCCAATCTCCGTTTGACACGCTCAATAGTTCGTTAGAAATATATGTCCGAGGACTACAAATTTTGGTGTGAGCAACATCGGTCTATGGACCCATGTTGCTCCCGGTTTTCCCAAAAAACGTCATTTAGGGCCTCAAAACGGCTCTGGAAGTTCATGACCCGAAAAACTGCTATAAATAGTAATTTGTGCTGAAACTTAGAAACTGAAATAGCTGATGGTGGGGGTTCAAATAGACTCAGTGTGTGGACACCAATACCCACCTGGATCATTAAGTCCCCAAAACGACTCCGGGAGTGTAGGGCCCGAAAATATGCTAAAAATAGTAAGTTGTGTTGAAGCTGAAAAACTGAAAGAATTGATGCTGCGGGTCTAAATGGATTAGGAGGGTGGCCACCAATATCCACATGGATCATTCCTCCCTCCTTAGGAAGCAATGGTCTCCATTGCATTAAGTTCCTCCATGGTGCGGGGGGGGGGGGGGGGAAATTCTGCTGAGCTTGGTGTTGGATTTGTCCAGGATGTCGCGGACCTGTTGGTGGATGTGCTAGATGTAGATGTGTCGCTGGTAAGCAGCTGTTGAAGGATGTGGGAAAATTTATCCATCATCGTGTTCCTTTGTTTCTCGAGGGCCTCCTCGAGCAAGATTTTGATAGGATCTCCTGCTCCCTCATCTTTCTTTCCTTCCGCCATGGGGGGTCGTCACGGTTGCAAGGGTTAACTCCTTATACCCTGGCCACATTGGGGACATGAAGAGAAAAACAGAGAAAGAGAACACCGCTCTGATACCACTGATCTGGATTTATGCACTAACACAACATAATACATATATAACCATAAATATAGAGATGCAGCGGAAATAATGCTTCATTTTATTAATAAAAAAATGACTGAAATTTGCTTACAGACTGAATGGAAATAAAATAGCTAGGGCATTGGTAGCTTATCTCTGAGAAGAGATGTGGCGGCTACAGGCCTCTGAACTATGTTACATTGAGGCTCGAAGGCCTATTACAGACATAATGGAAATAGGTGAGCTACGGTATTGGCAGCGTATCCCTGAGAAGATATGTGACGGCTACCAGCCCCTGAACTGTGTTACAATGAGGCTCGAAGGCCTATTTATTGTTTAGAAACAATGTGAAACCCAAAACGTCCAAAAACCTAACCCTAGGAGATGAAGCACCAAAACTGTGGGCCCCGTTTGGGTAAATTGGTGTTTCAACTTCCCGGAGACATAACTTCGGCATTCGATCTCCGTTTAACATGCTCAATAGCTCGTTATAAATATCTTTCTGAGGACTAAAACTTTTGGTGTGAGAAACATTGATCCAAAGACTCATGTTTCTCCCAGTTTTCCCAAAAAACATCGTTTAGGGCCTCAAAACGGCTCTAGAAGTTCATGACCCAAAAAAACTGCTATAAATAGTAAGTTGTGTTGAAAATTAAAAACTAAAATAACTGATGGTGGGGGTTCAAATAGACTCGGTGGGTGGCCACCAATACCCACCTGGATCATTTAGTCCCCAAAACGTCTCTAGGAGTGTAGGGCCCAAAAATATGCAAAAAATAGTAAGTTGTGTTGAAGCTAAAAAACTGAAAGAATTGATGCTATGGGTCCAAATGGATTAGGTGGGTGATCACTGATATCCACCTGGATCATTCCTCCTTCCTTAGGAAGAAATGGTCTCCATTGCGTTAAGTTCCTCCATGGGGGGGGGGGGAATTATGCTGAACTTGGTGTTGAATTTTTCTAGGATGTCGCGGACCCGTTGGTGGACGTGCTAGATGTAGATGTGCTACTGGTAGGCAGCCATTGAAGGATCTGGGAAAATTTATCCATCATCGCGTTCCTTTGTTTCTCGAGGACCTCCTTGAGAAATATTTTGATAGGATCTCCTGCTCCCTCGTCTTTCCTTCCTTCCAACATGGGGGGGTGTCGGGGTTGCGAGGTTGAACTCCTTATACCTTGGCCGCATTGGGGACATGAAGAGAAAAATAGAGAAATTGAAAACCGCTCTGATACCACTGATCCAGATTTATGTAGGAACGCAACAGAGTAGAGATATAACCATAAATACAGAGATGCAGTGGAAATAATGCTTCATTTTATTAATAAAAAAATGACTGAAATTTGCTTCTAGACAGAATGGAAATAAACTAGCTGGGGCACTGGTATCTTATCTCTGAGAAGAGATGTGGCGGCTACAGGCCTCTGAACTGTATTACATTGAGGCTCGAAGGCCTATTACAAACATAATGGAAATAGATGCGCTAGGCTACTGGTAAGGTATCCCTGAGAAGAGATGTGATGGATACCAACACCTGAATTGTGTTACAATGAGGCTCGAAGGCCTATTAATTGTTGAGAAACAATGTGAAACCTGAAACATCCAAAAACCTAACCCTAGGAGATGAAGCGCCAAAACTGTGGGCCCCGTTTGGGTAAATTGGTGTTTCAACTTCCCGAGGATGTAACTTTGGCATCCGATCTCCATTTGATGCATTCAATAGCTCGTTAGAAAGATCTGTCCGAGGAATACAAATTTTGGTTTGAGCAACATCGGTCCAAGGAACCATGTTTCTCCCAGTTTTCCCAAAAAAATGTCGTTTAGGGCCTCAAAACGGCTCTGGAAGTTCATGACCCGAAAAAACTGCTATAAATAGTAAGTTGTGCTGAAACTTACAAACTGAAATAACTGATGGTGGGGGTTCAAATAGACTCGGTGGGTGGCCACCAATACCCACCTGGATGATGAAGTCCCCAAAACGGCTCCGAGAGTGCAGGACCCGAAAACCTGCTAAAATAGTAAGTTGTGCTGAAGTTGAAAAACTGAAAGAATTGATGCTGCGGGTCCAAATGGATTAGGTGGGTGGTCACCGATATCTACCTGGATCACCATAAAAAGTATGCAACATGGTAACTACTTGGATGTAAAATTAAAATATGCATCCAATGTGTTCCCACTCGAAATTTGAGTAAAATCATAGGGAGATAAGTTGAAAATACGAGTTGAAAAAATAGTTTTTTTTCTTTTCTACGTTTAAAACTTGATAGGTAATCTAATATTATTTTATTATTTATTTTATAATATTCCTTAGAAGGTTCATTTTAGACCTCAAAATTTATTTTATATATAGCAACATAGGTTCTAGTTGACCCTCCCATTTCACACACATTAACTTCACTCACCTACTAATTGTTTCATTTCGAATCCATTGTGAACGAACTTGCATGGGAAGCAAGTACATAAATCCATAGAACAAAATGCCACTAGAAGAATTATGTAAAACACCACTAGCAGAATCATGTACTACTTATTGGGGTGGAACCACCAATTCCAGTATTTTGTTTCCATGGTTTCATAATCCATTATGTTTTTTAAATTATTTTTATGTAAATTTAAATTTTGTTTATAAATATCCATCAACTATTATATATATATATATATATATATATATATAGAGAGAGAGAGAGAGAGATATATGAGTGGTTATTGTATGGCATGTTGCAACTTTGAATCTATCATTCAAGGCCATTAATATTAATCTCTATTTGAGTGAGAATAGGTGGGGAGGAACGATGGCTTCAACTAGGGTTTCAGCTAGGGCTCTGCAAAGTTTTTCCGCTGCCACGAACGCCGACCTTGGTGTTACAGTCCCAGCGAGGGCTTCTCTCAGCGCCGACGTAGTCGTTCCCACACCAGATCTCGCTGCCTCAGAGGTAGTCGGTGGTTCAAAGTCCCTCGCTACACAAGAGGTTGTTCCGGTTTTTTCCCTTGGCTTCGAGCTCTAGCTCCTAGCTTCAAGAGCTAGCAAACACAAACCGAGAGTTGTGCACACAGAACATGAACCTACGGACAGTGACGAGCTTCAAACAAGGGTATACCGCCAGCTAGACCAACCAGATCCGTTTATCTCAGGAAAAGAGGACGTTGCAAATGATTTTTCTCACGGCCATTTCACTATGGGCAAGGAGATCTGCCTAATTTGGGGAAGAAAGCCAGTCGAAGACTGCAAGGGTTCAGAAGGGTTTCTGGGTATTAGTACTGTTGGAGGCGGGACAGGATCTGGTCTTGGATCCTTGCCTTTGGGGAAATTCTTTGCTGACTATGGCAAGAAATCTAAGATTGGATTCACGATTTCTCCTCTAGCTCCAGTGAGAGCAGAGGCGCTAAGGTTCGAACAACAGAACTTTCTGCTAGCTCAGAAGATAAGGGAGGCAGAGACGACGAGAGATGGGAAACAGAAGGGTGCCTTTCACGCTGTTTCTTCAATAAGTTACATGATATTTTACCCTCAGGTAACAGGTAACCCCTTGCTTTAGTCTATTTCTAATCCCTTTCAAATTTTTATCAGACCCCCTGTGGGAAAATCTCACTTAGTTTGGGTACACGAAGACACCACTATTCTGCAGCTAAAACAAAAAATATGGGGACTGATGGGGTACCCAATATCGATTCAACACCTAGTCAATGGACATTTCTCTCTTCAGGATTGCAAGTCTTTGAAGGACTATGCCATAAGCACAGAAATGACTATCTCTCTAAATTTGTGCCTGAGAGGGGGCACTGCAAACCAGGGCACATCAAGATCTGTAGGGGGAGATAAAGGGAAAAAACCCTCTAGCCAGCAACAATCAAATGGAGGCCTATCCTACAAAAATATCCTACGGGGGAAAAAAGCTATAGGATCACCTCAGAAACAAGCCAGAAATGCCACGAGGCCATACATAATAGAACTGCTTGGACAAACTCCAGCACTAAAGATCAACAGTCCAGCAACATAGGAGTATGTCAAGACATACGAAGCCCAGGCGTTAATATGCCAGTTTGATTGCTTTTGGTCCAAACCAATGGACCTCTTCCATTGGATTTTCGCTCAATGGACCATAGAATGTGAAATCCATCTCTGCTCCAAAGGGTTTTTTATTGTGAAATTTAAAACCTCGGAGGACAGAGATATTATCATCAGAGAGGGGCCTTGGTTTTGGGGAACCACGGGACTTTTCATCACCCCATGGTTTCCAGATTTTGATGCAAACACTATGATAGTCTCTAGAATGCCAGTATGGGTTAGATTATATAACCTCCCTCTTAATTTCTATAATGATCAGGTCTTTGAGGGTATTGGGAACAATATCGAGCGATATATTAAAACAGACACAGAAAGAATAGAGGAGAGAATCTATACTTTTTCCTGGATCTGCGTGGAGGTAGATCTAAGCAAAGGATTACCGGAGAATATTATGATGATCTATAAGCAACAAAACTGGTTGCAACCACTAGACTATGAAAATACTGCATTCAGATGCAGGATTTGTAGGATGACAGGACATTTACAAAATATATGCCCAGAAGCTAAGAAAGAAAACAACAAAAATAAATAGAAGGGGAAACAAAGGAAAGGTTGGAAATATCCCCCCCCCAGATTCAGAGGAGGATGAGCCAGAAGAAGAGGAGGAAAAAACTCCAATGGAAAGTAATCAACCTACACAGGGAACAGAGGTACAAAGAAAGGACACGACAGTACACATGGATTCACAAATTTAGTCGAATCAAATAGAAAGGAATGCCGACGACATGGGTAATGGAGGGATCAAACGAAACCACCCATTAGATACTTCAGACTCAAACAAGGACACAGGAACCCAAATAGTAGATAATCAAATTGTCCTTGCAACTTGTGTGCCATCTCAGGGTGATTGGTGCAAGGTCGAGAAGAAGAAAGGAAGGAAAACCTGATTTGTGGGACATTTACCCTCTCTCTAGTGGCTGTAAGAGGTCGTTAGTTTAGTTTTTCTTCTTTTCTCTCCTCTACCGGTTTATCTTTTGTCTTTTTTATTTTATTTTTTACTTAATGCTATGGTATCCTCGCTATGATTCATTGTGTGCGAGAGCACATGAGCCCTATGGGCACTTTTCGAAATGCTTAAATGCATATACTACATGTAAATTTTCATTTTATAAATAAAAAGTTGTTGATTTTTTCCGTGGAAAAAAAAAAATATATATATATATATATATATATATATAATATAATAAAAACATTTTAACTTTAAATGAAATATATATATATATATATATAAACTTTGAATGAAATAGAATTAAATCATAATAAATGAAAAAGTGACAACAAAGTGTATAGATTGACATGGAGTATGCCTTAAAACTAATTGTGCTTGGCTAAGATCTTGTCTTCCTCAGATAAAAGGAAATAGGTTAGCAACCCAAAACCTAGAGGCATCTGACATGTGTGAAAGCCTTATCCCTTAAGGAACACTAGCAAGTCATTCTAGGTGGCATGATTTTACTTGAATAATGGTGATGAGTCAACCTGCATTATTAGATAGCAACCAAAGATGGCTATCCTCACTACTAGTTTGACAATTGAGTTATGATAAATTTTACCACTGCAAAAAAACAATTGACTTTTAGAAATAAGTGCAATACAATTATATCAAATTCATTTCATCAAAGATAAATGCCTCGTGCCACATTGGACAAAAAGAACTTTCCAAAGTCGTAATAAAAGAAAGCTTTTTTTACGCACTTTTTTTTTGTTCCAGTTGTTTAGTGTGATTGTTTCGAAGTTTTTTACAAAATCATTTCATGTTTAAATATATAATTTATTTTGATATTTAGAAGTGTAAATTAATATAAAATAAATAAATAAAAATTCCAAGGCAAAAAACAGTAACTTCATTTATAAAGATAAACAAAATTACCTTTTGTAGATACACATCTAAGTGTGTATTTAGCATGGATGTACCTAGATCCATGCTATGGAAAAAAAATGTGACTATATATCCCATCAAATATCAACCAATAAAAAATAACCCAATAGGGGCAATAAATAATTGTTATAGCATCATTTCTCACCTCCACATGATTCATGATTTCTTATATGGTTTTGGGCACCCATTCCTACAGAATTGGACAAATTCACTAAAAAACAGTGTAAAAATCCCCATATGCGACTATGCCCGTGCTTTTCCGCGTGTATACGCGAGTCCAGCTAGACTTTTCCGCGTATGCCATTAAAATGATTAAAAAATATATAATTATTCCCTATTTTCGGGCTGGGTCGATGGTTACTCAGGTAGTTCAACCACCCCAGCACGTGGCCAACTATTTCCAACTGTTGAAACTACTTGGAGGGACTATAAAAACCCCTCATGTGTATGGCCTAAGGGAGAGAGAGAATTTATTGATATTATACTCTGTTGGCATTCCCTATCCAAGTCTGATTCCCCGTGCCTCCTGCACTTTCCCAGTTCATTATAGGAAACCCTTGTTTCCTTGAGATGCTCATCTCCCTATATGACATCTCGTATGCACCAGTTTGGAAGGAGTCTTAGCAAGGCAAGGGCTGGACGGATCCGGACGACGGTCTGCGAAGGCCGTGGAAGGATCAGGTGATCTCTCCACTCGTTACTTTTGTACATGCTATTTATAATACAGAAGTACCATGCTGTTCCCGAAATAAACATGTTAGTGTATGCTTATATGTATGAGAATATTGTTATTTAAGCATTCATTATGATCTATTTAATGTTTTATATGGATTTCACTAACATTTAGAGTAGATATATGCTGTACAACCAGTTCTTCGTGCTTGTTTCTTCTTGTCTTTCAAGTTAAGAAGGAAGGACGGTTGCTGGGGGTTTGGACCCCGCGGGATCTTCTTCAACCGTAGGACCTACGGGTAACTTTCTCATTCTACTCTATTTAGTTTTTCTGAACGTGCATGGTTGTGTGAGTCCTTCTTAAGTAGCATGCCCCTGCTCTGTGGAGGTTGTAACCCAACGAACCTCTAGGGTGATATTCCCCGAAACAATAATCCATATGGAAAAGAGCATTGTCACAATATACAACCAAACAAAAATACAGAGCAAACAACCATATGACTTATATCATTGTATCAACTATATATCAAGACATTACATAAGATCCAGAAAAATGTAGTAGTCATGTAAAGAAACAGAGAAAACTATATATTTTCCTTTGGTATGTCCATAAAAGGACATTGGTAGAACTAGTAGTTCATCATTTAATACTTTATTCAATTGACCAAAACCCCGAAGCTAGTTGCAACCCCATCAAAGTAGCCTCGAGGACGCAAACTATCAACCTCCTCCAAAATAATAGTTCTAGATATGGGGATAAAATAGGATTGAGGGAAATGTGAAAGAATAGCCTTAACATCAATAGCCACCTAATCGAGAGAAGATGAAATGTCTAGAAAAATGCATTTATTTCTTTCTAACCACATGCCCCAACAAATGAGAAGAGGCAAGGCCTTGAACGATTTTTTATTTCTATTTTTACACATCCCCTCCATCTCTCCTCAAAATATTGATAAATACAAGAACAATCACAACAAAAAATAAAGATGTAGATATTCCATATATGGAAAATGAAATGGAAGTAAATAAAAATGTGTTTAATAGATTCGCCATTAGCCTTACAATGGGTGCACCCACCCAAAGAAATATTATGATGCCCATGCAAATTATCTCGGGTAATAATTTTTTAGCAAGGATGAACCACATAAAGAGATGGTATTTTTTCGGACACTTCATTTTCCCTATTCCTTTCCACCACCATTCCCCATCTGCATCATAAGCAACCATATTTAGGTGAAATTACCCCACTTTGGGAGTGTAGATTCCAATTGGAGAATAGACCCAAACCATCTCATCCTCGCAATGTGACAATATTATATGGGTAGCATATAGAGCCTCCAGGTTCCCTTTCCAGACATCATGAAATTTGAAACCTATCTACAAATTCCCCACTGATAACCCGCTTGATGTCATATAGTATTCCTAGCTGGACTGTTAATATGAGTAAGGAGAGAGGACCCACTATCTCTGAGCCTATTAATGAAGGCCTAAGGAAGGTGATGGGAGAGCCTGCTACCTGAAGGGGTCTTATCCAAAGTGAAACTTTGTACCATTACCAACCTTCCAAGCAAGGTCTGAAAAAAAAAATTCTAAATAATTGTGTACAACACACCAAATGATAGATACGTTTTCTCGAGGCTTATCCCTTAGCCTAATCTAATCTTCCAGGGAAGAAGGGTGGATGTACTTATGATAAACCGCCTGCATCCATAAGCTATGAGTGGATAAGAGCCTCCTACCACATTTAGCTTCCAGAGCATGTGAGAACAAGAAAATGTTTTTAATACCCACCCTCCAAGTGCTTTGGGATAACATTCCTCTCCCAACGAACCCAAGAGAGAAAAAATTGATCCTGAGTGCTAGCCCATAAAAAATTAAATCATATTCTATGAACATTTTCTAAATACCACAGGGAATCCAAGCCACCAGCATCCAAAAAACAAGAATGATCTCCAACACATATTTAACCAACACAAGTCTCCCTGCTCTAGACAACCACCTAAGACACCATCCTTTTAATATTTTTTCAATTTTGAAAATAAACCAAGGTGAGTCTTCCTTCTTGTAAGAATTGGGTTTCAGTATAAAACCCAAGTATTTTATACCAACATCCAACGCATGAAATTGAAAAGGAAAAACATTCTTGAGATTCAACTCTTCGTTACTAGATAGGTTTTGAGTCGAAACAGATGACTTCCAGTCATTAACAACTATGCATGTAGCTATATAAAATACATTAATAATCTCAGATAATATAGATACATCTCTACAAGATCCATTACAGAAAATATTTATATCACCATGTTGTTGCTGTGAAAAACACGCTCCAAAATTTTGCGTACACTCAAATTACTGGAGCCTACCGTGGATCTGGTGATCGGTCGTTCCATGGTCACTTCTTAGTCAACTGATTATTTTTTACATCCATCTTGAATTGGAAGTTTTGATTTCACTTGCACTCACATGCTTAGTCTACGATAAGTTTATGAGCGCATTTTTCTACGTGAGCTTGGACAAGCATAATACGTTCCATCAAGATTGTGCATGTGCGATGTCTAATTCATGTTGACAGCCAGTGTGCACTGACAACGACAATTTCTCACATTCTAGCAGCATTTGTATTTTTCATTTCGGTGATTTGTACAAACTGTCTCTCCTATGCACCTTTATTTTCACGAGTATCACTTTCATATTTATGGTTTTTGCTTTTGCTTGATTTCACCTAATTAGTGTCACTTTCTTATATTTGATCTAGCATGTGTTGCTTTCACTACCATTCGCATATCGCGAGTGTCGTTCTCACTTTTTTCTTTATGTAGAAAGTGTCATCTTCTGGCATGGGAATTGTTTCTTATCATGCAAAGTGTAGTTTTGGTTTATTTCAAGGGGCAGGCTTTGTGGTGATAAGATTTTCTTTTCATGCAGGCATGTTTCGCACTAAGGGATGTATTCATGTATTTTGGATGATTTATGTTTTGTCACCAAATGTCTAAGTGTGTGATCATGTTCAATTCCTATCATAGTTCACATCGGTCTCACTGATCCCAAATTTAGCCAAATTCTAGAAAATTCCATCAGTTCTCGAGCCCACTCCCCCCTTGCCTCCAGAAACTGTGCATATTTTTCCCTCGGTCTAGACTCCACAATTTTTTCCCTCAGTCTGAACTGCGCTAATTTTTCCCTCAGTCTGGCCTAAGTTTCACACTACATAGTCTCAGAGCTTAAGATCCACCCCTGACTACCTGAGCTAAGACTCTCTCTTATACCACCACTTGGTTCTAGCCAAGTCAATGGATCATCATGCAACATCTTAGACCAGGGGTTTATCAGATTGATGCCATCTTTCCATGAGTGGATTTCATATGAAAAAACTCTATCGTGTTATGGAAATATGATGAAGGAAGAGATAGATAAGGAGGAAATTCTAGAAGACACGTAAGGAGATGAGGAGATAAGATGATTATCAGACAAGAAGACAAAGGAACCCTGGATTACAACAGAAGATCAAAGATCAAGATCGCAGGAATACTCCATTAGATTTGCAACCCATTGGAGGGTAGATATGAAGAACAAAGAATATCTCACACAAAGGAAGAAATAATGAGAAGGATAGCTTATCACTTCCACATCATCATGTCATTAGTGTCATGTGTCGTTGCAAACATTGAAAACCATTCCATGTGTTTTCTTGAGGTATTTTGTTCCCTTTCGAAAAATGTTGTCTTTTCGCATGTTGGTTGTCACATTGTATGTTTTTGCTTTAGTGGTTCTAAGAGGCCACCTTTTTGCAAATGAGTTTTTCTAACCTTGTAAGTATCCATCGCACTCATTTCCAAATGTTGATTATTATTGCACAACTGTCGTCACAGTTGTCATATAGTGTATCTTTGGTTTTGCACTTGTTATAACCTGCCGTAACGCTATCACATGGTGTAAAATGACTTGTTTCTATGTCATGTATTACCAAAGTTGTTTGAGTCATCAAAATATGTTGTGTGTGATCACAGTCAAATTTCATCATTTTTCACACCGATCTCACCGGTCCCGCACTTAGTCATTTTTCATAAAACTTCCTGACTAAGTAACTTAGCTTCACTTGACATCTCCTGAATTGTGCACTGTGAATTATCATTACTCTAGTTGTGACCTTGCTTATTGTCACTGTGCAGTTCGAATTACATGTCTCCTGGGACTTCTCCATTACACAGTTTATGTGACCAAGGTTTGACCTTGACCTCCTGGATTGTGCAGTCATGACCCCCAGCACGACATGAACTGCGCACTTTACAACTTGAAGCCTTAAGCTCAATCCCTGAGCCCTTTAACTGTGTATTTGTGCAGTATCCCGAATTTCCTTGTCCCCCAAAATTGTGTAGTGAGATCTCCTAGTGCCCATCCCTTTAGCGTGTCCCGCTGGCTCCGTAAACTACATAGTATTATTCCTTAACCCTGTCTGAACTACACATTGTGCAGTCTCAAGGCTCGAGGCTCCCACTTTCCCACCTAAAATATGCAACTGTGTAGTCATTAAGCCTCCCTTCCCAGTCTTTCACTTGTTTCGGGAAAATTTTATGGATAAGAATGCATCATCTTAGGCTAGGGTTTTTTGGATTGACGTCATCTCGTCATGAACGAATTGTAGATATATTTATCTTATGATTCCATGGCAAGACGATGATGAAGGATAAGGAATATGAAAGCATGTTGAAATACATATTTTTATTTGGGCATGAAATCTCATTTATCAAATCAAAGCAAAGGGACACCAAATTGTGACCACAGCTCAATACTTAAGATCATCAAGGTTTCCTATCATCAAGACATGAGGAGGTGGAAGACAAGGTGTTCTCAATAATACATCAAAGACGCAACAACAACAGTGGCTTGACATTGCCACATTATCAAGAAGTGCATGTCAACAGTGTCATTTCATGATGTGTCATGTGTTGTCATATGCCACATCATCATTGTGGACCATGTATATTATATTCAAAATGTATTGGAAAGTGGAAGTCCAAAGGGCACACATGAATATGGAGAGTCATGTAAGTTAAAAAGTAACAGGAAGTTGAATAGTCATGAGGGAAATCAAAGAGTCACAAGGGGGAAGCATCACCCCTTGGTTATATATACACCCTCATTGTATAAGAAAGGGACTTTTCACCTTGTCTCCTCCCACAAGGCATTAGAGAGATAAGCTAGTTATTTTCAAGAGCAAGGAGTGGCTCCAACACTCCACAACTGAAGTTAGTGGTGTTCACTGTATGCATGTGTCTTGGAACTTTCACTTAATATCAGAAGCCATATGGTCCATCATATTCTTCATGCATGGATTATGGATGTTTGTATGAATATTCTGTGAATATTTATAATTCATGTTTTCTTTCATTTGTGCTAAAATAGTTGAACTATTTCGCTTATTTTGGTACTTACCATATTGAGAATGTGTTGTAATTGATATTATCTTTGTCGCATCCTTGTGGACTATTCTGTTGGATATTAGACAAATATTCCTTGTCATATTGGTTTCAATGACCGTTGCATCTCTGTGGACTACCCTACTTGATGTTGTACGAACCCTTCTTGTTCATGTGTGTCTCTAATAGGGTGGTACTATTACCTCTCTCTTAGAGGCTCACTTTTCCTCCCCTCCACGGTGAAATAAATTTGACACGAATGTGATCAAACACTCACCAGGAACACCCCCCTTGATTTTCAAAGGAACTTGTGCACTCCTCTCTCTTGCTAACCGTTAGAGTCAAGGAAAATCTATAAGAATACATGGCAACTGGGTCAATATTCTAGATGGGGCTCCTACTCCAAACGGTATGAGGTCTAATTGGGACTTAAAATCAAGGATACCCCTTGGTTGAAGGATTTCTAGCACTGTCAACACATCAACAAATAGTAGATGAGTGATCAGTAATGCATCTGAAATGAGAACACCCTAAAAATCACCCTGCTGATTTGCATCAGCTAGAAAATGGGTAAGGCTTTCAACAACAAGCAATAACATTAAAGTAGATAAATGGAATCCATAGTGAATATCTCACTAAGCATGGAAAAAGTACGATGTCACTCCATTTATCAATAATAATAAAAAAGAAACTAATTGCAAACATCCCATCACCTGATTTATGAAGTATATCCCAGACCCCAAATGGGTCAACAGTAGTCTAAGGTACATCCAACACACTTGGTCATAAGCTTTGGATAGATTTGTTGGAAATGTTGTCCTTGATGGCAAAGGAGGCAGCAGAGGCAGAGACAGGAAAAGGACAGGAAACAGAAGCAAAGGAGAAGACATCAGAGAGGAATAAAGGGAGAGTATATTTACAGAGACAGGGCAGCAAAAAGAGATAGAAAAAGAAAGGCAAAAGAGACAGACAAAGAGCTGGAGAGACAAAGAGGTAGCAGAGGCAGCAGATGAAACAGAGAAATTGAAGCAGCAATAGAGGAATTAGAGATAGAGACGTGAAGTTGAAAGAGCCTGAAGGAGTTTAATACAGAGATTTTGATTGAAGTCTAAAAGCGCTTGAACATGTAAAGTGGAATGCTGGGAGGTATTTTATGAAAAAATATGCTTTGAAACTGGATGGAATTTTGTTGGGCTAAAACCCTATGGTAAAGACTTTGATGAGGAATATTTGAATTATGTGGTTAAGTTGTGAACCCGGTGTCAAAGACTGAAATGGTGGTTTTGCGAGATGTGCCCTGTTTGCTTTAATTCTGTAATAATATACTTGGGTCGACAAGTACATACTACGCTCTAGACTAAGCTCTGAGGAGAGGAATCAATATTAAATAATGTCGATATTGTATCTGTTGATTAATCGGTTAGAAGAAATAAGTGAGGGTTTGATCTATCATCTGATTCTCTGTAATTGAATGAGTTAACCGACCAGTAGTAACCTCAGATCAGAATTGAAAGAAGAATTCGAACTCTGTGTGATTTGTGTGACTGGCTTAGCGAGCAACTTAGGCGCAGTGTGAATATGAAATCGAGAACAGAATTGATAGAATGGAGCGTTAATGGTGAGGTGGAGTTAAACAAAAGGAAGGAACGAAACCTTGAGCACAACTAAACAGAACCACGAGCGCTGTGAACAGTGACATTGGGTTTGGAACACCTGAAGGTTTTCATCGCACCGCTTTTGTAAGGTAAGCTTTATTTCCAATTCGAACGCGATCAATTCCATCGGCTGACACGTGGCCTTAAGCGGTTTGGAAATACCGCCCTCATTCTGCGCCATCGCACGTTAACTGTCGACTCCGCGCGAAATCGACGTACGCCATCCAATCTGAGGCGGGTCCATCGAACGGTTGTCACACGTCAATCAGAGCAGAAGTTAACCACTAGGCCCCAGTTCATCGCTTAAGTTCGGAGGACTAAACTTCGTGCGATCTAACTACGCGACCACCATTGATCTGCCAGAGGGGAACGCGATAAGACCACAGCCGTTGATTGAGGAGGCACTGTTATGTGAAGTCGGAATTAAATGTGTTATGTGTGAATTGTGGCGGACCTGATATGTTATAAAACGAGGTTTAATATGGCGGGGCTAAGTCTTGTTGTTGGGTTATATAGAGGTTTTAACAACTGTTGTGGCCGAACATCTATAGTTGTTAGAGCTACAGGTTAATATACAACGGTTAATGTGAAATAATAAAGCCAGGAACATTTATTTGTTAATATGCTGAAGACCATTGTGTAATGGGGTTTTTTCAATGGTTTATAACCATGATTTAGTTCATCACATCGGAAAATATAAAAGAAGGGTTTATAAAGCTGTGGGGCCCGAACCTTTAAAATGTTAGAGTTGGTGGTTTGATATGTATGCGTGAGAATATTATACTATGGTTGAACCATATGATTAGAGGGCTGCGCATGTGGGTTGCACAAAGCTTTAATACATTGATACAGTGAAGATTGAGGAGTCTAACGTAAGCCAAGGTCTAGTAACGTTGATAACGCTCAGTTGGTGAATACATATGTATGGCGTATGGCAGTTACACTGCGACAGTAAGCAGGAAATCAATCAGAGCCGAAAGTGCCAAACACAGTCACAGAAAAGACAGACACAGTCAAAGAAAAGACAAATGTGTAGCGAGCCAAGAGGCTGAATGAGTGAGATGGAGTTTTCATTGTAATTGAATGTAAATGTTTTTAATTTATTTATATTGTTCTGATGCATTGGAAAGTCTCTGGAAGAGAACAAATATCCCATTGTAATGTTAAATTGGTACCTACAGTTATATTTTTGAGTGAGCTGGAAAAGAAATGAGAAGGCAAAATACTAAGGGGTATGGCTATTCATTTCAAATTCCCTGAGGAATACAAACAGTCATAAGAAAATCTCTATAAATAATATCATCTTGATATGCATAGATAGGTTAGAGAGAGAAAGTGAGTATAGAGAATGCAGAGTATGGAAAATTGAGGCAAAGAAGATAAAGAAGAGAGGAGTAGAAAGAGATGCTACAGAACAGAGCTGAATTCTGAGGTAAATCAGCAAACATTTCTTTTGATAAATTGAGGAAGTTGGAGCTTCCCTATCAAGTTGTAGCTTGATAGATTTCAATTGTAGCTGACTGAGGTTGGAGCCTCCTGTAGGTTGGTGCCTGCAGAAAATTGACGGGAGTTGGAACTTCCTTGCAAGTTGTATCTTGCAGAATTGAGGTTGGAGCCTCCTGTAGGTTGGTGCCTACTGAAAATCAGTGGTGAGAGGGAGTTGGAGCTTTCCTTTGCATCACAACAATAATAAGATGTGGTTTTCTCCCTTTATGGGTTTCCACTTATATTTGTTGTCCCTATCTGTGTTGCCTGTGTGCTAAGATGATTTACCAATTCTGCTTTATGTTTGCTGCTCTCATAATAAGTTTGATGTCACATTAATTTAATACTTGCTGCAACATACTAAGATTGTTCATATACTAAGGTTGGTTATAAAAGTAAGCTGTAAATAAGTTGATGAAAAATTTAAAAAGCTCATGTATGTGTTAAACTGATTCACCCCCCCCCCCACCCTCTCAGTTTAACTAAGAATTCAACAAGATTAATTTTTATTATCGATCCCATTAATTTGTGATATTTGATACTATGATGACCTTCTTGTGCCATGCCAATGGCCTCATGAATTTGTCTCCCTTCAAGAAACCCAAATTTTTCCTTTGAGATAGAGGCATATAGAATTGATTTTAACCTCCTAGATATCACTTTAGATATGACTTTGTAAGTACAATTTCAAAAATAAATAGGGTGGAAATAATAATAAAAAATTAGGTTTGTCCACTTTGGGAATGATATCAATGAAAGTGGAGTTGAAAGTTGGAAAAACTCTTCCATATCTTTGTGATTCATTAACAACCCATAATAGGTCATTGCCAATGATATTGAAAAAACCTTCAAAGAACTCAATCCCTCGACCATCAAAACTAAGACTTTTACCTTTATGAAAAAATAAAATAACAACCTTCAATTATTTTTTAGATACCTCCTCCATCAAGGTTCTGTTATCTTCATATTTCACAAATATAGGTAAAATTTGGGTGACCTTAATGATTTCAACAATATTTTCCCTTGGAAGCTCCTTAAACATATTTTGAAAATGTGAGACAATTAGGATGGAAAGACCTTCAAAATTTGAGACATCCATTCCCGTTTCATCCCGAAGATTCCAAATAGTATTACACATATTCCTACTCTTTGTGTAATCTTGAAAGATCTTAGTGTTCTCATTCCCACTTTCTAACCATATAGCTTTTCTCTTAAAATTCCAAGCAACTTCATGAGCTTCAAGAATGGCCTTCCTACAAAAGAAAAACCTAATCAAATCCTCCCTAGAGTTTGCATCCAAAAATACATCGGCACTTGAGTCTGAAACATCCTAAATCTTCTTTTCAATATCAACAAATTTCTACTCCTCTCTGAACTTCTTTTGTTTTTCTGATTCCAAAACACGCCTCCTCACATGAATAATATTTTCTTCAAATTGTTAGACAACTAACAAACTAGATTGTGGATTAAAAGGAAACCATCCCTCCTTGGATAAGTTGATAAATTATTCATCTCTAATCCACGAGGAATTTATCTTAAAATGGCAACATAACTTGGACCAAATTTTTCTAATTCCAATAAAATGGGGTCATGGTTAGATTCCCTGCCAAATTCGATCTACTACTAGATGTTAAAGAAATTTTCTACAAAATTCTTATTCCGCTAAAAAATAATAAATATACTTAGCAATTTGGTCCTCCCTAATGTCATGTTTTCTCCAGCACGATTTGAGCCTAACATGCTCTACATCCAAAAGTGTTTCTCCCATAATTTTGTTAAGAAATAAATTCGAAAGACTTTCAACTCTAGCTCGAGGGCCCCAAGATTTTGCATCTCCCAGAGATAATTTTAAATCCGCACATATCACCAAATTCTCTACTTCCACCTCTTTCAAATCTAGAAAATGACTTTAGAAATATACCTAACCGTCAAAAGGCCTATAGATGTTTATGAAAATAAGAGAATCCCCTAGCTTTGAGGAAAATATTAACAGACCCAACTCAAACTTGATACTCCAAAAGTTTTGATCTTGAATATTATGAGATACCCACCCAATATCTAGGCCCCACAACTAACCTGTAGCATCCAAGGAAACAAAGCTCTAGCCACTAAACATAGATTACAATAATTTTATGACAACTTCCAAAAAACCAAAAGTTTCCTAAAGGAAAATGATATCTGGGCCCTCCAATTGTATCAATCACTTAAGATCAATCTTTTTAGAGGGTATTTCGAACCCTTGATAGTTTAAAGATGAGAATTTCATAATGAAATAAATCCTCGAGAAGACATATCTCTAAGCACTCCAATGATGCATAGTTTTCTTCCAACATCCATCTCTTCTCTAGCTTTTCCATGGCCCTAGCCAAGATATATTTCCACCTACGAGGTTTGGTATAAGGGGAGGAGAGAATAATTTGTCCAAGACCACTAGAAATGCATTTAGTAGAAGGAAAAAAATTCCTAGATTGGAAAGTAATTTTACTAAATTTTAATGTAAAGTAATTTAAAGCAATATGATTTCTCTAATATCAAGATTCCCGGTGGAGGAAGATTAACCTGAAGTAATGGAAATGTGTAGGGATGAAAGGTCCAACGGGGGGAATGAACAGTGCAAGGGACCTCAGTTTTTCCTATACTAGAGATAGAAGAAAAAATAGTTGAAAAAAAACCCTGAAAATAAGAATCCCATCCAAGCCCAGAGAAGATAATGATAAATCTAGGGAAGAGAAATTGAATAGGAATGGAAGATAACCTAGGGGTTGTGAAGCAGAATATGTTGACCCACCAAGAACCTAAGATGGAACACCATCATCAACTACAAGATCAAATTTATATGTTCCTGAAGAAGGTACCATTAGGGAAGACAACCCACCAACATCTAGAGAAGGAGACCCATCACCAACAATTGAGTCATTTTCTTGCAGCTTGCTGGGTAATTTAATATTGCTTTAAATTACTTTACATTGAATTGGAAATCCATGTGATTATATTTGTGAGGTATATGACACATTATATGTTAGGAGTTTAGCTTTCAATTCTAATGGAAATAAATTTTAATGAAATAAAGTTATACTCTATGAAAATGAATAAAATGAGATGAAATGAAATACTAATCTAGAAAAAACATTGTAGAATTAATCTAAGAAACCATGGAATCTTGATCTAAGAAAGCATGTAAAATTAATCTATTAAAGCATGAAAATATCTAATCTATAAAAGTGAGTAAATTAATCTAGAACGCATTTGAAATCCATTTCTATGAAAGTAAGTAACTCTAATCACAAATGAGAATGCTTTAGAATTTAAATCTTTTGGTATTTTTATTTTTTTCAAGCGCTTGATTGAAATATGGAAAATAATGAAGTGGCAATTAGCAACTTGAAAATAAAACATCTATAACAAATAGTAAATCAAATCCTAAGAGATCAATGTAATGTAAATTATTTCTTAATTAAAAAGATTAGAAAATTGTTAGAAAATTTTGATGACTTCAAAACTACATTAATTTAGATTCAAAATGTGTGATCTCTTTCTTAATTTGATGGATAGTTGAAATTCTATTTTCTATTGATATATTTGTTGACCACAACAAGAAATATTAAAAATACATTTGAAATATCCACGAATATTTCCAAAATCGTGCATTTTTTTGAAGAATTTTCCTGCTCAAAATTAAATTGACTCATTCTCCATAAACCCCATGTTTTAGTTTTTTTTTATATTTGTTTTAGTTTGCCTAGAAACTGCATTAGAAGTTGACTAGTCAAAAATTACTACTAATCCCGATCACCATCTTCAATCAAGTGTTGAAGGCTCACACTTGCAACACTAAGCAAAGTGTTACTCTTGATCTGCAAAAGAAACTAGTTTAAAACATAAGAAAACTAATATAAACTACATATATTATGAAAATACATGAAATATAAAACTACATCTTATAACAAAACAAGAATATAAAACTATAGAATAAATAACATAAGAACTTATCAAATGTGTTTTATTCCATAATAGTTTGGAATTATGATCCAAGATTTTCTCACTTTCAATGGATAAGGCACTCATATTTATACAAAAACTAAGGTAACTAATTAATAAATGTAGATCCACAATTATCTCATGTGGTTACAACCATGCATTAACATCTAGCAAGTAACATCTCTACATGTCCTCTCACAAATCTCTAAAATATTTGATAAGAAATCTTATCGAAACTTTCATGATTTTTCTCCATAATATGTGCTTGAATGATTATCTCAAATCTTCCTCAACTCTTCAAGAGTTTGAAGAGGAAATTCGAATTTGAGACTTAGAGGCCAAATATGACTTTAATGGAATCTTCAAATATGCCTACACACATAAAAAACTCATCCAAATTTTATATATAAGTGAGTACATGTTATTTTTCGAATATTTAACCATAATTTCACTCAAAATACTAAAATAAATGCTTTGGAAAATAATAATTATAAACCCATAAATAATAATAAAAATGGTCTTAATGGAAGGTTATATGATAGTGGAATATGGTTAAAAGTGAATGAATATAGGATGAAAAAGATTACATTTTGGAGACCCAACATGACCCCTCTTTCAACATGTCAATATTAGGCGAACCCTCCAAATTTTTACCATTATCCATCGAAGTCGCTCCCATGTCCTTTGAGCATCCCCCCATAGCCACATTTGAAGTGACCTTCATATTATTCTTAACCCCTCCATATTTGAAGGGACATTACAAAAATTAATTGTATGACCATATTTGTGGCAACGCTTACATTGGAATGGAACTCTTTCATAACCTAGCACATCTAGCCTTTACACCCCTTTGTTGATGTTTATGGTCTCATAAAGGTTTTTTCACAAGTATAAATGCACAAAAATATGCACCATAGACATGTCCTTTATTTCCTGGAATGAGTAATAAACCTTAGTAAAAACCTTTAGGTTGTTTCCAAGGTTCATAAATATTTTTTCATTCCACATGTTTGAGGGGAGGTTAGGGAACCTAACCCAAATCAGAACCACTTCTAAGCACTTCCATCCCATGTCAAAAAGTGGATTCCAAAACTTAAAATCTATGGTAATCAAATAGATGGACCATACTGATCCTTTATACCTCCTCATGGGATCCAAAGGCTATTTGGATCCATCCTTTTGCCAGTAGAAAAATATTAGGGGGAAACCACAACACATGAGTGATCTTGACACTAAGTCATTCTTTCAAAGTTCCTATGAAAAAATTCCTTCCTCTGGCTCAACCACCTAGAGCTCTATATGCCAGTGTCCCAAATTGGTCCATTTCTATGTCAACCTCAAAGACTAAGTTGATATATAGGACGATATGGTAAGACAGTCATTATACTTTTGGACTAGCCTTCCTTTCCTTATTTTCTACGGGACTAGATCTACTCCATATGGATAATATGTGTATCACTTTTAATAAATTATATTCTTCTTCCGCTTAGAATTAGAATTAGATGACCCTTTGATTGGATTGCATGAAACATCCTCTCTCTTAACCAACTTCACCTGATTTTCACTTGCTTCATGCACCTCATGTGTTATTCCACAAGCACCTTCCTCTTGTAAGTGCTTCAACGGAATGCTTGAGGCTAATAAAAACCCCTCTGAAACCTACTCCACCTTAGAAATCAACCCCATAGAAGGAAACACTACACCAACTACAGAGGAGGGAAAGAAACCCTCTCCTAGAGAAAAAGTTGAAGAAGAAACAAAGCCAAATTCTTGAAACTTCTCAAGTTATGACTCATAAACCAAAGGGATAAACACCCCACGGGAAGGGGGGATGGAAAATAGTTTCACATGGTAACACCAAAAACCCTGAACCACCACTAATTGAAAAGAAAGTGGGAAAAACCATAGAAATTACAGAAAATTCACTTACCTGAGACCCAAAACTACCCAATTCCATGCCATAAGATCAATACACCTCCAAAAAACCTCCTTTCAGTTCACTCACATCACCTCCCAGACTCCCACGCAGTTAGGAACCAAAATCCTAATTCATTATAAATTCATAGTTGGGAAAACATATACCCCTATGAGTATGGATATCAGCTATGTCTGAGGAAAAGGGCATTTCCATCTTGCCAAAAAAACTCCTCCCCAGTATAATTTTCTGCAGAATCCTTTGAAAAGCCAAGCTCAACACTGATCAACCTTAGTTTTCAAACCCTAACCACAGACCTATAACAACCATCGCTCCTCCTCCACACACACCTATATATATATCTATATATATATATATATATATATATATAGAGAGAGAGAGAGAGAGAGAGAATGGATATGTACAATTTTAATATTAAGAGAACATAAGGTTTACTTATTTTACTTATTAAAAATAAAATCATGTTTACAACTATCTCTACTTACTCTAGTTTTCTTCGTATATTTATCCCGGTATCATTATGTTTTTTATACAAACTATTATTAGTTCAGAAACCAACATTATAAAATGAACCACCAAATATTTGTCAAAGAAAATTTTAAGTTTTTAAATTTTCTTTCTATTAATTGTTATCACATGCTAACACTATCCACTTTGACCACAATGTACCTAGTATGTTTTCTAAGCCCATTCATCATCTTTTCTATAAGCAAAGAGAAGCCAAACACCATCGTAATTTCTCTAAAAACATGGATTTTGTAAACTTGTCAACAAAAATTTCTTAAATGTGGACCTTTTTAAGATCTACTATGTTATCACTCCGCCGGATCTCTAAGGTTGAAGAATAAATCCCAACAAAGGTAACCACAGACCAATCTTTTGGCTTCGTATCTAGCCCTACCAAACCGAAGAGGGCTTTCTCCACAAAAATCACAACCAAGAGGGCTGGATGAATTAGGGTTTTAGGCTAGGTATAAGTATAGGGGTTTGTTTGAATTAGGGTTGCTAGATGGGTGAATTAAGTCAAAGAGGCTATGTCAGGGAAAATAAGATTAGCGCTGTAGAGATTCAATGGGGCAAGGTAGGTAGAAAACCTAACACTTTAGTGTTTCTTGAGTGGGATGGATCAGACAAGTGAGGAGCTAGAAAGAGCAAGGCTAAGCATGAATTCTTTATAAACTGAAGAAGATAAAAAAACTATGAAGGTTTTCCCAAAACAGAGCATGAGAGATGTATTTTGTTTATCAACCTAAAAACCAACATATCATGAAATGAAATGGATCATGAAACAAAACATTCATAAATAATGAGACATAAGAAGAACAATGCTAAATTTCCATACCACGGGTATCCCAAAGAAATAGCTGCAACATTTTCATCAATTCCCTGCCAAATAGATTACACTAGAGTCTCTGATCAATGCATCAACATCCAATCAGTGTAATGAGTCAAAAAGTACAATATATAGACCTCAAACAACTCCTCCCATACTTAGGGGTCGAATCCATGAGTGTAGGAATAGTTCCACCAGAAACTGAGCTGAATACCTAGAGTGTAGGGACATCAAACTGACTCATCTCTCACTTTTTTCAAACTGATTCATCACATGTCATCAAAAATTTACACCTAATGTATTTACCCTAGGTAAATGTAAAAACACCATAATTACATTTACTTCCATCAATTACATAAGTAAAAACATAATTTCTCAAGGTGAAAATCAAAATTGCAGAGAAAACTAACAAAAATCATACATTGGTCAGGAGCGCAGCACAAGTGTCAGGTGCGCAGCGCCAGTGTTAGGAGCACCCTCCATCCTCCAACTGAGTTTTGGATGGGTTGCAGGTGTCGAAACTGAGCTCGGGATAGCTTATCGAGTATAATTTCTAGATATGTTTTTGGTTTGTAGAGTTGACTTGATTTGACCTCCCAAAAGTTGATTCTCCCAAGACTGCTAAGGAGCGTAGCACCAAGGTGAAAATGGAGGCAAAACTATGATTTTTTAAATGTTTTTTGACATTTTCACCTGCCAATTTGACCAAACAAGACTAGAAAAGTGGTTGACCTCTATGTTTTCCCTGCTCTGAATCCAATGGTGGTATCCTTTTGACCAAAATATGCCCCAAACAGGAGTACATCACCTAGGGCGATGCGCTCCTGACAGTCCAACTGTCAGATCACTGTCAAGGAATGCACAAAAAATTCAAAAATTTGCAAAAGTGTATGAAAACTTGCCAAATTTTTCCAAATGGTGGCTGATGATGAGGGTTAGGCATGGAGTGAGGATTCAACAAGGATATCAAGCCTTCTTTTCTCTTCTTGCATGGTTAGGGTTACAATTTTTGCATTGGCTTTTTTAAGTTTTGACCTTGCAATTTTGTTTCTCTTAGCATAGTGTTTTACCATCCTTCTCTAAATATCATTGTCTTTCTTGGCCCTTTTCAATAGATTCTCAAGGTGGTCATTTATTTCTGGAAGCCAACCTTGTTTATTCTCATTGATTACAACTGCAAATTGCTCATTAAGAGTGACCTCATCTGCTAGTTCTCTTTTTTTCTGCCTTTCTAGTTCTAGGGCTCTTTTCAAACCTCTATTCCTTGGCCTTCTTCTTGGCACTTGTTCTTTTGTTTCATCTATCACACCATATTTTTCTAGTGTCTCTTCAAGAAAGACTTTAGCTTTTTCTGCCTCTCTTTGAGCTTTGATGACATTCACTTCATCAATGAAGTGTTTGGTCTTTAGCTACTGGTTCTCCTGCTCAAGAAAGGTAATGAAAAATTTAGATCTATCAAGGTTAGTTTGAAGCTCTCTAATCTTGTCTTCCTTTTCCTTGATGACTATGCTAGTGATCTTAAAATCATCTTGCCGATTCAATTCAATAAGGCCAAACTCCATTTTTGTCTCATGAATATTTCCCTCCTCATGCCTAATCTCTTCCTGAATATCTGTCTTTGTCATCTTTTGCTTTCTTTTTTCTACCTACTTTTTCGATGAAGAAGGCAAGGCCCCTTCCACAATTTGTGGAGCAAACACTTGACTATGACCTCTCTGATATGTTTTTGACAATGTCTCTATCTCAGCCACTTTGGTCTTTTGAAGCTCACTAATATTAGCCATGCTAGATGACCCAATCTGAGTGTGAAATGGTGATGATGGTAGTGAAATGGTTGAAGTAGTTTGAGCTGATGAAGAACTAGGTATTGTGGGCTGAGATGGAGGAATTGATGTGGAAGGATGAGATGGTGGAGGCATATCTTGAGCATGTTAAATTGGTGGAGTAGTAAATATGTCATTAGCTATGAAAGTGTCCCATGAGATGTTCAATTGATTGAGGTGATGGAGGAAAATGATCTTGATGAGAGAGTGGTGAAAAACACTTTTCATCCGTTGGTCATAATCTTTATTTTGAACAATTTATACCATTTTTTCAATGATCCTGAAGAGATAATAAGGTATGTTGAGCATTTTGACCCTTGTGAAGTGCATTAATAACCAGATATGGTAGGTGTGGAGTCTAGAGAACCTTCTTTCACAAGAAAAGTACTTCATGATGATTTTCATCGTGGGGGCATACCTATTCATGAGGTAAGAGAAAGGAAAGACCTTATTTCCTTCATTCTTGTACCTTGGCTTGATGTATGGCTCATAGTAATGATCTTCCAAGTATTTTTCCTTGTACCACATTTCACCAACATTTGAAATTATAGTGGAAGTTTCTATGATGGTTGTGGATATTGTGAAAGTGACACCAGCAAGGGTTACCTCGTTGTCATGAATAGTAGAGATGAAAATCCTGCTCAAAACACTGTGATGTTGGACCCTTTGTATTCTTTCACAAAATTCAAAGCATCCTATATACCTGAAACATGTCACAGCCATGGGAGAGGCCATGATTTCTTTGGTGTTTGTAGGTTCAAGTCTGAGGATCATCCCTCCTTTGTGTGGCCTCCTCTCTTCCCTTTCTTCTTCCTCACTGAATTATTGTTTCCTTCTTCCATAGTGTCTTGGCTAGAAACCCTAGGGAGATGAATTAGGAGTGAAATGCAGGTTTAGGGAGTGGGGAATGGGATGGGAAAAATTAGGGAGATGGGGGAAGGGAATATTAAATTGAGGGAGGTGACAGGGAGTAAAAATGTTGTGGGATTTGGGAATAATAATTTTATTACAGGTATGGGGATTTGGGATCCTAGGAAATTGACATACCTAGGTCTTAGGGTTTAGGAGATAAAGGGCTTTGGAGAAAGGGATATAGTGAAATAGGGCTTGGGAAAGGTTAATTGTAATTTTGGAAGGGTAGTGGAAGTATTAGGAAGTGTAATTGAAATTAGGAATGGAACTAGGATTTATAACAAAGAAGAAACCAAATTTTGTATAGAACATTCAAACATCATGAAAATTTGACTTGAGGAATGCTAGGAGATAGAAATTAGGTGTTACTTACTTGCTAGAGGGCGAAGGCAACCAGTGCTAAAGGATTAGAGTGATGGCACTTTGTTTTTGAGATCACTGAGAAATTTGGGTAGGTGCACAGTGCCTATGGGAGGAGCACAGCGCCTCCTCTGCTAGGAGTGCAACGCTTGAAGGCTATGCATAGTGTATGATGCAGGAGCCCAATGTTTCCACTTTTCTCCCAATTTCTCTCTCTAAATTTGAAAATCGTGTTGTGGATATGGTTGCTCGATGTTGTAAGGGGGGAATGAGGACGGATTTTATGTCTTGAGGGATTTTATACTTGGTGAATTGTGATTTTATGCTTTTGGAACCCACTTTGCTATGTTCAAATTAACCTTTAAACTTCACAATTAAACCCTTTCACTTTGATTTCTTTCCTTTGACAATTGATTATTTTGATGGACTAGGAACTCTTTGCACTTTGATATTTTATTTTTTGGCATGTGGAACTCTGAGTTGGTAGCTTGGGAACCTTGTAGTTATTACATATTAAATGGCATAAAATTACAAAATAAAAATAAAAGTTACATCTTTTTGGAATAAAAATTACATTTTAGGATGAAAATCACAACTTTGGAATCAGAATTACATCTTTGCAAATCATCTTTACATGGTAAAGGGATGTTACTTTTCTCACTCTCTTACTTTGTTGGCGTTATGCAATGGAAATGGTGTGTTTATTGGACCTTGAAAAAACCCTAGAAACCTAATGAAACCTTGAAAAAAAAAACCCTAAAGACCTAATGAGAGCCTTGACTGAATGAAATTCATGGTGACATGACTGAACAACTGGTATAATCTCATGACCGATGTAGATTCAAAAAAGTATTAAAATGAGCTAGCAAGTAATGGAAATTTAGAAAAAGTGAAGTTTTTGGACTAGGGCTACCATCAGTGACTAATTTTTTGCATGACCTAGTGGAATGATAAAACATTTCTGAGTGGGACTCCTAAAATGATATGAAAAGAGGATTTTTGATCACTGATGGCAGGATGAAAATATTAACACTAACATTGGCCTTATTGGGGATGATAGCTCTGAAAGAGGTGTCAAGAACCACAAAAATCTGGATTTTGCAGATCAATGTCTTATCCATTAGGCCAATACGGTCAAAAACTCAAGCTAATAACATGACCAAAATCTGATAACTTAGAAAAAATAGATTGACTCAAGAAAAACTTAAATGACTGAAAATTGACTCAATAATGACTTATTTGACGGAAAACTGAACTTTTGAAAATGGAAAAAAATCAGTGAAGCTCCGTGGCCTTCACTTCGGGCTTTGAACTCCAATGATTCTCTACTTCACACTTGTAGAAAATGTAACTGATATTTACAATGAAATGGAAAAATAATTGAGAAATGTACTTCAGAAAAGATAGTGTTTAAGGAGCCTGCCATTGACTGGTCCTCCTAAATACTCTTGTCCATTCATCTCTTCAAGAAAATAAGCCTTTTGTCCCCGACAAGCTAAAATTTGATATGGCCCTTTCCATAAATTCTCAAATTTTCCATGCTTACCCTTGTCCTCATTTATGGCATCCCAACGGAGTACCACATCTCCAACCTTGAAGTTGTCTTCCTTATTTTTCCGGTCATAGATATTCTTTATCCTGTCATGGAGTTTTGAAGTATTCTGAAATACTTCATCTCTCATATGCTGAAGGTGTATCATTTGATTAATATGACGTTGTATGTCATTTTCTTTAGCACCTGCTTCTTGCAACAATTTCATTACCCGGACTGCTAATGATGAAGGAAAAACAGTATTGACACCATACACAACTTGAAAAGGAGACATACCAATAGACTTCTTACTACTTACCTAGTCTACCCACAATGCATTAATCAGCTTCTTATGCCAATTCTTTTTATTTCCCTCTAACATTTTCTTAATGATATTGACCAAGGATTTATTAGAGGACTCTGCCAATCCATTACCTTGTGGGTAGTGGGCTATAGAATGTCCCAACTTAATGTTATATCTCTAAAAAAACTCATTCATCTTCTTAAACTTGAATGATGACGCATTATCTATGATAATCTTAGTAGGACAACCAAAATGGGACAAAATATTAGTTTCTAAAAATTGAATGATGACAAAATCTATTGCTTTCCTGGTCAGGATCGCTTTGATCCAATTTTTAAAGTAATATGTGGTTGTCAATATCCACTTGTGTTGTGTGGATGATGCTGGGTGAATCTTGCCTATGAAATCTAGGCCCCATTGCTGAAATGGTGCATGTACTGAAATATGTTGAAGAGGTAATGGGAGAAGATTTCTCTTACATTGAAAAACTTGACATTCGTGGAAACTCATTACTGCTTTGTAGACATCTACAAAAAGTGTTGGCCAATAATATCCCGCTCTCAATATTTTATTGGACGTGGGCTTCCAATATAGGTAGCCCCCTTTGTGGAAGTCATTCATCACTTCCTTAGATTCTTCTTCGACCAAACAGTTCAGTAACACACCTTCGGGATCCTTCCAATAAAGTGCATTGTCCAATATGCAATACTTTGAAGCTTTGAGTTTCAAATATTTGCCTTGACTCTTAGTCATGCCTACAGGAGGGTTTAGGTGTTGCAAAACATAAACAATATTAGAATATCATGGAGATGAAAAAAATATATCGGATACCTAAACGAGATTCACTTTTTCTTCATTTTCAGACAAGGCTGAAATCAAGTTGATGTCTAGAGCATGAAGGTTTGACTCAGCCATGAGCTTGGCTAAGCCCTAAACTTTGATCAGCTTGGTGGGCTTGATCTCAAGGTCATATTCTAGTAATGCTGCTATCCATCTCCCTCTCCTACCTTCTGGGTCTATCTGCACAAGTACTTCTTTAACAACTACATTAGGCACATAGGCAAGAGTATGTGAATGTAGTATGTAAACTCTAAAATCTTTCAGCACTTTAACCAAATCCAAAGCCTGTTTCTCTATGATGTTGTACAGAAGGGTTGCATCTCTGATATTGCACTAAAAAATGCAATTGGTAGCTTCGTTTTATCCCTTTTCTGCATCAATACTGCTGCCATAGTGTGCTCAGAAGAATATAATCAAGACTTATCAAAATAGGGGTAGTAGTCAAGGAACATTTAACTGAGTTGAAGGATTTTCGAGCATCTTCAGACCACTTGACATCATTATCTTTCTTCAACATATTTTTCAACTCCCTAAGATGCTCCGCCAAATTAGGAATGAATCTACATAATAAATTCATCTTACCATTGAATGCTTGTATTTCCTTTTTATTGCAAGGGAAATCAATCTATTGAATTTCTTGAACACAGGAAGGGTCAATCTAAATCCAATCCTTGCAGATGATGTAACCAAGAATTTTTCCCTCCTCCATGGAAAAATTGTTTTTCTTTAGGTTGAGAGATATTCCGAACTTCCTGCATCTCTCGAAAAAAATTCTTAAATGGTGCAAATGTTCATTATCAGAATGTGAAAACACTGTCAAATCGTATAAATAAACAACCAAGAAAACATCTTTTTCATTGGTGAATGCTATGTCCATGGCCCGCTGAAATGTGGCCCCTACATTTTTCAAACAAAATGGCATCTTTTCATATTTTAACGTGCCCCAAGGTGTAGTAAATGTTGTCTTGTCCTGATCATCCTTGTGCACCAAAATTTGGTTGTATCCCGAATAGCCATCCAATAGTGGCATCCAGGAAGAACCGGCAACTCTTTGAAGTATATGGTCCATCTTCGGAAGTGGATAGTTGTCCTTGAGCGACACTTTATTCAAGTTTCTGAAATATATGCAGAGCCGGATTTCTCTAGTTTTTTTTCTTATCAGGACAATAATACCGAACTTGAAAATTCTATTTACCTCTTTTTCAGTTGATGGTAGCAATATGGGATTTATCCTTCTCAAATTTTTCCGAAAGGGATTTTGATCAGACTTGATCAGAATAGTGTTTTGAATGATGTTCTCATCATACACCTTTAAATTTTCATATTCCATGCGAAAACATCAAAAAATTTAGAAATTAATTTAGCATATTCAGCCTTTACCTCAGGAGATAAGGACTTGGAAATTTTAACCATATTTGGTTTGTCTTGTGTCCCAATGTTTACATCTTCAACACCCTTTTTTGTAGGCACCAATGTAGGCTTCCTTTCTATGTCATCTTGGTCAAACAATTATTCCAAAGGTATGAGACCTTTTGGAATATTGTTGTCTTTTAGTTGTAGTATATCCATCTGAGTTTCTTCTATATCCTGGTCATCTTTATCACAAATTTCATCTATGGAACAATTCTCAAATTCTTCCTCACCTTGGAGAAAGTTATTTACCTTCTTATCATCCCAGAAAACTTCCCAATATCGCAAGTTATCAGGAACAGTGGGTCGGTGTTTCAAATGAATCTCAACTTCTTGTTTGAAAAGATTGGATCTTAAAATTGCTTGCAGCTTTAGCCAATGAATATGCCATGAGATTTTTATTCCTTGGCAACACTGTAAGAATACACTCCTAAAACATTTTCAAAATATCTAGTACAACATTACTATATTGTCTCAATCGAGGATGGTTAGTTTGATATTCACCTTTAGCTTGCTTGATCACAAGTTTTGAATCACCATACACAACAATCCTTCTTGCACCCAGTTTCTTCAATATCTTTAGGCCAGTAATCAGTGCTTCATACTCTGCTTCATTGTCAATGAAATCAAAAGCTAAACTATAAGAGCACAATCTAACATTTGTAGGGATATTATTCTGCTATGAAAAGGGCTACGGACCCAAATTCCAATGTCTACCCCGTCTTTCCCCAGGGCACCATCAAATTCCATGGACCATAGACCATTTTCATCCTCCAACTGTTGAAACTTTGATTTCTATTTTGGCTCAATTTTTTGAACTGTCTCTTCATGCTTTTTCGGATTTTCTTCCACTTTATCCAATGGATGTTATGAATTTTTCTTTGCTTCATCTGATGGTTGTTCTGATGAGCTTGGTAGATTATTTTTTTCCTTTGCTATAACTTCTATGAAGCAATTATGAATATTTGGAACATCTTCTACATATACTTGCTAGATATATACATCATTTAAGCCGCTATCATTAAGGAAAATGAATGACTCTAAATATGTATGTACAACATTTATCGGATGATTGTTAGGCTTTTGTTTGCTTTTGATCATATATTTCATCTTGGCTTCATGGTACAATTTTCTCAATTGCCATAAAATAGGGATAGTTGCATAATAAAATTCTAATTGCAATGTTCCTCGTAATTTCCCCCCCATGATCTTGACAGCAGCATGCTAAACCGTGGCGGTATGTCAACTACCACCACATCCATTAGAACATTCTTTGCCAGAATCTGCTCTAGGGATACTACTAAATATTTAATAATACCAATACAACGGATGAGTGATGTCAAGGTCCAACTTTTCCATAATGTCTTTTGGAATTAGATTATGGGAGGCTCCGGAGTCTAACATGGAATTGTGTAAAATGCATTGGTGGATTCTTACACTCAAGTAAAAAGGAGGAACCTCGCTATCTTCTAACTGACCATCAATAGCAGGACCAAAAATGAGTTTGGGTTGATCATCTTCAACATTCACCATGTCGGACAAAGGATCTACTTTAATCATCTTGGCAACATGGGACCTATACTGGTTATTCTTAATAAACTCGGTTAAAGGAATAGACACTTTTACCTTTGAAATTTATGTTTCTAGGCTGAAGGGAGTAGTTTCGTCTACCTCTTTAATGACGATATCTCGTTGTCCAGCATGGTCCTTTGATGGAACATCTTTTTTCTGATTGTCCTTTTCCTTATTTTCTGAACTTGTGGATGGATGATTTACCTTGTTATGATTTTTGATTGCATGCTCTTTTCCCTTATCTGATTACTCAGAGGATTATGCCTTGTCTGAGTGTCTTTTTGCTGAGATGCTCTCCTTTAAATGGGATTAACTAACACATCTCTGCTTCTCAATGACGTCTGCCTATTTTATGAACTAAGTGCATTTAAGTACCCCCATTGATAATCATCTGATTCAGTCTCCAATTCATGATCATTGGAAAGGATACAATCTTCATCCTTAGGCTGATATTTCTTTTCAAAATACTCCTCATCTTCGGTAAAAAACATAGGTAGATCATCAGCTTTGAAAAGGATATTTTCCTCAAAAATTGTGTCTTCATCTTCTTCTTCTCCTTGAGCATATTTCTGCTGCAAGGGTGTCCTGATTTTTTGTTGTTGTTGTGGTGGTTGCTTAGGAGCCCGATGTTCTCTTTTCTTGATCCTTAACTGAGGTTGTTGTTGACCTCTGCAGTTAGGATTCCTGACCTCGAGCTGTCTCTCAGTGATGGACATCCTGTCAACCGTCCTTTCAATATTTCTTATAAATGTATCCATTTTATCATCGGAAGATGAGGTGGATGGTTCATCTTTAATAGTAAATCTTCTCTCATTCCTAGCTCTAGCTCTCTTCATCAGCAGATTTACTTCAATGTTGACCACGTTCTTTTGCATATCTTCTAGTGTAGATTGATTTCTTTCCCTTCGTTGGTAATCCATGTCAGGATCAAGTGCATCTGGATAACGTATGAGAGCTACGCCTGGAGGAGACTTAATATCAACAGGAATTGCATTATAAATTCTATTGAAGTGAGTATTGAAATCTTGGACTGATTCATTGAGATTTCTTTGCATGTTCTCATACTCAACAAGCAACTGTAAATGATTTTTCTTTACCTCCCACTGGGCTATAAATGCATCAATGAGCTAGTTTGGAGTGGAAATTGAATTAGCAGTCAAGGATCTAAACCAAACTTTGACATCTTCAGAGAATATCTAGGCTATAATCCTCATTTTAGCATTTTCAGTGTCAACTTCCTCCAAATCTATGAATTCAATGACTTTAACAATGTGTTGTCTTGCAGATATGGTATAATTTTCATCAAACAAGGGGAGTCTTTGGCCATAACCCTGAGGTAAATCATTCAATTGAGCAGGTAGGATAAGTGGGGAAAATCTAGCCATGATTCATGCTGAGTGAAGTGTTGGATTGACAACAGGAGGGATTGGTTGAATAGGTAGTGGAACAATAGTTGTAGGTACTGAAGTAGTAGGTATAAATGATGAGGTCAAAGGTGCATATGAAAAGACTACAATTGATTGAGTTTTAGGTTGATTTGAAACAGGTATTTCCTCTTGATGGTAAAATTGGATCCAATATTTGATATCAAGGTCAGATTCGGGTTTAATCTCTTCAAAAAACCAATCTTTCAGAGGACTAAGGTCTAATTCAGACAATGACTTGACCTCAGATAGTCTTAAAGGATTGAATAATATGTCAAATAAAGAGGTTTTAGACTTAGACTTAAACAATAACAATTCAAATTTCAGATCATACGATATATCTTCAAGAGATAGTAGTTTAGCAAGCAGAGAAGTAGATCTTACCAATGAAACTGGTCATGACTGAATGTTTGTATTTTGATATCTATGCTTCTGGAAAATCTTCTGTGGATCAGCTGGATCAGGATCAAGATTTGCTCTAGTATATCTTCTTGAAGCCATCTCTACAATTTTTGCATTGCAATTATCAAATCAGCCTTTCTGAAACTTAACCCTATCATCCAAAGGATCAGTTTCCAATGTTTCTTGTCGTACACCAAGGGAAAATAAATATTTCATTCCCTTAAAATGGCACTAGTATGTTATCACTCAGCCATATCTCTAAAACTGAAGAAGAAATCCCAACAGAGGTAACCACATACCAATCTTTTGTCTTGGTAGCTAGCCCTACCAAACCGAAGAGGGCTCCCTCCACAAAAATCACAACCAAGAGGTCTGGATGAATTAGGGTTTTAGGCTAGGTATAAGTACATGGGTTTTTTTGAATTGGGGTTGTTGGATGGGTGAATTAGGTCAAAGACGTTAGGTCAGGGCAAATAAGATTAGGGTTGCAGAGATTCAATGGGGCAAGGTAGGTAGAAAGCCTAACACTTTATGGTTTCTTGAGTAGGATGGATCAGATGGGTGAGGAGCTAGAAAGAGCAAGGCTAAACATGAATTCTTTCTAAAGTGAAGAATATGAACAAACTATGAAGGTTTTCCCAAAATAGAGCATGATAGATGTATTTTTTTTATCAACTTAAAAACCAGCATATCATAGAAATTAAATGGATCATGAAACAAAAAATTCATACATAATGAGACATAAGAAGAAAAATGCTAAATTTCCATACCACAGGTATCCCAAAGAAATATCTGCAACATTTTCATTAATTTCCTACCAAATAGATTACACTAGAGTCTCTGATCAATGCATAAACATCCAACCTATGTAATGAGTCAAAAAGTACAAGATATAGACCTCAAAAAACTCCTCCCATCCTCAAGGGTCGAATCCATGAGTGGAGGAGTAGTTCCACCAATAACTGAGTTGAATACCTAGAGTGTAGGGAGGTCAAACTGACTCATCCCTAACTTTTTGAAAACTGATTCATTACATGTCATCAAAACTTTTCACCTAATGTATTTACCCTAGGTAAATGTAAAAACACCATAAATACATTTAATTCCATCAATTACATAAGTAAAAACATAATTTCTCAAGGTGAAAATCAAAATTGCAGAGAAAACTCACAAAAATCAGACACTAGTAAGGAGCGCAACATGAGTGTTAGGTGCGCAGTGCTAGTGTCAGGAGTGCCCTCCATCTTGCAGTTGAGTTTTGGATGGATTGCAGGTGTCTAAACTGAGCTCAGGATAGCTCATTGGAAAGCTTATCCAATCTAATTTCAATATATTTGCTTGGTTTACAGAGTTGATTTGATTTGAACTCCCAAAAAGTGATTCTCCCAATATTGCTCAGGAGCGCAGCGCCAAGGTGAAAAAGGAGGCAGAACTATGATTTTTTTAATGTTTCTTTACTTTTTCACCTGACAGTTTGACCAAACAACACTAGAAAAGTGGTTAACCTGTATTTTTTCCCTACTATGAATCCAATGGTGGTCTCCTTTTGACCAAAATATGCCCCAAACAGGATTGCAATGCCTAGGGCAATGCGCTCCTGACAGTCCAACTGTCAGATGACTATCAAGGAATGCACAAAAACTTCAAAAATTTGTAAAAGTGTATGAAAAATTGCCAAAATTTTTTGAATGGTGGCCGATGATGAGGGTTAGGCATGGAGTGAGGCTTCAAGAAGGATATCAAGCCTTCTTTTCTCTTCCTGCATGGTTAGGGTTTCAATTTTTCATTGGCTTTTTTAAGTTTTGACCTTGCAATTTTGTTTCTCTTAGCATAGTGCTTTACCATCCTTCTTTGAATATCACTGTATTTCTTGGCCCTTTTCAATAGCTTCTCAAGGTGTTCATTTATTGCCTGAAGCCAACCTTCTTTATTCTCATTGATTACAACTGAAAATTTCTCATTAAGAGTGACCTCATATGCTAGTTCTCTTTCTTTATGTCTTTCGAGTTCTAGGGCTCTTTTCAAACTTCTAGTCCTTGGCCTTCTTCTTGGCACTTGTTCTTCTATTTCATCTAGCACACCATATTTTTCTAGTGCCTCTTCAAGAAAGACTTTATATTTTTCTACCTCTCTTCGAGATTGGATGAATTTCACTTCATCAATGAAGTGTTTGGTCTTTAGCTGTTGGTTCTCCTGCTCAAGAAAGGTAATGACAAATTTAGATCTATCAAAATTAGTTTGTAGCTCTCTAATCTTGCCTTATTTTTCCTTGATGACTATGCTAGTGATCTCAGAATCATCTTGTTGATTCAAGTCAAAAAGGTCAAACTCCATTTTTGTCTCATGAAGATTTCCCTCCCCATGCCTAATATCTTCCTAAATATCTGCCTCTATCATCTTTTGCTTTCCTTTTTCTACCTTCTTTGTCGATGAAGAAGGCAAGGCCCCTTCCACAATTTTTGGAGCAAACACTTGCCTATGACCTCTATGATATGACACAAGAATGACACAGGAATATCTCAACCACAATGACTCTCTAACCGACTCATCCATGTAACTGAAGCCTTTCAGTCGCACACATAAAATGTCCTCCATGTGATTGGCATATAAGGTTTCCGAGTCACAATTGTAGGCTTTCCAAAGACTGATTTTGATTGCAATCACTATATTATAGGCTCAAGGGAGCGACTGGAACCTCCCAGTCGCAAAAATGACTCCTCCTCTATGTGTTTGGGACCTAACTGTTAAAATTTAAGTTTTCTAAATATTTCACTCATTGACTGCAGTGTTCTACAGTTGACCGCAAACAATGGCAGTTCATTACAGGTTCCATAATTAGGGTTTTGAGTATAAGTATGAATGTTTTCATCTTATAGATATTGTTTAGTTTATTTTTGTTGGATATTTTTGTGGATGAATATATGGATCATTGTACTCTCTTTCACTAAATCATTCAATTACAATCTAATAAGAAGAATAATTTGAAAGGGTTTTCCCCATAGTGGTTCTTTCCCTGGTTTCTGACCAATCCCAGTGTCTGTATGTGTGAATGATTTTATTCTATTGTTCCTTTATGTTATGTTGCATTGATGATGATGATATTGTTCTTTCTATATAGTTTCATATGCTACAAAATAATGATGTAAATCTAAATAATGTTATGATGTCATGGGGTTAATGTAATGTGTTAATGAATAATTTCAATTATCAAAGCAAAGAACAATATAGCCCTAAGAAAAATTAAAATTGTTTCAGAGTTGTGATGAATAAAATTCATGGAGATCACCCCTATAATGACATCGTTGATGGAAGCAAGAGATGATGGAGGATACCTAAAATGATACTATGGTTTGAAGATAACCTTAGGAAAACTTTGTGTTAGGGTTTGACAGATATTATGAGGTTAGGCTTTGAGAGAAACCCTATTTTATGGCAAAGATTTGATATATGAAACTATAGCATGTGTCAATGTGAATATGCTCAAGCACTTGTGATAGATTTGATAAATCCCTCGATGGAGTAGTCTCTATTAGGCCTGGTTATTGATGAAATATTGAAGACAACATTTTCATATGGACAATGGACAATTATTGCTCTTAAAGGCTGGTTCAAGAGGGATATGATCACCTTTCAATGAAGATAAGTATTTTTTCGATTTATGATACTCCTTTATGCATTTACTTTAGAATTATTGATGTGATTATTTTTTTAATCATTACTTATAATTCATGCATGTATATTTCATTATTTGGATGCTTCTAACCTCCTAATAAGTTGTGATAAGTGGATCCTTCTTAAGTACCATGGCTAGTGCAAGAAAATAATAATTAGTGTTGGAAAAGGTAAATAAGCACCTGATGAAAAGGTGACAAAGTGCTACAAGTTTCCTATGTAAAATAAGAAGGTGCACAAGTATTTGAACACTACAAGGTATGCATAGTATATTGTTTCAATGTTATGTTTCATCTATAATATTGATGGCAAGGTAAGCCCTAAGGTATGATGAGAATGTCTCATTCACAAGTGGCTCATGCATATGAATGTGATTTGGATTCATGGTACCTGTGATGAAATAATGCACTTGGTAGTGAACAGTTATCTTACCTCTCAGACATGATGAACTTCTTAATATTGATCTTTGATATATTAGTATATTTGATGTTTGACTAACATCTATATTGATCCCATAAAGAAGGCTAGCACCTTGATTCCAATAGATGGTAACTTGATACTATTGATAATGTTTGTGAAAAAAACATGGTAGCCATGATGATAGAAGTGCAACAATGAGATTGATATTCATGAACTTCTTGTTGATTGTGGTTAAGTTTTTATGTGCTTAGTAATTATGGCATATGTTAAAATTGAATGTGTTGACTTGATGGATAGAGATATGTGACAAAGAATAAATTTTGTGATAATTATTCTTGAATTATACTCCTATTATCTATTTGACACTAACCCTTGATGGTGAAGTAGTTGATGTTATGACCTTGATGAATATTTTATATAGTCTAGCTTTATGATCTAACATATCTATTAATGCATGATGGTATTATAGATAGATTTATGACTTAAGATGACTGAAGTGGCTTCCCATTCAAAGGGAGAATCTCTCCAAAATATCCTTACTTCTATTATCATTTTCATTATATGTTTAAAATATTATTTACTATTAAAGTAAGTTTTATGACATAAATAGTCAAATATCTAATATGTTTGATTTGCAACAAATTTTTGATCTAAGAGAGAAAGTTTTCCATTACTCCAGGCCTAAGTTGCATGGAAGCAGGCTTACAGGTGTGGTTGTAGCCTCTCAGCCGCATGTAAGTAAGATCAAGGGTGTGATTGTAGCCTCACATCCACTCGGAGGAAGGCCTATGGGTGTGACTATGTCTATAGGCCACAAGAGTGAATCTTTGTGCATAAAATAATAATTTCACTTGAAGGATGTCAATCCTACAAAGATGGAGCAGAAAACATAAATTTCTATGAGCAGGGAAGTTCGAATGTTTGACTTAATATAATGTGAATATGTTGACTAAAATTCTGTTTGCAGGAAACTAGAATATGCATATCAATATGTCACTATGATTTAATCATTGAAGCTTGTGTATAATAGTATGTGATAACAATTGAAAGGGTTTGACTAGACTTGGATTATTGATATAGATAAGCAGTATTTGGAGTTTTGACATGATGCTTGATAATGATTTAGAACTTTGAATTGATGATTGAGATATGTTTTGAGCTATAGATATCACTATGATAATAAATTTGGTATTTGACTTGACGTATAATGATTTTATTTGATGAATAATGATTTTCCTTAATAAAAATGCTATATGGGCATAGTGACTTTCAGTGTCTTATATTGATATTCTGTGTTGATATCATTAGCTTTGACTCAATGGTTGAAGTATTGACAGTTGTGATTTAGTATGAAGTAATATCTCAATAAATGAATGGAACATGTATGACTTATTCTTGGTGTATGAATTTGCATCTAGTAACTTATATTATGATCAAGAGAATGAATTGATGAAGTTTGGATTTATATTTCTTGATAGATGACAACTTGTTGGCATGATACTAGATAAATTCATAACTTGATATTTGGATGTGAGCGCTACCTATCGCCTAGTCTATTACATGTTATTTTGTCACCATGACATTTGACTATCCATATAGGTCTATCACTACCTATATTGTGCTCCCTTTGAAGTCAAAAACTCTAATGTTCCTAAAACAAGTCTTGGAATTGGAGAAAATCTCTTTAAAACCCTTAAAAGTCTACCTCCGCACTTTTTCTAGCCTTTTCCTGCGGGTTCACGGATACTTGGTCTATAAATTGCGGCAACCCCGCACATTCTGCTACTAAAACCTGCGGACCCCCATAAAAATTCAAATAAAAGAAAAAGTAAATTCTAGAAGCCTAGTTGGTCGAATATTCTCCCAACTAGAAGCTTCTAGAGGCGCGATCAGTTTGAGATTTATCCCTCCACTCATGGCTCTTATCCCTTTGTCCATGGATCTCAAATCCCTTCATAAGAGGAATCCATCCCCCTCTTCATGAAACTGAAACTGCCTCCATTTCCTATAAATGGAGCTCAAGTTTCAGGTTGAAGGGTAGATGCTAAGCTTGTACATGGTAGTTGCTGAAGAAATTCTCAAGAGTGCATACTTTCTACACTAGTTGTTGTTGGCATGAGAATGATCACACCCTTATGTCCATAACTCTATGCTAGTATTTAGAGAGAAAACTGAAGGAGGAACGATTGTTCAGGACCCCGGGAGAAATTTGTACGACATCAAGGCATCAGGTTGTAAGATTAATCTTTTTATTCAAGATAATACAAATGGATCTTTTTTTCTCATTGAGATTTTCTTATGCTTATTGAAATAACATCAATACTTAGAATCCTTGATCACTAATTTGGGTTAAATTTTCTTAATTTTTATATGTTGTATATGTTTTTATTCTTTTGTCTTTTCTTTGATTGCAGGTTCTACTTATTGGAGAAGCCTCTTTGGAGCGACTAGATAAAAGACTACATCAAACGTTGGATTTCAAGGTAGGGGCATGTCCTCTCTACTTTCTTATAATAATTATAAAATGAATTTAATCTAGAGAAAAAGATTTCCAAATGGATGCTTGTTTCTAGCTATTCATTGAATACTAGGGAGGTTGCTCTTGTCTGCAAGAGGGATTAATCCGCATAACAATATGGAAACTCCGCTGGGGAAAATAACTTAGTTTTCTTTCTTTATTTTCAGTTTGAATTTTAGAGTTTTCTGATTTTGACTTATCTGAGACTGGGTTGGGTAGATAAATTTTAAGAATATCTAAAAAGGAAAAGTTGATTATTTATTTTTTTTCTAGATTTTCCCTTGCCTCCACGGTTTTCAGCAGAAAACAGTGCGACAACCTCCGCAGGTTTTAGTTCAAAATAGTGCGGTACTGCTCTGTTTTCCATTAGAAACTGCGGACCCCTGGAAAATTTTTGAAAAAAATAAAATTCTCTTTTTTAGAGCCAGATCACTTGATTCTTTGTGTTTTCCCCAGTCTATCTTAGCTGTCAAATCTTGTGAGTGAATTTATTTTCAACAACTTTTTCATTTGTTTGATTTATCATCCTATTTTCATCTTATAAGTGAGTGTTTGCCCTAATTTATTGCTGCTCCATACAAGATACCTTCATTTACCTCAGCTTACTGGTATGATGATATTCTCTTTCTGAGCCATTAAGATCATTGCAAACCTTACTTTGATGAAAATTGATTCCTTTTTCATTTGCAAAATTGGAAGAGCTTTTAGCTTACTAAAGCTTGATATCACAGCAAAGAATTTTTGGATGTTTTCATTTCTGCTAAGATAAGTAGAAATTTTTCTTAGTCTGATCACAAACTAGGAGAAAACGTCCTCAAACATTCTAGATAGACTTCAAAATTAGATTTTTCTTTGATTTTGAATTTTATGTTTTTAGAGTTTTTAGATATTGTTTTCTTTTGGAAATGGTTTGTTTATTGATTTGTAGTTTTTGATCTGATTTTTAAAGGAATTTCATTTCAAAAGAGTAACTAATCATTTTGTGAATTGAGTTCTCTAGAAATCATCTTCTTTTCAAATATTTTGTTTATGAATGAAAGAATTGGTGTTTTGAAAATTGTTAAATCTCTCAATCTTTCCCTTAAATAAGATTCATTGAAAATAAAAGAGTTGCACTTCTCATTTAGATGCATTTAGCGTATTTTTGAGTCGGATCACAAACATCATTGAAGTTTCAACTCCATACCTTTTGTCTTAAGTAATAGCCAAATTAAAAACAACGCGTGAATAAAATCAATCTAGATATTTTACATTTTCTAGGGCTCATTCCACCAACATAGCTTAGGCTAGTGTTTTGGAATAGGTTGTAATTAACATTCCAAAATAGTTTAAACAAAAAAGTAGCATCTTGCGGTAGGAAAATCCAATTGTATCATTTGTGCTCTGGGAATCTCTTCTTAAAAGAGTCAAGCACGAGATCATGTCAACACCAGTGAGGTAATCGTACCTATCTCATTGGGAAAGATAGAAGATGTGCACGTAATACAAATGGTAAACCTCAGATAGATCATTGTCGAGGAGCCTGGGGTCACTTGTTGGCAAACCTTGGATTTACCATATCAAGGAGCCTTCAAGTGGATTGAGCTTGTTACTCTACCCTTGCGCGTATATCGGATCGTAGACTGTTCCCACAGGTACATTTGTTCTCGTTGGTGACCTTAGTGACCATAATATTCAGGATTTTTCCCAAGGTGACGGTGGAGGGAAGGTCCCACTGCACCTGGAATAGAAATCGGCTAGACTCACTTGGAATTTCCGGAGGGTAATCTTCACTTCGAGATGGTATAAGTGGAGAGACTTGCACTGGACTGTTTCATTAAGCAGGTTGTTGGGGTAACTGTTCCAACTGCCAAGTTTTCCACATTAGAATTCTGCGACATTGGATTTCATCACCAACTAGTGTTTTTAATGTGGAAACATATTGTTCATGTGTGGATTGTCTCTTAGATTTTGTAGGTGTGTGTTCGATTTGATTGTTTCCTTAGTGACTTTGGGTTTATTTTTTTGACATTTTGTTTGATTTTGTGTGTTAAATTTTTAATTGTGGATGAATTACCAAGACACTCTCGTAGAATGTAGGGGAAACCCCCTGAGTACACACCAAGTCAATTAGAAAAGCTTAAATCTGAAAAAGGCCAACCATCAAGGACCAGATCAATTGAAAAAGAGGAAACATCAGTAATAATACATCCTAATTACGAAGTAGATCAACCTCAAACAACAGAAAGTTCTCAAAGAAAACTAAAAATTTCTGAACTAGTTGAACTTGCTTCCACAACTAGTGAACTATCAGCTACTGAACTAGAAATTTCTGAACCTAAAACTGAACCTGCTACATCTGAGCCTGCTTCAGAGTTCATAACCTGAACCCCTAGTCGTCCTCATTCACCTCGAGTGAAGTTTCGCAACACTGAGAACCTTCCTCCTAGCCTCATTAGTATCGAAGAGATTACTGACACAGAAGAAGAAGTTCTACTTCCTTCACATCAAGAATATTTAGATCTAAGGCCAAGTGAATTTATTTACTATTATAGCCCTTTCAAACAAGATCCTTGGTATTCTCAGTTAACCGACTTTCTACATAATTCTGGTCTCAACTATACACCACCCCGCATTCCTTTTTACGCCATACCAAGAGGCAATTACAGACCTTCATTAAACATGTCTGGTGAGTCATCCATGTTTTATGCACCGCCAGAAACTTATTTGTATGGTGGTCCATCTATTCCTTTAAGATACCAGTCGCTTTCTGGTACTTTCTTAGGAGCATCTCCCTCTCTCGAAAAACTAGTACAATCACCTGGTTCAAATGAATCTCATATCAAAAATTTGAACGCTAAACAAGTCTACATGATGTCTAGAAACATTCCTAACCCTGGCCCTCAAAGTAGCAATTTACCGCCTGGGGGGAAACCTCAAGGTAGCAATTTATCACTTAGGGGGGGGCAACCTCAAGGGCAGTACATACCTCAAGGACAATATCAACCTGAAGGGTATTACTCTATCCAGGGGCCACAACCGCTTCAAGGACAGTTCCCTATGCCAGGGCAACAGTCTTTCCAAGGACAACATCCTCCTTTGGGGCCGCAATTTTATCAAGAACAACAATTGTTTCAAGGAGGTCAATATTTTAATGGAAATTATCTAGCAAACTATCAAACTTACGTTCCAAACTATAAACCTGGTTATGGTCCATATTATGCATCAAAACCTTCAATGGGAACTTCTTATCCTAGGTTAAATACAGTGTGGAATCCTTCATTGAATCAACATAATTTGTAACCTAATGTGCAAGTACATTATAATCAGCCTGGTCAGCCAATTTCTTACACTCAAATCCAGCAACATGTCCAACCTCAGGTATCTGCACCTAGTAGTATTCAGCAACCTGGTCCGAGTACACCTAGAACTCCACCCCAAAATGCTGCATCAACTTCTGTTCAATAGCCTACCACACCTATCCCTAGAATTTCTACAGCCCCTCAAGTATCACAGCCGATCCCTCAAGTCACTGCTCTTCAACTTGGACCCACAGTTCAGGCTACTGTTCAGACATCTGTGGGACAACCTGGTACAAGTACAATTGTAACAAGCCAACCTTATACAAGGCATTTTGTTTATCGACCATATCAAGGGTAATATCAATATGGACCTATAGCACAAAATATAGTATACCAACATCAACAGTACCCTGGTTATACATATTAGATACTAGCTCAACCTCAGTACGGTACAGCTAACCCTGGTTATCCGGGAGGCATTCCAATCCCAACTGCACAGGCTATTCTAGGTTATCCTAGATATCCTCCTCCTGGTACTAGTATAGTTCCTCAAGATTATCTGTTTTCTCAACAGGACCCTAACCGTCGGTTACCATTCATTGCAACTTTGGATTTACCAGATTTTCGCGCCTCATGAATGATTTGATTTATTATCTTCTATTTTGGCCACCAATGTCGAATAAGTTTCCTAGTGATATTCCTAAGTTCGAGGGTAAATCAGGAGAATACCCCTCAAACCATGTCGTGACTTACCACCTCTGGTGTGCATCCAAATCTTTAATCGATGATTCCATTCGATTAAGACTGTTTCAAAAAACACTGATAGGTTTAGCTGCAAAATGGTATATTGAACTACCATGTGGCTCATTCAAAAATTTCAACCTATTAGCAATAGCTTTTTTAACACACTTTCAGTTGCCAGTCCGTTACGACAATGGTACGAAACTCTTGACTTCATTAAAACAATCTACGTCTATATTCATTTTAGATCACATACATGAATGGAGATGTAGACGACGTTTAGTGAAAGTTTTTATTCTGGATCAGATCTTGGCAGAATGGTTTATCGAATCATTACTTCCAAAAAACACTAAAGATGTGGCTAAGGGAGGTGTTATTATAGAAGAACATGTCATAGCTCAAGCACAATACTTAGACCTTGTATATACAGAGTCTGGTAATTTATACGAAAAAAATCCTAACTTACCGCGTCCAGGTCAAATAACTGCAACTCCTTCAGGTTCTCATGCTACAGACGGTGTAATTGGTTTAGTTAGCGCTAATAAGAGTAAGAAGAAGTCCTCCAAAACTATTTCTCCCATCATAAATTTACCAGATTCACCGAATGAAGATTCTTCCCTTGAAACTTTTGTCGGCATCCATGTTGTCGACTCATCTACAGATAAATCTAAAATCGGTAATAAGAAGAAAGGAAAGAATAAAAACAAACAAACTACATCTCCCAAAGAGAAAACCAAAAATAATGAACCAGCTAATGAAAAATGGAAGCCTCGTTATCCTTGTCTTATCTTTGATGAGGATCACTATACCAAAGAGTGCCCACATCAGTCTAAGGTCTCTAAGTTTGTTAAAGTTTCACCCACACCCGCTATCTTGAAGGATCCTTTTCCTACTCAAGATATAAAAATGATAGGATCTTCTTCAAATTCATCGGCAAATATTTTAATGATGTCTGAGGTTATGGTTGAGTCTCGATATCAAGACTATGGAACTAAAAATCATGTAACTGGTAAACAGACAGAAAATTCTAGTCACACACCAGACATATCTCCTTCAGTTTCTAAACCACTTCACATTGAGAAACGCAATCTTGATCTAGTGAATAAACCGCCTACTAAAGGTGTACTTCAAAAGTCAGTTTTCAATCCACATGCTAGAGATGCTCAGAATTACAACATTGTTGAATATTTGGAAATATCCCCTTCAGCAATGTCGGCCTTAGAAGTTCTACAATCATGTCCAGCAAAAAGGAAATTACTATTATCATCTATCGGAGCTATCGATCCTCAGGATTCTAACGTCATGGTCTTTGATCTAGAAAATTTTACACCTAGACTCCCTCATCAGATGGATTTTCAGATACCAGTATTAGTCAATTCTAGACGAGTTTTTCGTACTGTTATTGATGAGGGGCATCCACATGTATAATGTCGTTAAACTGTTGGAAAACCCTCGGTTCTCCAACACTTAACCAATCACCAAAAATCTTTAAAGCCTTTGATGGAAGAGGATTTTATCCATATGGAATACTCCAGGATATACCTACAGAAGTAGAAGGAAAAAATTTTAATCTAGATGTGGAAGTTGTTGATGCCCCTCTAGATGACAACCTTCTTTTGGGTCATAGTTGGTCTTATGCCATGATTGTTGTTGTTTCATCTGTCTTTTGGTTGATCATGTTTCCTCATAAGGGTAAGATTGTGAAAATTGATCAGTTGGCATATTATTCGTCAGACCCTACTTCTACAGACAGTATCCAACATGTTGGAAAAACGACTATCCCATACGAAGATGTTGGTGTAGGATTAGTAAAAGACTCTGCTTTGATGGGAACTTTCTCTATGCCTCCGCCCAACATACCGTGTACCATTTCCAGGATCAATATGATCTCATCAAACACTATACCATTAGATGACACTTGGGTAGTGCCTTCAGAATCAGAACTGGACTCTTTAAATGGCGAGATTCCTTTGAATCCTTTTGAAATGGCATATGTAGCAATGCAGTCGTGTTCTAACACACTTTCCACTAATCTTGATCAAATGAATGTGATCACCGAAGAGTATTCTTCTCTATCAAGCTTAGCCTTGACATCACTTTTCGATCCCTTTCAACATGTGTTTCACACTGATGAAAGTATTCCAGAAATTTTTTCATTAGATGAATTACCCTGGGATGATCTACATCATAGATCTTCTTTTTTACCTGATCTTGATAAGTTTGAAAATGATTTTTCGTATATTTTTACAATTTATTATGTCGAGGAACCACAAAATCCCATACCAATTACAAATTTATATTCTGACACTAATTTGGGTAATATTTATACAACTGTTCCTATCTACATATCAGTTAAACCTAGAATTATTGATAACATTCACATAGGTTCTTCTTGTACGATTAAAGAGATTAACACATACAAAGCCCTGTTTCAAGAATTTCGAGACATATTTTCCTGGTCTTACGAAGAGATGCCAGGAATCGATCCTAAGATTTTCATTCATGAAATTAAGACATACGGGGATGCCAAGCCTATTAGACAAATATTACATCCAATACATCCACGAAAAGCTGCAGCTATCAAAGCTGAAATTGAAAAGCTATTACGAGCAAGATTTATTTATCCAATTCCATTGACAGATTGGGTATCTAATATAGTTCCCATTACGAAGAAACAAGGGACTATATGAGTATGCATCGATTATAGGGATATTAATAAAGCATGTCCAAAAGACAATTATCCTACCCCCTATAACGAAAAAATTATCGATGATTGTGTTGGAAATGAAATTTTCTCATTTATGGATGGATTTTCTAGGTATAATCAAATCAACATACTCCCTGTCAATCAACCAAAAACAACATTTATGTCCTTGGGGAAAATTTTCTTATTGCAAATTACTTTTCAGATTAAAAAATGCTGGTGTAACTTTTAAAAGGGATATGTCTTACGCTTTGATATCAAACATATTGTACAACCTTATCTGGATGACTTACCTTCTCACTCTTTACACAGGGACGATCATCCTACACACTTACGAGCTATTTTCATGAGATGTAGGTATTACAAGATTCATTTGAACCCACACAAATGTGTTTTTTGTGTGCAATCGGGACGATTACTAGGATTCATCATTTCGAAAGATGACATTCATGTCGACCCCTCGAAGGTTGAGGCCATCATCAACTTACCTCCTCCTTCCACACTTTACGTAGGTTTATCTTGAACTATGTTGAGTTAACAAAATGGTTTACCTGGTTGTTGAAACAAAGTGTTCCTTTTATTTGGGATGAGATTGTTGATAAATATTTTGATGCATTAAAACACTCGTTGACCCATGCACCATTATTGCATCCACCCAATTACCACCAGGACTACTTTTTATACTTAGTTGCCTCTGATTCCACCATTGGAATGGTTTTAGTTCAAGAGGATGAATCTCACAATGAGAATGTGATCTATTATCTAAGTTGGAATCTCAACCCGACGGAAATCAAATATTTTCATGTGGAGAAATTGGCCTTGGTAGTAGTGCAAGATGTCCAACGATTTCGTCACTACATAATGTTACGTAAAACAACTGTGATATCTAATTGCAACTCGAAGATGTATATTTTGAAAAAAAAAATAATCGAGGGAAAATACTCTAAATGGATTGTCATCCTATAAGAGTTTGATTTGGAATTCGAGAAATCTAAATCAAAGAAATCACTGGTGTTTACAGAGCTTATGTGTGACTTTCCCAATACTCAGACAAAAACTGTGGTAGAGAATCCCATCTCAGATGAATCTCTGTTTCTCATCAGTACATTAGATCCATGGCATGGATATATCATTATATATCTTCAAACCCAAACTTTTCACCCAGAACTTTCACATTTAGATCGAAGGAGAATCTGATATCAATCCCAGCAATACAATATTGTTGGAGACACTCTTTACCGTCGTGGTGCGGATTCTGTTTTTCAACGTTGTATAACTCACGAAGAGGTTGAAAGGGTTTTGAATGATTGCGACTCTAGAGCGTGTGGTGTTCATATGTCTGGGTTTGCCACAACCCAAAAGACATTGCGCGCTGGTTATTTTTGGCCATCATTATTCAAATATTGTATTATTTCGGTCCGAAAATGCCACAACTGCCAAATTTTTTATCGAAAAATGTGTGCACCTCCAGCTCCTCTTCACCCAATCATTTGTGTCAGTCCTTTTGCGAAATGGGGCATTGATTTCATTACATGTAACCCTCACTCGGCCGGGGGGCATGGGTATATTATTCTCGCTGTAGATTATTTTACCAAACGGGCTGAGGTGATTCCTACATTTACAGCATATGGCAAAACTTCAACTACTTTCGTATTCAATCATGTGATTGCTCGTTTTGGTGTGCCTCAAGATATTATCACAGACCATGGAGTCATTTTCAAAATATTATGATGATTGAACTTTCCGATCAACTTGCCCTGATCCATGATAATTCTACTCCATATTACCCACAGGCTAATGGTCAAGTTGAAGCTGTTAACAAATTTTTAACCACCATCGTTAAACAGATTATCAGAACTCATAAATTGAATTGGTATACCATGATTTTTTCAGCACTATGGGCACACCGAACCTCTGCAAAAACTACTACAGGGTTCACTCCTTTTCAACTTGTCTATGGTTTAGAAGTTGTGTTACCTATTGAATGTGAAGTATCGTCACTCCACTTAGCCATTGAGTTGTTACCAGCTACCTCTGAAGAGGAAAAACGCTTTTTATACTTAGCACAATTAGATGAGACTCAGTGCACCACTGCATTGGCTACCGAAGCTCACAAGAAATGTGTAAAATTTGAGTATGATCAAAGTGTTAACCCTCATGTTTTTTCAGAAGGTGACCTAGTCTTATTATATGATCAAGCTAACAATAAGCTAGGCGCTAAAAAATTTGAACCGATGTGGCACGATCCCTACATTTTCAAGTGTGTGCTTGCAAAAGGAGCCTATGAATTGACTGATTATGACGGGGTCTCTTTAGATAAGCCCATAAATTGTCTTTATCGTAAGAGATATTATGCTTGAATTTCCTGTGAAGATCTCTCTTGTATAATAGTTACTTTTTAGAATAGTGTGCATTAGATTAGAAAAGTGTGCCTAGATTAGTTCTGTTGTTACTACTATCGTTGCTTATCTTGATTACTCTTGATATTGCAAATGTCGACACCCTTCAAACGTACATTGGTTTTGTCGATGGTGCCTATCGTAGTACATGAAATATCTCTTCCGTGGCTTGGATTATCTATTCACCCACTAATGAGTTAGTTTCTATTCATGGGGTATGCCTTGGTCAAACAACAAACAGTATTGGAGAATATAGCACAATAATTGAGTTATTATCTGACTCCATTTCATTTGGTATTTGACGTTTGATCATTAGGTTAGATTCAGAACTTACATTTAAACAGGGTATATGCAATTAGAAATTTGGTGTTATTGAGATTATTTTTGAAGGTTCGTCTCTTGGAACGACAATTTGATTACATCGAATATCAACATATTTCAAGAAATTTAAACACATTGACTGATGCATTAGCTAATCGTGTTCTAAATAGACATTTGCAACATTAACATAGTAAGCCAAAACAACATTCAATCCATGTTGAACAAGATACTCAAAGAAAGTAGTAATTTCATTAGTATAGATAGGTTTTTTTTCATAAAATATTACATCGTCTATGATCATAGGTTCAAACACCTTATGATATAATAGATACTAATAAATAAATAAATAAAATTTCGATCCACTATCCGTGATGATGATCATGGTAATAGACTATGGCACGCGCCACCTTGCACAGAAATTCCTAAATGGTCCTGGAACACCTATCACGTGTCTCTGAAGCCTGAGAGGAATATCATATATTCATGTCTCAGGAATGACTATGGTTAACCTCTCCAAGTTGTGCTCCATGTCTGCTAGTATCTATGTTGCCTGATCCTGTGGAGGTGCTATAGGTTGTGCTTGCCACCTATCAAAGCGGCGAAGTGTAGCTGGTCGTCATGGACCGACATCTGCATTTAAATATTTTTTTCATTATTGGACGATAAAAAACAAATAAAAATTAGATTAAATACATCAAAATAATTCTCTTACTTGTCTCGTCCCACTGTGCCCCTGGAGGCAAAGACATCTCAGGATCACCCCTATAATCCAGTCCTGCATAGGGGAAGTCTTCGATGGTGAAGACTTGATTCCTGAGCCACATAAAGTATGTTGGAGTGAACCGAATCATTGAGCTTCCATCACCACCATGGTGAGCCATTAATGCCACCCATACCATTCGAGGTTCCCGAGGTTCCCCACGATCTATTGGAATCAGCTAAGGAGCGAGAAGCGGGATTCTCTCTAAATTAAATGAAATAAGAATGGCGTCATAACCAAACTTTTTCAACTTTGCATTATTTATTCTAGTTAATTGGCCTTTCATATTGGCCAATACTCCTTCGCACCAATTAAATATGGTATCTCCAAGACACTCTACTGCGGTCTTCATTTGGGATTTAGTGGCCACATGCGAAGCTGCACTCCCGCACAATCTGGTTATTATAAATGCTATCACTTTGAGATCTAATCGCAAGATAGTTTTAATATCTATGCGACTATCCTTTAAGTCTACCTCATCACTGCAATATTGTTCTTTGTAGCTGGCGACGGGAAGACTTCTCTATCTGGCCCCAAACAAGGACATGTTTCCTCCTCTCCAGGACAATCCGGCAAGGAAATAAATGTCCTCTAGCTCGATTTTGAGCCTGTGGTCACCAATGATGAAGCATTGGTCTTGATCTTCCCATGCATTTACGAGCCATGCCATCAAATCTACTTGTGCTTCCATACCTTGGATAGCCCAAAACTTATATAAACCATAATTACACAGTGCACGTATTGTTGCAGCATCTTCCATAGCTTCATTTTATATAAGCTCATGTTCACGTTATGGCCACTCCAACATGGTAGAACAACCTACAAATCAACACATTTGAAAGTTAAAAACCATTTGAATGCAAAACGTGAACCATTTTTCAGAGAATTTTTGAATTTTAAAATGTTCACGACGCCCTTGCATTTTTTGTGAGGAGATAGTGTGGACGTCCGCACGTGCCCCACAGAAAAACCTCGACAGTCCGATAGTTTTTTCATTTAAAATTTATCAAGGTCCACAGTTATCGCATGCATGACCTGCGGACCCCTGAGAGCACATTTTTAAACACAAAATCCTCCCAAAAAATGAAATCAAGACTTAAAAAGAAAAATGAAATGGATAGAAATAAAGATTAAGATGATGTGGATTACTTGGTTTTGACGATTCGAGGAATGGACGATCGGTTCTCCCGATATCTGCTCCAACACTTTTTAGCTAAAAGCTCTCAATACACTGCTCTGAACACTAAAGGTGAAAATGATTTTGTTTTAAATCCTTTTTATAGTTTTTAAATAAATAAAATATTTTATTTTATTTTATTTATTTTTCACTTTAAAAGTTTATTTTTAAATATTTTTAATTCTTGGAAACATGTATGTGTAATATTTTTGATTTTTTTTGTAGGATACAGGATTTTTTGGTGAAAAGAATTATTTTGACACTGAGTATACTTTTATCACTTTTTCGAGCTCTTTAAATTTACAAAAATGCAAAACCTTGGAGTTTTCTTTTAAGCCCTTTTTCAGACTCTCTAAATATAAAAATATCACCGAGTACTTGACTATTCAAACTCGTTAAAGTAAATGAACAATCGTCCCTTCAATATATGTTTACCCCTTTCCGGACTGAAATGGACTAATTACGAAAAAGGTATAAGTTGACTAATCATGGTCAACAGAGTTCTCTCCTACATTATTTTATCCTTTTTTGGGCCTAAGAGACTAAATTTACGAAAAAGAACAATCATAGATTTTACTTATGTTTTTCTTTTGACTCCCTAAAACTGAAAAATGCCGAGTTTCTCCTATACTAGACTCGTTAAAATTTAACAGTAAAGGACCTGTCGATTACAAACAGGACTGGACCACTCCTTCTTAGGGTTCGATTTTAATACTAAGATGGACTCATTCGAAGGATGAGCTTACACAAACAAGAAAATTTTATCCTCCTCAAGCTTGTCAAAATTAAAGGGGTACTTGCCAGTAATTGTGGGGGAAAAAGAGAGAAAAAGAATCCACTTGTCACCCTTGTTTAGAAATTAGTATTCCACTCTTGAACACGACACTTTGTCACACTTGTACATGGGTTGGGAAATACTTTGTCTAATAGTTAATCAAACCACATTGAAAGTCTTCAACCGGTTTCTGGGTATTAGCTTTAGGTCAAATGCTACCAACCCATCTGCGATGTCATTATGTGTTCAAGAGATAGTTAAAATAAACCATTCATTGCAAACATTTGTCTCCATTCATGTTGACCATCCCTGAGTCAGTCCTTGCAAAAAATTCTTCAAAAATTTATCTAATGGTTTTGTGTCGTGGTCTTTCTTACGACAGATCACTTTCTATCGACGTCAGCTCATCATCTATAAATTTGATCTAGAATCCTATCAGTACCTTGGGATCTGCATGCCCTAATGGCATGTTTCTCGCCTTCGATGACAGGTTGCATCATTGACCTTTGATCAAATTATTCTATGAGTCTTCGACTACAAATCATTCATTCACACTTCATAGATTGTACTGGAGTACTTTGAGATCCATTTTCATTATTGGTGGTTTCTCTCACACTTGTTAATAGTTCACATCATTGACTGGTAATCAAGTGGTTTCTACCATGTTCGACTTCGACACAATCAATCGTATGGATAGATTCGTACTAGTTCGAGAATCGGAAATCAAGACCCTGGATCTAGTTTCCACCATCCAGGCTATGAGGATTTTTATTATTCATGATACAATAGACTACTCATGACAGATGGTTGCACCCATACTGTGTCTACTTTGATGTAATATTTAAACCATATATGTACCAGAAAATTTAGTTATTTTTTATCTGAGTATGTGAATTCATACCTCAGTGATGATATATATATGTTTGCATTTAATGTTTTTATAGGTTTTCGACCGGTGTCTCCAATCTAATCCCTGGAATGATAAAGCACTTCACTCTTCAGAATAACCTCAGACTTCGCACTTTAGGGGCAGTATGTTACACATTATTTTGTCACCATGACATTTGACTGTCCATATAGGTCTCCCACTACCTATATTGTGCTCCCTTAGAAGTCAAAAACCCTAATGTTCCTAAACCACGTCTTGGAATTGGAGAAAATCTCTTTAAAACCCTTAAAATTCTACCTCTGCACTTTTTCTAGCCTTTTCCTATGGGTTCGTGGATACTTGGTCTATAAACTACGACAATCCCTGCATGTTCTGCTACTAAAACCTGCGAACCCTCGTAAAAAGTCAAATAAAAGAAAAAGTAAATTCTAGAAGCCTAGCTGGTTGAATATTCTTCAAACTAGAAGCTTCTAGAAGCGTGACCAGTTCGAGATTTATCTCTCCACTCATGGAGCTTATCCCTTGGTCCATGGAGCTCAAATCCCTTCATGAGAGGAATCCATCCCCCTCTTTATGGAACTGAAACTGCCTCCATTTCCCTATAAATTGAGCTCAATTTTCAGGCTGAAAGGTAGATGCTAAGCTTGTACATGGTAGTTAATGAAGAAATTCCCAAGAGTGCATACTTTCTACACTAGTTGTTGTTGGCATGAGAATGATCACACCCTTATGTCCATAACTCTATGCTAGTATTTAGAGAGGAAGGCTTATCAAACTAACGGAGGAACGATTGTTTAGGACCTTGGGAGAAATTTGTATGACATCAAGGCATCAGGTTGTAAGATTACTCTTTTTATTCAAGATAATACATATGGATCTCTTTTTCTCATTGAGTTTTTCTTATGCTTATTGAAATAACATCAATACTTAGATTCCTTGATCACTAAGTTGGGTTAACTTTTCTTAATTATTATATGTTGCAGATGCTTTGATTATTTCGTCTTGTCTTTGATTGCATGTTCTACTTATTGGAGAAGCCTCTTTGGAGCGACTGGATAAGAGACTGCATCGAACGTTAGATTTCAAGGTAGGGGCATGTCCTCTCTCGTTTTTTATAATAATTCTGAAATGCATTTAATATAGAGAAAAATATTTCCAAATGGATGTTTGTTTCTAGCTATTCGTTGAATACGAGGGAGATCGCTCTTGTCCACAAGAGGGATTAATCCACATAACATAGTCCAAAGAACTTGATACAATGATATTGATGATTTTGATATTAGTTTAGGTTTGGCCTCTAAACTTTGATAATCTGACTTAGTTTATTTGATTTCACAATATTGATTTATGTAAGGCTTAGCATGTTGGTTTGGTAAAGTGTTATGTTTTCATAAATCATTGCATGAAGCAATCTCCCCGATCTAGATACATCTGCATTAAAAGTTATCTAATGAATCCAGGATGATGTGTTGATCCAAACCTCTACTTCAAAAGTGGTCCAAGGTATTTATTTCGTTTTGTTTTTATATACTGATGGTCTGTTCTTGATAGGGAATGAGCCTCTTATAATCAAAGTAAGAGGGATATGGCCTCCACAGTTGAAAATAAAGAATCATGCCATGATGAGTTAATTTCTAAAGTTTTGAAATTAAAATCTATATCTTGAATCTATTGAAGAGTTTTTGAAATGAAAATCCTTGGACACTCTAATTGAAGTTATGAAGAGACATTGTTGAACCTTATTGGCAACTGACAGTTGATTGAAGCATTGATGTTCCATGTGGACACATGTATGTATACATATATTTTGTGCATAGAACCTGAGTGAATTCATGATTAAGCTGCTTCATACACATTAAGTTTCTGCCAAGAACCCTTCGAGATATTTGCATGGGATGATATTTTTTTTGTCTGAGACATTATTCCTATGATATGTGCCTACTTAGATGTAATGATGATGATTGGGATCGTTATTGATAAGATGAGCACATTTGAGTGTTGCCTTAGTATGATATATACCATGATATTTTTGGATGAAAGGTTTGCGTGTTTAAGCATGACTGAGGGTTAGTACAATGTTGCTAAGATGGCTATCTATGAGGCAGGATGAAGAAGCTCTTTGGAGAGATGCTTGAGTAGGTTATATTTATGACATAGATACATTGTGATGACAAAGAATGGTAACCAATTAGCAAATAAACTCACATATAGCTAAGACTGAGACACCCTCATTAAGACAATGTTTTTGTACGTGACAAGCTTAGGCTTGTGGTTGGCACCTCCTTGAGAGGGAGGATGACTATGGTATCATTTTTATGATATATATATTTTTGTTCTAATATGATATTTGATTTGCTGTTATGTATGAACAGGAGACGACTGCTTTTGAGACATGATGACTACCATATATGAGTACGATGATATGTTGTTGATTTATTGATCCAGACTTATGCAGGAATGTAATAAAATACAAAAATAAACATAAATGCACACATCTAGCAGGAATAACACTTCATTTCATTAATATCAAATACTGAAAAAATTCTTATAGATAAAATGGAAAATATACTAACTCGGGCTATGGTAGCTTATCTTTAAGAAGAGATGTGGCGGCTACATGCCTTTGAAATGTGTTACAATGAGGATCAAGGGCTTTTTTATTATTTAACAACATGGAAAAACCATAAACAACCAAAAGAGATGGAACGCCAAGAGTTTGTGGGCCCCATTGGGGTTAGTTGGGTAGCCAACTTCTTGGGGTCGTAACTTGGTCATATTATATCTGTTTGGAGCGTATGATATATTGCCAAAAATATCTCTTTGAGTACTACAGGTTTTTCCATAGGCCCTTTCCTATGACTATGGGCCTACTTCAGACCTAAAAAAATCCATTTAGGGGGTCAAAACGACTCTATAAGTTTAGGGCCAGAAAAACTGATAAAAATAGTAAATGTTACTATAAATAAGGAAACTAATGAAATTGAATGGATTCAAGGTGGAATAGGTGGGTGGCCACCAATATCCACCTGGATCATTCATCCCCCCTTAGGAATAAATTTTCCCCATTGCGTGCGAAGCCTCTATGAGGTGAGGAAATTTCTGTTGAATCTTGTCCCTTGTGAACCACTTGCCCTGGTGAAGGAGTTGACCTGCTTTAAAAAATTGATATAGTTGGATCCTTTACTAGCGGGTGTTCTTGATATATGTTTCCATGATCCGATCAGTTTTGGTTTGTTCCATGCAGTCTAGGTTTAACTTTGTTGGTGTGAGTTATTCTGCAATGTCGGATGTGTCTAACAATGGTGGAAAGTAGGGCCGAAGACAATCCACATTGAACATTGGGTGCAGACCAATGAATGGTAGAATACTGAGCTCGAAGGCATTGTCCAATACCACCTTGGTGATGGTGTATGGCCCATATCAGAGTGGTAGAAGCTTACAGTGGGGCCTAACGATGCGCTCCTTCTAAAAATGTAGCCAAACTTTTTCGCCCACCTGGAACTTGTGTGACACCCAATGTTGATCATGTTGCTACTTGTACTTAGCATTGGTTTTGTCTAATATGTCATAGACCTGTTGGAAGATGTGTTGAATGTGCTTAATGAATTTTTTCGCCTTGTCGACTTCAGACTGGACATGATCCGAATCTGCCTGAGTAGTTGAAAAAGGTATGGCCACATCAATGGGACATAGTGGCTGGAATCCCAAGCCCGCCTAAAAGGGGTTGTGGCCAGTTGAGCTGTGGAGAGCCCGGTTATATCTATGCTGGACATATGCGAGGCTTTCATCCCATGTGTGTGGATGCTTCACATTGTACATGCACAAGATATGTACGATCATCATATTGACAACCTCTATTTGGCCATCAGTTTGGGGGTGGAAAGTTGTGGACTTAGTGAGCTTGGTGTCTAGTATCGATTAGAGACTTGACAAAAATGTACTGAGGAACATGCTATCTCGATCTGAGATAATAGACTGTGGGATCCCAAATTGTATCCACACTCGTTCAAAGAAGAGTTTAGCAGTGGCTTCTGTTGTGATATTATTCTTGCAGGCCGCCATAATGGCCATTTTAGAGAATCTATCGATGACCACAAAAACGATGTCGTTTCCATTCTTGGTAGAAGGAAGGCCCGACATCTAATCCATGGAGATGGATTCTTAAGGTCCACTAGGGGTAGGCAACATAGTATATAGGCCCTGCTTGTTGATGTTTGATTTGGAAATGACGCAAGAAATTAAGGATCTAATGTACTTCCCAACATCATGTCGAAGGTTCAGCCAATAGAAATACTTCTACAGTACTGCCACTGTTTTCTCGACCCAAAAATGTCCGACGACCCAACTGTAGTATGCTTCCTAAATAGTCTTGGCATGCTCACTTGAAGGAACACAAAGGTGTCCCAAGTGGCATAACAGTTCATCCTCGAGGTGAAAATTTGGAACTTTCTTACCCTGCAAGAGCGTCTGGTATGTTTTGTTGAATTTTGTATCACTTTTGTAGAGATGCAGCCAACCCGAAGTCTCGTTCCCACAAGATTCGAGCACAGTGGTTAGCACCACGATTGGAGGTCGGCTGAGGCAATCTACAATGTTATTGGTGATGCTCTTCTTGTACTTGATGTTCAATTGGAATTTTTGTAGGTATGTGGAAAAAATTTTATGTCGATCATTCTGCAACTTCCCTTGTGTCTGTATGAACTGTAGGGGTCGGTGATCTGTGTGGATGACTGTTTACTTCCCCAAAATGTAATGCTTCCATTGTCGGCAGGCCTGCATAATGGAATACATTTCTTTATCATAGGTGGGATACTTTCGGACTGTGTCTGAAATTGCCTCCCTGTGATATGCCATTAGATGCCCCTGTTTAGTAAGTACTTCCCCAATATCATAGTCAGAGGCATCTGTCTTGATCTCAAATGGTTTATGCAAGTCTATTAGTGTGAGCACTAGTGCATAGCAGAGGCGATGATTCAACTCTGTGAACACCTTATTTTGAGATTCATACCAAAAGAATTTTTCTTTCGCTCTTCCCTTGGTGACTTGACCCAAAGGCCAAGTGCTATGAGAGAACCCCAACATGAACCTGCGGTAGAAATTTGCAAGAAACAAAAAGTTCCAGAGCTCTGTTAGAGTGGTTCGGACTGGAAAATCCTGAATGACCTAGATCTTAGCTGGGTCCACATGCACCCCCTGCTCATCAATAATGTATCCCAGATATTGAACCTGGGTCATACCAAAATTTCATTTCTCCAAATTGGCACACAACTTGTGTTTTCGTAGTGTTTGGAGGACCTGTCGAATTTGGTGGAGGTGCTCTTCCCAAATCTAGCTGAAGATTAGGATTTCATCCAAATACACCACCACAATTGAGTTGGTGAATGGTCGCAAGATGTCGTACATCAGCCTCATGAAGGTTGCGAGAGAATTCGTCAACCTGAAAAGCATGACCAGCCATTCAGAAAGGCCCTCCTTGGATTTGAAGGAAGTCTTCCATACATCGTAGGGTTCAATTGGTACCTGGTGATACCTGGAATTAAAGTCAATTTTGATAAAATATTTGGCTCCCTTGAGTTGTTCTAGAAGGTCATCAATCCGCAGGATCAGATACATGTTTCGGACAGTGATCTTGTTCAACGCCCGATAGTAAATACAAAGTATCCAAGTCCCATCCTTATTTTGCACCAACACAATCAGGATCTCACAGGGTGATGAACTCAGCCGGATGTGGCCTTTTTGTAGTAGCTCTTGAATTTTCCTCTTGATTTCGTCATTCTCCATAACAAAGCACCGATAAATCAGTCCATTGGGTAGTGGCACGCCTGGGGTTAGATTGATGGTGATCAATACTTATGCAGGAACACAATAAAACACATAAATAAACATAAATGCAGAGATGCAGCAGGAATAACGCTTCATTTCATTAATATCAAATACAGAAAAACGCTTACAGACATTATGGAAAATAAAATAGCTCGGGCAATGGTAGGTTATCTCTGAGAAGATATGTGGTGGATACATGCCTCTAAACTGTGTTACAATGATGCTCATGGGAGTTTTTATTATTAAAAAATATGGTAAAGACCTAAACATCCAAAAACCTAACCCTAGGAGATGAAACATCAAAACTATGGGCCCCATTTCGGTAAATTGGTACATCAACTTCCCGGGGACGTAACTTTGGTATACGATCTTCGTTTGACGCACACAATACCTCATTAGAAATATATATCCGATGAATAAAAATTTCAAGTGACCAAAATCTGTTAAAGCCCCATGTTGGTCCTGGTTTTTGCAAAAGAAAAAATATTTTTTAGGGCCTCGAAATGGCTCTGGAAGTTCAGTACCCGAAAAAAACTGACAAAAATAGTAAATTGTGCTACAATTAAGGAAACCGAAAAATTGAAAGAAAAATTGTTGGGGGTCCTAGCGGAATAGGCGGCTAGCCACCAATATCCACCTGGATCAATCCCCCCCCCTTTAAGAATCAATTTTCCCCATTGCATTGAGTTCCTCCATGAGATGAGGAAATTTATGTTGAATTTGGTCCCTGATGAACCACTTTCCTCGGTGATGGAGTTGGCCTCCTTTGAAAACTTTATATAGCTGGATACTTTGTTGACATGTATTATTGATTTATGTGTCCATGATCCAATCATTTGTGGCATGTTCCATGCAATCTAGGTTTAACTCTATTGGTGTGAGTTTTTCTACTATGTCGGATGTGTCCAACAATGGTGGAAAGTAGGGTCGAAGGCATTCCACATTGAACACTGGGTGCAGACCAAGGAATGGTGGAATACTAAGCTTGAAGGAATTTTCCCCTACTGCCTTGGTGATGGTGTATGGCCCATATCGGAGCGGGTGAAGCTTGTGGTGGAGCTGAGCGAGGTGGTCTTTCTACAAATGCAACCAAACTTTGTCTCCAACCTATAACTTGTGTGGCACCCGATGTTGATCATGTCGTTTCTTGTACTTAGCATTGGCTCTATCCCATATTTCATGGTCTTGTTGGCGGATGTGTTGAATGTGCTCAACGAAGTTGTTCGTCTTGTCATTTTTGGACTGGACATGAGCCGAATCTGCCTGAGTAGATGCAAATGGTATGGCCACATCAATGGGACATAGTTGCTAGAATCCCAAGCCCACCTAAATATGAATTTAGATATGTGAAAAGGTAAATATGAATTTAGATGTGCAAGATATTGATATTTGAACCTCCATTTATTAATATAAAAAATAAAATCATATAACATGAATAATGCTAATTTTAATTACATTGGAATTAGGATGTAATATTAGAGTTAACATGTAAATTTTAATTATTCTCTAATCATTTTTTTAAAGAATGGTTTTATTTTTAATTCTATGTAAAATTGGTTGTGTTAAGAGGTGTTTTACAATTTAGTATAGAGAGATTTTCATGTTAAATCGTTAGATTTAAAATTAAACCATAATAGATCCATCTTGACCTTGGATATATCAAGCGCAAAGAGGGATCAGATCTCTCAAGGTGTAAACTTCTCCACAAGTTTTGAATGCAAAAAAAAAGAGGTTAAGATTTGCAACAAATTAGATGTTTATGTTTGCAAACCTCTTTTCGGCACCTCAATAGATTTGATACCTCTAAGCGCTTGATAGATACAGGGTTAATAAGGATATATGTTTGTTACTAAACATATATATCAAAAATGCATCTTGTTTTTGAAATATAATAGTAAAATCGTAAACATAACATCAAAAAGTTTTAATGTTAATTGATTTTAATTGGGGTAGTTAAAAGGAATGATTGGGATCATTCTCTTCACGTGACATGATGAGATTTTCTATATTGGTTTGGAGCTGAGAATGAAAATTCCTTTGAGGATGAGAATATAAAGGTATTTTCCACATGAAAGAAAACATCAAAAAGTTTTACAAAGTTGAGCATGGAAAAAGAAAACTAGAATGAAAGCATAATTTTCATTCTTGTTTTTCTCGTGGCTTACTTGTTACATCAAAAAGTTGTTCATCAAGAGAACTCAAGGCAGTGAATCCACTAGAAGCATGATCACCACTAGAAGCATAACAAACTCTATCACTCTCAATGTCAAGATCATTTTAATCTCTCGACGCATCTCTAGCAAGGATCAACCATAGAGTACAATAATTGAATGAGTCTATTGCCACATTATTAAATCCAATTACAAATTATTGAAAACACAAACAAGATATTCTAATTTTCCAAATAACAATATATTCATTTTATTGGAATGAATATGGTCATCAACCATAGAGTAGAAGAATTGTATGAGTCTTTAGCCATATTATTTGAAGCAAATTGGAAATTATTGAAAACATAAACAAGATATTCTAATTTTCAAAATAATGATCTATTTATTTTATTGGAATTAATATAGTGAAAGGAACTTGAATTCCTTTCACGAGTCCAATGCACTTGATTCGTCGCTGAAGACACAAATTACAAAATTTTACAATTTAGGGGTCCCTGAAGCATAAAAATCCCACCATATTGTTGTAGCACGTATGACCTTACCATAATTTTTTATTGTGGTTTCAAATATCTCTTTTTCTAACATATATCGCCTTATTTGAGATCTAACCAATGTTGCAGTTAATGGATCTTTTCGGTAGCCTCATAAATTGCACTCATTACTTCTTCTTGATGTCTTAATACCCCAAATAATCTAGGGTCCAAATAACATGCTATTGCATGAAAAGGACTATGCATCATGTCCCGTCTTTGATCAATTACCTTCCATATCTCTCAATAATAAACTTTCACGTGATTAAAAAACACCTATAATGGCTTCCTTGAAATTATCCATGGCCTCATAAATAAAATCCATACAAGGTTTGTCACTATAAACCATGCAGAGCACATCAAAAATTGGACCACGCATTTTTAAAACTTTTTTCATCATTTTCCCAAAAGCTATTGTTGAGCACTATTTATTCCACATCTTTTTCCTTTAATTTTCTTGAAAGGTGAGATCTCTCCCATTCATCAGTGTAGAAAATAGCTCTCAGGATTGTTTTCTTTCTCAACAACTCTTTTCAAAGTAATATAAAATGTGGAAAAACTTGTATCACAAGGCCTCAACAAATCCTTAGATTCATTTTCCCTATATGTGCTCAAACTAAGATAATGTTTAATGATAAACTTTATATATGTTTTAACTCTTTGGATTGTTTCATCAATCGGTGGAAATTTGGCTAAATCATGCAACAATAAATCCAAGCAATGTGTTGAACAAGGGATCCAATAATTGTTTCTATGCTTCTCTATACTCATATTTCCTGCACCAACACAATTTAAAACATTATTTAAGACAACCTAAGCCACATTTTTCTACCTAACCTTTTGAATTGCTTCATCCAAAATTCTAAAAATAAATTGCATTGTCTTCACTTGATCAATTATATTAAATACCTTTAAAAAAACGCCCCTTTATGGCATTAAAAAATCACATTTATTATTGGTTTTGACCAACCATCACTCAAATTTATGCTACCTGTATGCTTCCAAGATTGTTTAATTTAAACCAGCTTGTTTGACACAAATATTTTTTTTTTCTTAATTAGCAAGGTAGTACGTAAAGAGTTCTATTTAGAGGAGCGTACCTCTTGCCAACGTCTATATAATTATTTATAAATATATAAATTTACATAATTTAAGTGTATGGTATAAGTTAAAAATTAACATATACATATATATTCAAAAATAATAAATGACAACAAAATTTAAAGATCAAAATATTTTTTAATATGCATATATTTAACTTTTATATTTTATTAAAATATTACTTTTTAGTAGGGGCAGTAGGAGTGGGAGGGGTACTTTTAAGCCCCGATGAACAAGTCGAGATAAATTATGCATGGGGTCTAGGAGTGACAACCAACAATAAAGAGAAATTGCTAACCTTGTGGAATGGGTTGGATTTAGCTCTCGCCCTAGGAATAAAGAAAATAAAAGTGGTTGGGGATTCCTTATTCGTTATAAGAATTCTTTCTCCCACCAACGCTAATAATTAGGAACCAAAATCCACTATTGTTGCAAAGATAGAATATCAATTACAAAAAATTGAAAATTTTGAATTGTTCCATATCCTCCGACATCTTAATATGGTCGTTGATGAAATGGTGAATCATGGGGTGTCATTGGGAGATGGGAAGTGTGAGATCGGTGGGAGGGAAGTAGGCCACATTCCCCTACCATAAGAGAATGTTGGACAAAGATATTAATGTTCCCCTCAAATTTGTTGAGAGTTGGATGATGTCAGATACCGTGACAGGAATGCAAGACAAATGGGATGAGGAACTCGAGCCTTCAATGCATAGCGTTCTCCCAAATCTCAAGACCACGTCCTCATTCTGCATGCATAAGTTAATCTTAAGCTCATGGATAGAGCAACGAACCCGTCATATCAGGAAGGAAGCCAAACTGTATATTGCTCAGGTGAATTAATGGTGAACCGATGGGCAAGGTCTTGTTCATTGGTGAATTGGATACAAAGGTGGTTTGGAATATCAATTGGAAAACAAGATTATTTAATGGGCCTACAGATCAAGGATATACATGTGATCATGGCATGAGCAGAGGTGAATGAGAATATGGAAATTCTGGGTGTTTATAAGAGTATGTAGACTCCCCCTGATCCATATGATGTGCAAAGTGTGGAGGGTCAATTTGAAAGCAACGTGAGCTACAAGGATATAGTTATGGAGTCAAGGGAGACGCAAGCTGGGAAACTCCCCGAGGAAGATTTGGCTTGGCAGAAGAGGTTCATTGAGTTCTTGTTCAAATTTCTTATGGGTAGGCTAGATCTTATCACCCATCGTGTTGAGATTTTGGAAAAGGATCGAGTAGCGAATGTAGAGCATAGCAATGCAAGGTTTGAAAGTGTGGAAGCATCGTTGGAAAGGAAGATAATCAAAATGGAGACTAACCTGTTGACCTCCAACTCATGTGGAAGCATCGTTGGAAGGGAAGATAGTCAAAATGGAGACTAACATGTTGACCTCCAACTCGAAATTGATCAACGATAACATCTTTAGTGAGGTTAAGGAAATCATTGCAGGGCTGCCTGAGGAGGTCATCACCCAACTGCTAAAATGTGAAGGAGAAGGGGATACAGGAGCAGGGACGAGCAACTAGGATAGGGAGAAACGTGGGGATGTGGGAAAGTCTAGCCTTGATTAATGTATGTTTATGTATTTTCATTTTGTTTGGATTTTGGGACTTTTCTTACTGGTTTATGGGAAATTTCAGTGTTATATGGTAATTAAGACAGGCAGAAGGAAGAAAATAGTATTATGGATGTACTTGGACTTGGAAATAAATTCTCAAACTGATGCCAGTTTTGATGAGATATTGTAAAAAATGTTCTAGGCGTATAAATCCATATTTTGAATATAAAAATATTTATTCATTATAATTATATATATATATATATATATATATATATATATATATGAAATTTAAAGATTAAATATTTTACACATTGAACGAGTATAGTATAAATAAAAATCTAAAGTAATAAATGTCAATACAATTTAAATAGTAAAATATATTTTTAATATACATATATATCTTTTGTTTATTTAAATTTTGTATTTTATTGAAATATTACATCTCTATTATAATTGTATATAGATATATGAATTTATATCAGCATAGATTTATCTTAGCTTTGGATCTACCAACCCTGAGAAGAATAAAAAAGGCAATGTTTGCAGGTCTAAATATTTGATTTTTCTTCCTTCTTTGTAAGTTAGAAGTTAAGATGGATATATGTTGATTTTGAGTAACATTGAAATATTTTATTTATGATTCACATTCTACACATCAAAATGTTAATAGGTTGTCCAATCATATTTGGAAGTAGAAAACATATATATGTAGGACTCTTTCTATATAGGTGTTATAAATATTTTTAAGAATGTTACATGCCAAGTCCATGTTAAAAATATTGAATGAGTTACAAATCTCCTAAAAACAAACTTATTAATGGAATAATAATTATCTCTATATATATGGTATTGGAATATTTTATTTATAATTCACATTCTACACATTAAAATACATGCTTCAATCATATTTGAAAATAGAAAACCATAATACACTCTCTATATAAAATTATTTTTGTTATATACAACTTGAGTGTGCCTAATGGTTAAGAGCATGTGTTTCCTAAGAGGACACAGGTTCAAAACAAGGAGTAGAGTATGTATGCCTTGCTAGAATTAGCAGTCAAATTGTGGAGAGATATTTGAATTCATGAGATTAACACATCAAGATACAATACGTATATATATATAGTTTGAGTGAGATCCAACTAATTCTAATCTTGGAGATTTAGGTTCTCCTACAAAACCTCAAAGCCAATCCCCAAACTTAGCACATAGCATTAATGTGAGCATTATCTCTAATACCCCCCTTTAATGCTTACATTTGAAAACTTACAATACGTATATATATAGTTGGAGTGAGATCCAACTAATTCTAATCTTGGAGATTTAGGTTGAGAGAATATCTCAAGAGTCTCCTAAAAAACCTCAAATCCAATCCCCAAACTTAGCACATAGCATTAATGTGAGCATTATCTCTAATACCCCCCTTTAATGCTTACATTTCAAAACTTACAACACTGAAATCACAATTACAAAATTTTTCATTTGTCTTTGTCTGACTAGTCTTCATTAGCGCTTACACCCACTCTGAATCTTCCGGCTTCCGCTCTTTTCTTCTCCACACATTCGAGCTTCCCATTTGACACATTTAAAATACAAAAGCTTCTGACCATCTTTAACGTTCTTTGTAGAACTGACGCTTCTCAACCTCCCGAAGGATAGTCTCGACACTGAACCATTTTATTGATACACTTCCATCTGTGAAATTCCCCCGAAGAGAAAATTTCGACAGTTATATAGGACAACGATCTAAGTACGAAATGTTTTCAGCAATCAGTTAAACAACTGACCTTTCTACATACTTACAAACTCACAAGGTAACCTGAAACTAATGATATTGAAGCACCGAAGTACAACAATAATCTTCAGCTTTGAACAGACTTGTAGACATATTTAAACCAGTCATGTGTTCCTATAGCACCAGCCAACGGATCCTGTAAGAAGATTAAAATCGCATGGGACTATACATTCGTCAGCGCGAGAGGAGTTATGCATGCGAGCGAGAGTGTCGTCTCCAGATTTGGCACGGAGAACCATGGCAAGGAGAGCCGCTCGAATGTTTTCTCCTGTGGGCTTTGTATACGCTTCATCGATATCGATAAGGAGATTGATGTTCTGTTTGCCAAAGGCAAAGCTATGAATGAATGTGTGTTCCATCCTCATAACGTCGTTTACGCATCCGTGAAGTTCATTTTCTGTGTTGGGATAATTGCATCCCACCAGCACAGCATACTTTCGCTTGGCCATCAACAAATCTGGATATCCTTCATTACATGCAACTCATTTCCATTGATTGACAAACGAACCTCCACACAGCTTCACACAAAACAAAATATGAAAATAAATAAATAAAATAGACATTTCACTTTCACACCTATGTACAGACAATCAGTGACTTAGACTCTCACATCTTCCTGGGCACTCCCATGAGGGATTAAGCCCAGCCAAGCTCTGATACCATATTTTAATTCATGACAACAGAGATACACACAAAATGATTTATATTCACTTAACACATCAAGATACAATACGTATATATATAGTTGGAGTGAGATCCAACTAATTCTAATCTTGGAGATTTAGGTTGAGAGAATATCTCAACAATCTCCTACAAAACCTCAAAGCCAATCCCCAAACTTAGCACATAGCATTAATGTGAGCATTATCTCTAATAAGAGAATCCATATTTATATTTTTTTGAGATTTGCAATATATATATATATATATATATATATATATATATATATATATATATATATATATATATATATATATATATTCTTTTTGTTTTACATAATATATACATAATTGAAATTGAAATATTTTTTTTGAGATTTGCAATATATATATATATATATATATATATATATATATATACTTTTTTGTTTTACATAGTATATACATAGTTGAAATTGAATTTTTTTTTTTATGATTCACATTTTACATATTAAAATGTTAATATATGTCCTCATCATATTGGAAGTAGAAAACATATATCTATAGGTCTTTTTTCTTTAATTATTTTATTTTTTACATACTAACTAAAAATAGAATAAATTACATATAATGTAATATCAATTATATTATTTTTACATGAAATTTGTCAACTCCATATTAAAGAGTGAAAGAGTTACATATCACTTTAATATTAAAAACTAAATTGACTTTTTTTCTTACTTTTAATTGCTTTATCTTTACATAAAGTTAATGTAAAATTAAAGTATAGTATAAATAAAAAAATTAACATGTATATACAAAATGTAATAAAGAACAACAAATTTTAATTAAAATATTTTTAATTTACATATATTTTTTATATATTTAACTTTTATATTTTATTGAAACAAATTTATATATTTAAAAATATAGACATATGATGTTAAAAAAAATACATAACTCACATATATATTAAAAAATAATAAATAACAATAAATTATTTTTTCAATTTATGTATGTTTCTTTTATATATTATTAATTTTTATTACTAATAAATATATAATTTTTTATCATTTAAATGTTAAAAAAATAATTATTTTTAAATGAAAACACAAATTTAAAGATAAAAATATTGTTTTAATAAATATATATTTCTTTATGTATTTAATTTTTATATTTTATTGAAATATATATATATATATATATATATATATATATATATATATATATATATATATATATATATATATTAATTTACATATGTTTTTTTTATACTTAATTTTTATATTTTATTGAGATATTATACTTCTATTATAAGTGTTTATAAATATATAATTATATAATTTGTGTAAAGTATAAATGAAAAATTAACATATCAAAATTGTGAAGATAAAGATAAATATATAAAAATGAAAAATATTTGTTTTTTAAAGTGGTGGTCTATGTAAATTAACAACAAAACTACTAGACTACAAGCATCACCTCCCAAAACTAACTTAATATGTATTGGTCTCTCCTCATTGTCAAGTTTGACATGAAAAATACTACTAAGAAAAAATGCATGTTCTATGTAAATTAATAACATGATTACTAGCGTCCTCCCAAAACCAACACCAATATTGGTCTCTCTCTCATTGTTAAGTTTGACATTCAAAGACAACATTCTCTTACTACAGGAAACCTAGATTTATTTTTTTTAAACTAGTAGGGTTTAGTATTTTTTTTTATTCTTAACCATGAAAAATCTCTCCACTTTACCATAAAAAATCTTAACCTATAAATAAGCTTTATTGCAATACCATGGCTTAAGAATACCACATGCACAAAAAACCATAACTCATTTTATATAACATTTATTCATGTGATATTTTTTTTTATTGATCAACTTCATTAATGGGGTAGAAGAGACATAACTACTTTTGAAATACTATTAAGAATATTCTAGAATATTGTGTGAAAGTTAAATCTACACCATTCACCTAATAATTAGTGCAACAATATAAATTAAATTGCTTAGTAAATATCCATAGGTATTAGTGCATGATAAACATCAATACACATCTCGTGATACATCTTATACACCTCACATTACCCATATTAAAAATGAAAATCATAAAAATAAAATAAATTATAACTTTTATTTTGAATTATTATTATTATTATTATTAAAAATTAATAAATAAGTATTTTAAAAAAATGTAACAATATTATGAACCATAAAGCTTCATGGCTACTTTATTATGGAAATTCTTAACTTTATCATGGCTACTTTTGTGACAATATTATGGACCAATACTATCGCTTATCAATACCACATGCTCAATACTACCATGTTGATATAACATTTTCTTTAATTAATAAATTTGATATAAATTAATTAGAAGAATATAACTCACTTAAAGATAAATCTTAACTCTTAATTTATAAATACTATTATGAATATTCTTACATATTTCATGGAAGTTAAATCTTTATCTACCAAATAAATGATAATAATTAAATTAAAATTCTAAAAAACATATTCAATAACTTAACATAATTATATATTATTTTTCATAAAAATAATATAAATATAAATTACAATATATATTTTTGAATTTTAAAAATTAATATAAAGATTAAAAACTCTTACTCTTTATATTATATATATTTTGAATAGTACGATTACAATAACTATATATATTCAACATTAAAATATTACGTTGTGTTAGGTGATATATATTGTCTTTTCTTAAAATTGATATGAAGGTAAACATCGGGATAAGCGAATTCTGATCTTGCGCCTTAAAAAATTGACTGTTAACCTATATTGTTTTCCAATTGGCGGAAATGTAATTTTAACTTATTAAAAAAAAATTATATCAAAATCATTTAACTTACTTAGTCACAGTGCATGTTGTTTAATCTATAAAAGCTGGAACTTGCATTTTAGATTACATATCACTCTTCTTCTTTTTTAAATCAAGATAAAAGCTGTAACTTGCATTTTAGCATTTTAGATTATATATCACCCTTTTTTTAATTTAACTAAGGAGAGTTTTCGAATTAATGAAGAGTTATATAAACAACATAGCCAGTACAAAAGCAGTTCCAATAAAACATCGTATCACAATAATAAAACTTAAATCTGAGTGAGACTAAATAAATTATCATTAATTGACATGTTACATAAAAATTCTTCAATAAATTTGATTATTGAATATAGAAGTATTTAAATTATTTTTTTAATGGTGAAACTAGATTTAGTATTATAAATAATGTTTGAGGCACTCAAAATCATGAATTTTGATGGCTATAACTTAATTTTTTTTAAATTTCCACTTCTTTTTTTAAATATTTTTAAATTTCTAATATTTTTTAAATCAAAATTGTGACCATAATATTGACCTGTTTATACTATACACATACTTTTTTCATTGTAAGTGTGAAGGGAAATATACTACCAAAATTGCAGGTGGCATATTGTTTCTTTCATTCAGGTGCAAGAAAGAAAGAAATAAATTATTTTAACATCGTTAAAAATAGCCTATGAGACAAATTGTCTTTCTATCTGGTTTTTGTATTCTGCTATTTTCTTGTGGAATTTTACAACAAAAGCTCCCAGATTTTAGACAAACTCTTAGCTAAATAAATTATCCCAAAAACTAAAAACTAGTTGCTAAAATATTTACATAATTTTCACTATTGTATTTAAAAACCTAGCATTCTAAATAAAATAATTTTCTGTTTCCACTTTTCCAAAAAAACAACTTTAAACTTGCAATATACTAAATTAATTTATCCTTAAAAATGACAAAATGACACAGTAGTAATTCTGTTGGGCTTAGAGTGTATTTTCACACGGTAATCCGAATCTCCTCAACCCAGAAAAATGGGCTTCCCTCAATTTCACGTAATCAAAGCTTCATAGCGATAGAGTTAAGAATTCTGATAAATAAATGGATAAAATATGTTTGCCATTGTATAAATGAATTCAATCTTTTAAAAAAAATTGGCGTATTTTAAATCAGGGAAAATTTCTTTAAGAGGATAATATATTTGAAAGTTACGGTTATTTTTTTGTATTTTTTAAGGTATTTTTAGAGTAATTTGTGGAAATTTTGTTAAGATCAAGTTTTGAGAGTAATTTATGGAAAAATTGTTAAGATCAAATTTGAAATGTGAATCCTTTATAATCTTAATGTTACTTGTTATATTTATATATATATATATATAATTAAAAATTATTTTTAACAACAAAAATCAAAATTTGAAGCCAAAAAAATTAGTCACTTCAAATTAAAACTTCAAATATTATAATTAGATAAAAAAACATTTAAAAAAAAATTATTAAAACTATAACAATATATATATTCACTTTTTTAAACCTGCAAGTGAAAATCCTCCTCCACCACTATATAAAGTGTATCACTTTTATATATTCACTTTTTTAAACCTGCAAGTGAAAATCCTCCTCCACCACTATATAAAGTGTATCACTTTTTTAAGCATGCAAGTTAAAATCCACCACTGTCATCGTCACCTTCCACTTCCTGAACTCACATTTTTTTCCTTCCCCTTATTTCCAGTATAAATGAATATCACGCGCTCAGAAAATGTTGTCTAGCCGGACCTTTAATTTATTGGGAAAATAGATACTTGATTGGAGGGCCTGGAAGCTGGAAACTGAAAGATCAGAGACCGGATTGATTCGAGATTTCCAGGTAATGAGTATAGTATAAATAAAAATCTGAAAATAATAAATGTCAATACAATTTAAATATAAATATATTAAAATATATTTTTAATATATATATATATGTTTAATTTTTATATTTTATTGAAATATTATATTTCTATTATAATTGTTTATAGATATATGAATTTATATCAGCAAAGATTTATTTTATTTTTGGATCTATCAATTTCTAGAGGAATCAAAAAGCAAATGTTTGCAGGTCTAAATATTTGATTTTTTTTGGCTCTTTGTAAATTAGAAATTAAGATGAATATATGTTGATTTTGAGCAACATTGAAATATATTTTTTATGATTCATATTCTACACATCAAAATGTTAATAAGTTGTGCAATCATATTCGGAAGTAGAAACATATATCCTTAGCACTCTTTCTATATAAGTATTATAAATATTTTTAAGAATATTACATGCCAAGTCCATGTTAACAAAATTGAATGAATTATAAATCTCCTAAAAACAAACTTCTTAATGGAATAATAATTCTCTCTATATATATGGCATTGAAATATTTTATTTATAATTCACATTCTACACATTAAAATACATGTCTCAATCATATTTAAAGGTAGAAAACCATAATACTCTCTCTCTCTCTCTCTCTCTATATATATATATATATATATATTAAAAAATGAATGGATTGCAAATCTCAAAAAAATAAAATTTAATGGAATATGGATTCTATATATCTCTTTTTTGGTTTACATAGTATATACATAGTTGAAATTGAAATATATATTTTTTATGATTCACATTTTATATATTAAAATGTTAATATATGTCATAATCATATTGGAAGTAGAAAACATATATCTATAGGATTTTTTTTCTTTCGTTATTTTAATTTTGACATACTAACTAAACATAAAATGAATTACATATAATGTAATATCAATTATATTATTTTTACATGGCATTTGTCAACTCCATATTAAAGAATTACATATCTCTTTAATATTAAAGAATTGACGTTTCTTCTTATTTTTAATTGCTTTATGTTTACATAAAATTGATGTAAAATTAAAGTATAGTATAAAAAAAAATTAACAATTTATATATTCAAAATGTAATAAAAAACAACAAAATTTAATTAAAATATTTTTTTAATTTAGGTATAATCTTTTATATATTTAAATTTTTTATTTTATTGAAACAAATTTTTTTATTTAAATATATATGTATATGATGTTTAAAAAAATGCATAAAGCATATATGCATTTAAAAAATAATAAATAACAATAAATTATTTAAAAAATAATAAATGACAATAAAATATTTTATTTAAATATATATGCATATGATGTAAAAAAATATATAACTAACCTATATATTAAAAATAATAATAAATAACAATAAATTATTTTTTTAATTTATCTATGTTTTTTTTTATATATTATTACATTTTTATTATTTATAAATATATATTTTTTTATCATTTAAATATTCAAAAAATAACTATTTTTAAATTACAACACAAATTTAAAGATTAAAATATTTTTTTAATCTTTTATGTATTTAATTTTTATATTTTATTGAAATATTATATATATATATATATATAACAAAGACGAAGAATAAAATATTTTTTAATTTACATATGTATTTTTTTACATTTATTTTTTATATTTTATTGAAATATTATACTTCTATTATAATTGTTTATAAATATATAATTATATAATTGGTTTAAGGTATAAATGAAAAACTAACTTATCGAAATTGTGAAGATAAAGATAAACATATAAAAATGAAAAATATTTTTTAAAAAGTCATGGTTTATGTAAATTAACAACAAGATTACTAGACTACAAGCATCATCTCCCAAAACTAACTTAATCAGTATTGCTCTCTCCTCATTGTCAAGTTTGACATGAAAAATACTATTAAGAAAAAATGCATGTTCTATGTAAATTAATAACATGACTACTAGCCTCCTCCGAAAACCAACTTAACGAGTATTGGTCTCTCTCTCATTGTTAAGTTTGGCATTCAAAAGACAACATTCTTTTACTGCATGAAACCTAGATTTTTTTTTAAAAACTGGTAGGTTTTAGTATTTTTTCTTTATTTTTAACCATGGAAAATCTCTCCACTTTACCATAAAAATTCTTAACCTATAAATAAACTTTATTACAATACCATGGTTTAATACCATGACTTATGAATATCACATACACAAAAAAACCATAACTTATTTTATATAACAATTATTCATGTGAAATTATTTTTTTATTGATCAACTTCATTAAAGGGGTAGAATAGACATAACTACTTTTGAAATACTATTAAGAATATTCTAGAATATTGTGTGGAGGTTAAATCTCCACCATTCACCTAATAATTAGTGCAACAATATAAATTAAATTGCCTAGTAAATATCCATAAGTATTAATGCATGATAAACATCAAAATATTTATCCCGTGATAAACATCAAAACACTTATCCCTGAATACATCTTATACACCTCACATTACCCATATTAAAAAATAAAATCATAAAAATAAAATAAATTATAATTTTATTATTATTATTATAAAAAAATTAATAAATAGCTATTTTTAAAAAAATTAACAATATTATGAACCATAAAGCTTCATGCCTATTTTATGATGGAAATTCTTAACTGGTAGATAACTTTTGTTCGAATACTATGAGCCAATACTATGACTTATCAATACCACATGCTCAATACTACTATGTTGATATAACATTTTCTTTAATTAATAAATTTGATATAGATTAATTAGAAAAGTATAACTCACTTAAAGATAAATCTTAACCTCTAATCTATGAATACTATTATAAATATTCTTACATATTTTATGGAGATTAAATCTCTACCATCTATTTAATAAATAATAATAATTAAAATAAAATTTTAAAAATCATATTCAACTTCTTAATATAATTATATATTATTTTTCATAAAGTTAATATAAGTATATAAGTTACATTATATAATATATTTCTGAAAATTAATATAAAAATTAAAAACTGGTAATATATATTATTCTGACTCAATATATATTATATTTTTTTTGAATAGTCCAATTACAATTACAATTACAATTACAATAAATATATATATAACATTAAAATATCACGTTACGTTCCGTTACGTGATATATCTCATATAATCTGGAAATTGAAAAGGAAGGTAAACATCGATGTTTAAATTCTGATCTTGCAACTTAAAAATTAATTGTTAGATGTACTTCCCGAGAACTCGTATTGTTTTCCGGTTGGCAGAAATGTAGATTTATTAAAAAAATTATATTAATATCGGTAATTTGTGAGTCACAAATGCAGTTGAGTTTATTCATTTTAATCTATAAAAGCTGGAACTTGTATTTAAGATTATATAACACCTTTTTTTATAAATTTAATGAAGGAAAAGTTTTAGAATCAATGAAGAGTCATATAAACAGCATAACCAGTACAAAAGCAGTTCCAGTAAAACATCATATCACAATAATAAAACTTAAATATGAGTGAGACTAAATAAATTATCCTTAAACCCACAGTTAATTGACAGATTACTTAACATTCAACTTTCAGGATGGGTACATTGCTCATATAAGGCGTTGTTTACCGAGATAACATTACTCATATAAGGTGCTGTTTAACTAGATCACAATTTTGTTTAGATTAAAAAAATTTATAAATTTAGCAAAAAGTTTTTATAATAATAAATTTGATTATGAGAGTTTTAAAATCATTTTTTAATAGTAAAAATAGATTGGATATCATAAAAATTTCTTGGGACACTCAAAATTATGAATTTTGATGGCTATAAATTGGATTTTTTTAAATTTTCACTATTTTTTTAAAATATGTCGGTGACATGATATTGACCTGTTTATATTAGGCACATACTTTTTTTCATTCGAAGTATCAAGGGAAATATACCAAAGTGCTGTACCAATGTATATTGTTTTTTTCATTCTCCTGTAAAAAAGAAAGAAAGAAATTATTTTAAAGTCCAAGAAGTTAAAAATAGTCTATGGGACAAATTGCTTTTCTATCTCATTCTTGTATTCGAACTTTTTCTTGTAAAGTCTTACAATAAACTCTCTCAATTTCTCCACAAACTCTTAGGCAAACTCTTAACTAAATAAACTGCTCTCTTTGAAAACTTAACATTCTAAAATAAAATGATTTTCTGTTTTCACTTTTCCAGAAAAATAACTTTAAAACATACCAGAAATTGATTTAGTATATATTTTCACACGGTAATCCGAATCTCCTCAACCCAGATTCCATACAACTGGGCTTCCCTCGATTGCACGTAATCAAAGCTTCATAGCGATAGAGCTAAGAATCCTGATAAATAAATGGACAAAACATGTTTGCCAGATGTATAAATGAATTCAATTTTTTAAATAAATAAATGGAAAATTTATTTAAGAGGATAATATATTTGAAAGTTATGGTTTATTTTTTTAGGTTTTTTTAAAGGGTAATTTGTGGAAATTTTGTTAAGATCAAGTTTTGAGAGTAATTTGCGAAAAATTGTTAATATCAAATTTGAGAGGTGAATTCTGTATAATCTTAATGTTATTTTTAAAAAGTTAACGTGTTAAATTCATATACGTATATAATGAAAAAACTATTTTTAATAACAAATATCAAAATTTGAAGAAAAAAAATCAAAAATTTTAAGATTAAATAAAAAATATTTATTTTATTTTTTATTAAAACTATAACAATATATATTCACTTTTTTAAACCTGCAAGTGAAAATCCTCCACCACTATATAAACTGTATCACTTTTTTAAGCATGCAAGTTAAAATCCACAAAAATTTTATGATTAAATAAAAAACATTTAAACTTTTTTTTATTAAAACTATAACAATATATATATTCACTTTTTTAAACCTGCAAGTGAAAATCCTCCTCCACCACTATATAAACTGTATCATTTTTTAAAGCATGGAAGTTAAAATCCACCACTGTCATCGTCACCTTCCACTGCCTGAACTCACATTTTTTTCCTTCTCCTTATTTCTAGTATAAATGAATATCAAATGTTGTCTAGCCGGACCTTTAATTTATTGGGAAAATAGATATTTGATTGGAGGGCCTGGAAGCTGGAAACTGAAAGATCAGAAACCGGATTGATTCGAGCTTTCCAGGTAACTTCGTTCCGACTCCTCCCTCCCTTTGAGTAGACTAATGCTAATTTTTAACTTGCTGCTTTTAATGGACAAAATGGAGGTGGAAGTTTGCTTCGGTTTTCCACCTCCGAACTTAAAACTCAAACCTCGACAATTCTCTGGCTTTGCCCGCCGAAGCACATAATTCAATGCCTCTAGCAGAACTTTCACCGAAATTTGAAGTGTCTAATGTTTGCTAAATCTCTTTAAAAACTTTGGACTCTTTACAAACTCCCAAGAAAATTAAACAGTATATACAGGTTACTCTGCAGGCTGTTAGGTTTGAGCTTAAAAGAGGCAGTGATTATAGATAGTCGTTTCAATTGGGAACCTCGATCTTTGAACCTGTAAATGTAAGTCGACGACAAATATCAAATCCGTTCTTCAGTATTTAAATTAATTTTGTCGTCAGTTTTCATGACTGTATCGTTCTGAAGCCACAACTTTTCATTTGAATAAGGATATGACTTGACCAGGTTGCGAATCTTTAATCTGAATCTTAAACTTTCTAATTGAAAATGCAAGTCCACACAAAAGATCAAAGCAGGTATTTGGTATTTACCTTAATTTTTGCTAGCAGGTTTCCCCAACTCATTTGGAATAAAATTTCTGCAAAGCCACAATCTTGAAATTTAAAGATAATGGTTTTTGTGGACAGTGTAAAAAAAGCCCATATCTCCTTGGATGCAAAACGCAAAAAAAATCTCACAAGTAAAGAGTTGATATCAAAACATGTCGATATAATTTCTAACATCATATTCCCTTTTGTTATGACCTGAGAGTTTTGTAGAAGTACATTTCTAACATTTTTTCAAGGGTTCAAGTACTTTTGGTGCTGAATTTTCAATCTATAAGCCTAAAACTAAATTGGGCAAATATGTAGTCTGGACTCTGCATATCAATTATATTTGCTCTGCCACAAGATTCAGCATAATTTTCATTCTTGTTTTTCTCGTGGCTTACTTGTTACATCAAAAAGTTGTTCATCAAGAGAACTCAAGGCAGTGAATCCACTAGAAGCATGATCACCACTAGAAGCATAACAAACTCTATCACTCTCAATGTCAAGATCATTTTAATCTCTCGACGCATCTCTAGCAAGGATCAACCATAGAGTACAATAATTGAATGAGTCTATTGCCACATTATTAAATCCAATTACAAATTATTGAAAACACAAACAAGATATTCTAATTTTCCAAATAACAATATATTCATTTTATTGGAATGAATATGGTCATCAACCATAGAGTAGAAGAATTGTATGAGTCTTTAGCCATATTATTTGAAGCAAATTGGAAATTATTGAAAACATAAACAAGATATTCTAATTTTCAAAATAATGATCTATTTATTTTATTGGAATTAATATAGTGAAAGGAACTTGAATTCCTTTCACGAGTCCAATGCACTTGATTCGTCGCTGAAGACACAAATTACAAAATTTTACAATTTAGGGGTCCCTGAAGCATAAAAATCCCACCATATTGTTGTAGCACGTATGACCTTACCATAATTTTTTATTGTGGTTTCAAATATCTCTTTTTCTAACATATATCGCCTTATTTGAGATCTAACCAATGTTGCAGTTAATGGATCTTTTCGGTAGCCTCATAAATTGCACTCATTACTTCTTCTTGATGTCTTAATACCCCAAATAATCTAGGGTCCAAATAACATGCTATTGCATGAAAAGGACTATGCATCATGTCCCGTCTTTGATCAATTACCTTCCATATCTCTCAATAATAAACTTTCACGTGATTAAAAAACACCTATAATGGCTTCCTTGAAATTATCCATGGCCTCATAAATAAAATCCATACAAGGTTTGTCACTATAAACCATGCAGAGCACATCAAAAATTGGACCACGCATTTTTAAAACTTTTTTCATCATTTTCCCAAAAGCTATTGTTGAGCACTATTTATTCCACATCTTTTTCCTTTAATTTTCTTGAAAGGTGAGATCTCTCCCATTCATCAGTGTAGAAAATAGCTCTCAGGATTGTTTTCTTTCTCAACAACTCTTTTCAAAGTAATATAAAATGTGGAAAAACTTGTATCACAAGGCCTCAACAAATCCTTAGATTCATTTTCCCTATATGTGCTCAAACTAAGATAATGTTTAATGATAAACTTTATATATGTTTTAACTCTTTGGATTGTTTCATCAATCGGTGGAAATTTGGCTAAATCATGCAAAAATAAATCCAAGCAATGTGTTGAACAAGGGATCCAATAATTGTTTCTATGCTTCTCTATACTCATATTTCACACTTAACCAATCACGATTTAAAGCATTATTTTATCTATGACAACCTAGACCACATTTTTTTTCTACCTAACCTTTTGAATTGCTTCATCCAAAATTCTAAAAATAAATTGCATTGTCTTCATGATCAATTATATTAAATACCTTTAAAAAAAGGCCCCTTTATGGCAATAAACAATCACATTTATTATTGGTTTTGACCACCCATCACTCAAATTTATGCTACACCGTATGCTTCAAGATTGTTTAATTTAAACCAGCTTGTCGACACAAATTTTTTTTTTCTTAATTAGCAAGGTAGTACGTAAAGAGTTCTATTTAGACGGCGTACCTCTTGCCAACATCTATTATAATTGTTTATAAATATATACGTTTATATAATTTAAGTGTGTATGGTATCTATAAAAATTTAACATATATATACTCAAAAATAATAAATGACAACAAAATTTAAAGATTAAAATATTTTTTAATACACATATTTCTTTTATATTTTATTAAAAATATTACTTTTTAGTAGGGGCGGTAGGAGTGGGAGGGGTACTTTTGAAGTAGGGATGAACAAGTCGAGATCGTAGCCATGGGTCTAGGAGTGACTAATATGATAAAAAGATGAAAAAGAAATTGCTAACCTTTTGGAATGGGTTGGATTTAGCTCTCGCCCTAGGAATAAAGAAAATAAAAGTGATTTGGGGTTCCTTAGGGGAGAGGCTTCTATTGTTGTGCAAGGACCAGTAGTAGTTATACTACTACTACTGGTCCCACACATCCACCAAACATAAATTAAAAACTCACTAAAATATGCACATAAATATTTGATAATATGCACATAAATATTTGGAAATAAGTTATATAAGTTACATAAATATGTCCAAAATGGGCCCAGTTTTTGACTTGACCAACATCCGCCATACACCAAAACATACATCACAAGTTGACAAGACCCACTGTCTCAAGTACCTCCAGTTCTGAATTACCATTCAAGGCAAAATGCACTACAAAACATTACAAAGCTACCCATCCAAAAGTACTGTTATCCCATCAAACAGTCCCCCACTGATTTTGCATTGGGGGACTACATCTCATTGCTGAATAACAGCTGGACAAAAATTGGGTAACCCCTGCACAAAGATTGAGTACCACCTGCACAAAAATAGGGGAAATGTCTGTCAGCAATATCTACATGTTTGTTTAACCATTCATCCTATTGAAGACATTAAATGACACCATTCAATTCAGGAAATAGTTCACCCAACCTTTCATTTCAAGAATTAAACACAACAGTCCTGGAATTACAGGAATTAAATTCTGAAAAGCATTTCAATTCAGAAATTAAATTCAGGAAAGCACAAGGATCAACCATGATAGCTTTTCAACCATTGGATCATGTACAAATCAATCCACACCACACAATTAAATTTGGGAGATGGCAATCCATGCCAATCTTCCCTACCAATGAAATTCTAAATCATAAAACTATAAAACCTCAACTATTACTGCATTTGAGGCATTCGTTTTTCTCTTAAACTACTGCTGACATACATTCAGAGTTTTCAGACAGTGTTCCATTCATTTTGCAGACATACAGTTTTCAGAAAGTGAGTTTTCAGACAGTGAGTTTCCATTTTGCAGACATACAATCCTTTTCAGACAGTGTTCTAGACATACAAACAGAGGACAGAGTGTGCTCAGTGTTACATTCCAGACAGAGTGTGTGCACAGTGTTACATTCCAGACAGTCTGTGTGCACAGTGTTACATTCACTCTCTTCATCAGTTGCTATTCACTCTCTTCATCAGTTGCTGGAGCGTTGCTGGAGACATACAGGTATTTCGTTGTTCTTCAATAATGTTATTCAAGATATTAAGCAGATTTGGATATTGACTTTATATTGAATAAAATCTTTCAATAAAAATAGTTCTAACACACAGTCCATGTCCAAATATAAGTCCATTTTAAAATAGGCACTTACTGATTTTAGACAAGTCCATGTAGCTAACAGCCATGTAGGTATCACATATCTTTCTCATGTTGATATTACAAGTAATACATAATTGACAAGTAATACTTCAATGCCAATTAATTCACAACAAATAACTGAATATTTCATGTTATTAGCAAAAATTTTGGAATTCATACATAATTATAGTTTACTCTATACAGTTGTGCTGTAATACTTATCAAATTTCTTAATGATGTTGGAAATTGCAGGTTGTAGCCATGCCAAGAGTTTCTGTTGCAGATCGGATAAGGAACAGGAGGCGAGGGAGAAGGGGGGCCCAACTGCGGAGCAGTTCATCAGATGATGATGTCAATGCTCCCATTGCTCCTAGTAATGTAGTTGAAAAGGACCCTCTGGTTGCAGATCATCCCAGCCCACCATCAGCCACAGAACCACCTTCGACCACAATACAAGGTGCAATTTCAACAAAGAAAATCAGTGCAATCAGAGGCTGGACGAAGGAAGACATGCTTGCTGCAATTGATGACATCGAGTTTAAGGGATATTCAATCCGTGCATCAGCGAAAAAACATGGTATTGCTGCCTCAAACATACATTATTGGATAAATGGGTTGACTAATACAAAGCGCAGAGGGCTTGTTACAGTCATGACCGAAGAGGAGGAAGATGAGGTGGTGGAGTGGTGTAAGGAGATGGCCCTATTGGGACATGGGTTAGAGCTTATCCAACTTAAATCCACTGTAGCTCAAATATGTCAAGGGAGGCCAAACCCCTTTAAAGATGGTTTTCCTGGTAAGTCATGGTGGAGTGGGTTTAAAAAGAGGCATCCAGACCTTGTGTTACGTACAGCAGAGGGCCTTGACAGAGACGGGGCTTTAAATCTACGCCCTGCAATTGTTTCCAAGTTCTATAACACTCTTTCTGTTGCATATGACCAGCACTCATATGCCCCAGACCACATATGGAACTGCGATGAGACAGGCTTACAAGCAGGAAGAAATTGCGGTATGCGGGTAATTGCAAAGAGAGGGAGTAGAAATGTGCCTAAGATATTGCCTAAGAGCAGGGAGTGGATCACAATTCTTGCCTGTGTCAATGCAATTGGCTCATCTATACCCGGATTTTATCTATTTAAAGGTAAAACTCAACTAAAAAATTACATACAGAATTGTGAACTGGGGGCATGCATGGCTGCACATCCACATGCATGGATGACAAAGGAACTGTTCCTAAATTGGCTTTGCCACTTTGCTGCTTCTGTACTGGGTGGTGTCTCGCCTGAAAACAGGCACTTGATGATTTTAGATGGCCATGGAAGCCACATGGCTGTGCAGACAATCGAGGAGGCCAATAAGTTGGGCATTGACCTGTTAACATTGCCGGCTCATACTACTCACAGATTGCAGCCCCTTGATGTGAGCGTGTTTGGGCCTTTCAAGAACTATTTCAGGGTTGAGCGAGCTTCATGGATGGCAAAGAACCCAGGGGTGGAAGTAAAGAGGTTTGAGCTAGCCGAGCTTGCTAGCAAAGCATTTAAAAGGGCTCTCACACCTTCTAATATCAAGGCTGGATTTAGGAGGACTGGTATATGGCCACTCAATTATGATGCTCTTATGCATGATACCACATGTAGCCAAGCATTTGAAGTGGAAGGTCAAGAAGCAGAGAATTTAGAAGAGCATGTTGGTGCCCAAGAAGATGTAGCTGTTGCTGAAGGTATAATGTCCCTTTCTGAAGGGTTGTTCTGTGGTGGTGATGATGCCGAGCATGTCAGTGAGACACAGTTCAGTGATGAACCAACTAACAATATCAATGAGGCTGTGACACCCATTGATGCAGCTGACAATGAGCAATTGACCATGCCAACCCAAGTAAGTGCACCATCATGGTTGGCAGAGGCCGTGATGAATATCACTGGAAATAATGTAACATCCACCAATGAGGATGAAAGCATGGACATGCCTTCACAACCATCAGGGTTGAACACCGAACTTGTTAATTATTTTGTGGACAATGGATCACTAGAAGAGGAGCCTATTCAGCATGAAGTACCTGAAGAAGACAACAATGGGGGCCATTCAGTTGTCCCAGAAGATGAAATCCAGCAGGCAGGTCTGGAAAAGCAGAGATTACTTGGTGCATTCCTAAAGCTACCAATAGAGAGAGTGAAGGCCTCATCAAGGAACTCAGCCTCAGATTATCTTCGTTTAGGGAGGAGTTCACAATTGCTCACATCTGAAGACTATATGAATTTAATGTTCGAGTTTGAACGTAAAAAGAATGAAATTTAGGAAGCTAAAAAGAGAAAGAAGGAGTTAGCCAATGAAAAGAGGGTTGCAAGGATTGCAACAGCAGAAGCTCGAGCAAAGGAAAGGTTGGAAAGACAAAAAGCAAGGGAAGATAAGGAACATCAAAAGCAATTGGCAAGGCAACAGAGAGAGGCAAGAAAGGTTCAGCAAGAGTTGGAAAAAGGACAAGGGGTGACAAGCAGAGAAGAACATGGTTCAAGACAGTTTGAGGCAAATAGGTCGATGTCTAACATGCTGGACCACATTGCAGAGCAGACACCATCATTCCAAGACCTGATTAACATCCAAGTCCCTAGCTATCAGGCAGGGGTTAGGCCCAACTCTTATACCCCTACCAGTGTAGGTTTGAATCCTAATTGTGTTTATATGACACCTGCAGTCAGTGTTGGGGTTAGTAACACAAGTGGACACTTGGGCTACTCAGTCCCACCATGGCTACATGGAGCAAATTGGAGTCAACCATATGCCAACATTCAGGCACATCCTAATCATCCAATGTTGGGTAGTCCACCATACTTGGGCAACGCAGGAAATGGAAGCCATCAAGCATAGAGGTGCCATGACTTAATTTTTGTAACTACAAGACACTGTGATTTTGGTAAGGATCAAATAGGTTTGCTAATGATAGCATCCATGGATGTTTGGGAAGCTAAAAACATTTTCAAATTAGTATGTATGAAACAGTGTCTAAATCCCCCAAGTTTGTTAATCTGTTGAAGTTATAGCCTTATAGCCTATATCAGATTTTGTATGAAGTTATATATCAAACAGTTTATAATTCCTACATATCAAACAGTTTCTAAATCCTACAAGTTTTTTAATCTGTTGAAGTTATAGCCTTATAGCCTATATCATATTTTGTATGAAGTTATATATCAAACAATTTATAATTCCTACATATCAAACAGTTTCTAAATCCTACAAGTTTGTTAATCTATTGAAGTTATAGCCTTAGCCTATATCAGATTTTTTATGAAGTTATATATCAAACAGTTCATGATTCCTACATATCAAAGTTAAATCTTCCACTTAGCAAAAAAAATTTATATAAGATATGCTTAAACCAACTCAATGTAGCAATATCTACAAGAATAGAAATTAAATTATGGGGCTCTTCTAAAACACTCGTGTCGCAGACACGATTGTACATTAAGATTCAAATAGCTAACAGAATAGATTCAACATTTAGTCAACATGACCTAAAAGAACAAATTTCAGTCCCAATTGGGCCGGCATCCAATTCAATTCATGTATAATTATATATATACAAAAGCTTGAGCTGGCGGGTCTCCCATAAAATTGCGGTTTAGAGTAATAACCTTCATCATATATCTAACAGGAATTGTAGACGTAATTGAATCTTTTAATCTTAAAACAGGGCAAAACTCTAGTTAGCAACCAGAAATACTCTAACCAGTCTCCTATATGTGTTGTAACTATTGATAAAACATAGCATTATCTGTAATAAGCATGAAGCTCAGTCAAAGTATAAGCTATATCTATACGATACTTTGAAGCTGATTACCTCATAGTAAACATTATGACTCCTTGTAACATGTATGCCTTATAAGTTATAAGCATTGTATAACCAGATCAGGTCCCATTGTTACTGCTTACATTGCAGTATAAGCTGACCTGTACAACCCTCGTAACATTTGTAATCAGTGTATATGGATCTTACACAATGACGTAATGTAAACATCAGTGTAATCACTTGTATAAAGTAGAGCACATATAAGGTATGGTAATGATAGTGTATAGCTCTTTCCAGAATCTTCATAATAATCGACACTATTACACCCTTGTAAGGATAACGAGATACTAGTGTTTATACCTGTATATAATGCCATAAGTATTGGATACTGTGTAATGATTAGTGTATAGCTCGTAATGAGGATGTAAGTACACTGGTTGAAACATGCAACTAAGCTTCTGTATTAAAGCTTACAGGATATAAGTTGGCACTACTAGTATAACCATAAAAACCTTGTAGTAAGGGTTACGTTTGCAGTATCCTTTTGATTACTGATCTTATCTATGTGGATCCCAATGGTAATCATTCACTAATTTGATTTTATATCTCATAGGTTACTTATCAGTAGTATTGCATGAGTGTAATTACGTAATCAAATCATGTATGTTATCTCTTTTTCATAGCATCGTGGCACTCATAGAGCTTACAGACCACAGACATCTTAATTTACTGTTCTCTTGTAGCTCCTCTCCAAACAAATTAAGATTGAGAGAGAATATAGCTTACACAAAATCGCATGTCCACATACAGGCAATAAGGGTCAAAGATCAAATTCCACACATATTGCAACAACAATATATTTAATCATTACCACAATCTCTGACGCAAGCAATTCATCCAAACCATGCACAACGAAGGTCCCAGACAAAATATTGAAGTCTTTGAGCCCATCAACATTTAGTCAACATGAACTAAAAGAACAAATTTCAGTCCCAATTGGGCCGGCATCCAATTCAATTCATGTATAATTATATATATACAAAAGCTTGAGCTGGCGGGTCTCCCATAAAATTGCGGCTTAGAGTAATAACCTTCATCATATATCTAACAGGAATTGTAGACGTAATTGAATCAAATTCCAGAAATACTCTAAACAGTTTCCTATACGTGTTGTAACTATTGATAAAACATAGCATTATCTGTAATAAGCATGAAGCTCAGTCAAAGTATAAGCTATATCTATACGATACTTTGAAGCTGATTACCTCATAGTAAACATTATGACTCCTAAAAGATCAAATTCCAGAAATACTCTAAACAGTCTCCTATACGTGTTGTAACTATTGATAAAACGTAGCATTATCTGTAATAAGCATGAAGCTCAGTCAAAGTATAAGCTATATCTATACGATACGCTATATCTATACGATACTTTGAAGCTGATTACCTCATAGTAAACATTACGACTCCTAAAAGATCAAATTCCAGAAATACTCTAAACAGTCTCCTATACGTGTTGTAACTATTGATAAAACATAGCATTATCTGTAATAAGCATGAAGCTCAGTCAAAGTATAAGCTATATCTATACGATACTTTGAAGCTGATTACCTCATAGTAAACATTATGACTCCTAAAAGATCAAATTCCAAAAATACTCTAAACAGTCTCCTATACGTGTTGTAACTATTGATAAAACATAGCATTATCTGTAATAAACATGAAGCTCAGTCAAATTAATATTGAGAGAGAATATAGCTTACACAAAAACGCATGTCCACATACAGGCAATAAGGGTCAAAGATCAAATTCCACACATAATGCAACAACAATATATTTAATCATTACCACAATCTCTGACGCAAGCAATTCATCCAAACCATGCACAACGAAGGTCCCAGACAAAATAGTGAAGTCTTTGAGCCCAGCAAAATTTAGTCAACATGACCTAAAAGAACAAATTTCAGTCCCAATTGGGCCGACATCCAATTCAATTCATGTATAATTATATATATACAAAAGCTTGAGCTGGCGGGTCTCCCATAAAATTGCGGCTTAGAGTAATAACCTTCATCATATATCTAATAGGAATTGTAGACGTAATTGAATCTTTTAATCTTAAAACAGGGCAAAACTCTAGTTAGCAACCATAAATACTCTAAACAGTCTCCAGTCTCCTATATGTTGTAGATTCACATTAAAAGAACAAATTTCAGTCCCAATTGGGCCGGCATCCAATTCCAATCAAACACTAAAGAGAACCCAAAACCCAAAACCCTACATTCCAATCAAACATTGTAAAACCCAAAACCCTACATTCCAATCAAACACTGTAAAACCCAAAACCCTACATTCCAATCAAACACTGTAAAACCACTCAAAAGAGAACATCTCCTCCAGGCTTCCAGTGCACAGAGGTATCCATTTGAGATAATTCGTGCAAGCAGTTCCCTATCAAAGTGATAGAATAAAATATAGACATCTTAGATTTAACACTGTGAAGTTGTCTCTTTCTGAATTGAAGACACTCTAACCCAATGAATACATAATTATTCTCCAAATGCAACAAGGCTATTGATAAAATAGAGACCCCACCTCTAAAATAGAGTTTCGTCCTCAAACAGATGGGAAAAACTTGGTCAGGTTAAAAGGGAGAGCATAAAACTCTTCACTTCTAGGATCAGTTTTGAATAAGCGGAACTTATCCCACCAAAAACAATGCTACCATGCCAGCAACTAAAGGTGGCGACGAGAAAATCACATTGATAATGTCATTGAACTGTGAAAAAAACCATTCAAAAAAGTTTAAAGGTAAAAACATTGCAAATTTCAAGAATGAAGGGAATGTTGCCACAACAAACCGCTAGCCAAAAAAAATCAATTTAGGCCCTGAAAAAAGCTGTAAGAACCCTACCCATCGGCCATGAGTGTGGACTGGACCATGACCAGAAGAAACTGTAAATTCATTGAAGTACTGTGGTACCGATAAGCCCAAAAACATTCCAATCAAACACTGTAAAACCCAAAACCCTACATTCCAATCAAACACTGTAAAACCACTCAAAAGATAACATCTCCTTTAAGGTGAAATGTGTTTACAAACACATAGATATTACTGGTAGGACAGAGTCCTACCTTGCTACCAGGCTTCCTCCTTCATTCCACAGAGTCCTGCATTGCATTGTCCTTGCCTTCTCCACTGACCTGCAAAAAAACAAAAACACAATCATTCAGAAAGCACCAACATTAAAAAAAAATGCAAAACACTTCAAAAAAAAAACCCCCTTACGCACCTGAAAGCACGAGCTGAAAAACGCACCACCACAGAGCCGATAAAAACCACCACAGAGCCTAGAAAAACCACCACAGAGCCGAACTAAAACCACCACTGCGCCGAGCAAAGTTAAACAACTACAGAGCCGAATAAAATTACGACAGGGCGAAGGTAAACCAACTACAAGGCCGAGGCATGACAAAACCTCGCCAAGCATAAATACCAAACAGCCGACCCATAACCACACAGCGCCGAAGAAAAACAACCAAACCGCCGAGGTTAAACCACCAACTAAGCGAGGTTGAACATGCAACGACTTTCCACCACCCACGATTGCAATGCTGCTGCAGCCGAACCAGGACCAAGGGAGCTCCACCCAGGAGAGCAGCGGTGCCATCGCCAAGGAGGGAGCGCGCGGACAGTGGCGGCGTAGGCGTCGGGCATTGGATCCAACCATCGCAACAAACGGAGAGCCGAACAGACAACAACCAGACCCAGACCGAAAATGAGCGTTTTGTCGACCAGGCTCCACAAAAGGGCGGGAGTAGACCGGCTGGACCGGTTCCAAGACCGTTGCGGATCGGCCGCACGTGGACCTAAGATGCTACGCAAGACTGGTCGTATTATGCTACATCAGACGGTTGACGTGGCCCGGGTCCAGTCAGCGCTGAGGTGTTCAGCGACTGACGCCTCTCCCCTATTCGTTATAAGAATTCTTTCTCCCACCAACGCTAATAATTAGGAACCAAAATCCACTATTGTTGCAAAGATAGAATATCAATTACAAAAAATTGAAAATTTTGAATTGTTCCATATCCTCCGACATCTTAATATGGTCGTTGATGAAATGGTGAATCATGGGGTGTCATTGGGAGATGGGAAGTGTGAGATCGGTGGGAGGGAAGTAGGCCACATTCCCCTACCATAAGAGAATGTTGGACAAAGATATTAATGTTCCCCTCAAATTTGTTGAGAGTTGGATGATGTCAGATACCGTGACAGGAATGCAAGACAAATGGGATGAGGAACTCGAGCCTTCAATGCATAGCGTTCTCCCAAATCTCAAGACCACGTCCTCATTCTGCATGCATAAGTTAATCTTAAGCTCATGGATAGAGCAACGAACCCGTCATATCAGGAAGGAAGCCAAACTGTATATTGCTCAGGTGAATTAATGGTGAACCGATGGGCAAGGTCTTGTTCATTGGTGAATTGGATACAAAGGTGGTTTGGAATATCAATTGGAAAACAAGATTATTTAATGGGCCTACAGATCAAGGATATACATGTGATCATGGCATGAGCAGAGGTGAATGAGAATATGGAAATTCTGGGTGTTTATAAGAGTATGTAGACTCCCCCTGATCCATATGATGTGCAAAGTGTGGAGGGTCAATTTGAAAGCAACGTGAGCTACAAGGATATAGTTATGGAGTCAAGGGAGACGCAAGCTGGGAAACTCCCCGAGGAAGATTTGGCTTGGCAGAAGAGGTTCATTGAGTTCTTGTTCAAATTTCTTATGGGTAGGCTAGATCTTATCACCCATCGTGTTGAGATTTTGGAAAAGGATCGAGTAGCGAATGTAGAGCATAGCAATGCAAGGTTTGAAAGTGTGGAAGCATCGTTGGAAAGGAAGATAATCAAAATGGAGACTAACCTGTTGACCTCCAACTCATGTGGAAGCATCGTTGGAAGGGAAGATAGTCAAAATGGAGACTAACATGTTGACCTCCAACTCGAAATTGATCAACGATAACATCTTTAGTGAGGTTAAGGAAATCATTGCAGGGCTGCCTGAGGAGGTCATCACCCAACTGCTAAAATGTGAAGGAGAAGGGGATACAGGAGCAGGGACGAGCAACTAGGATAGGGAGAAACGTGGGGATGTGGGAAAGTCTAGCCTTGATTAATGTATGTTTATGTATTTTCATTTTGTTTGGATTTTGGGACTTTTCTTACTGGTTTATGGGAAATTTCAGTGTTATATGGTAATTAAGACAGGCAGAAGGAAGAAAATAGTATTATGGATGTACTTGGACTTGGAAATAAATTCTCAAACTGATGCCAGTTTTGATGAGATATTGTAAAAAATGTTCTAGGCGTATAAATCCATATTTTGAATATAAAAATATTTATTCATTATAATTATATATATATATATATATATATATATATATATATATTAAATTTAAAGATTAAATATTTTACACATTGAACGAGTATAGTATAAATAAAAATCTAAAGTAATAAATGTCAATACAATTTAAATAGTAAAATATATTTTTAATATACATATATATCTTTTGTTTATTTAAATTTTGTATTTTATTGAAATATTACATCTCTATTATAATTGTATATAGATATATGAATTTATATCAGCATAGATTTATCTTAGCTTTGGATCTACCAACCCTGAGAAGAATAAAAAAGGCAATGTTTGCAGGTCTAAATATTTGATTTTTCTTCCTTCTTTGTAAGTTAGAAGTTAAGATGGATATATGTTGATTTTGAGTAACATTGAAATATTTTATTTATGATTCACATTCTACACATCAAAATGTTAATAGGTTGTCCAATCATATTTGGAAGTAGAAAACATATATATGTAGGACTCTTTCTATATAGGTGTTATAAATATTTTTAAGAATGTTACATGCCAAGTCCATGTTAAAAATATTGAATGAGTTACAAATCTCCTAAAAACAAACTTATTAATGGAATAATAATTATCTCTATATATATGGTATTGGAATATTTTATTTATAATTCACATTCTACACATTAAAATACATGCTTCAATCATATTTGAAAATAGAAAACCATAATACACTCTCTATATAAAATTATTTTTGTTATATACAACTTGAGTGTGCCTAATGGTTAAGAGCATGTGTTTCCTAAGAGGACACAGGTTCAAAACAAGGAGTAGAGTATGTATGCCTTGCTAGAATTAGCAGTCAAATTGTGGAGAGATATTTGAATTCATGAGATTAACACATCAAGATACAATACGTATATATATATAGTTTGAGTGAGATCCAACTAATTCTAATCTTGGAGATTTAGGTTGAGATATATTTGAATTCATGAGAGCGAGAGATATAGTTTGAGTGAGATCCAACTAATTCTAATCTTGGAGATTTAGGTTGAGATATATTTGAATTCATGAGGAAACTGAGAGATATAGTTTGAGTGAGATCCAACTAATTCTAATCTTGGAGATTTAGGTTAGAATATATTTGAATTCATGAGAGCGGTATAGTTTAGGTAAGATCCAACTAATTCTAATCTTGGAGATTTAGGTTGAGATATATTTGAATTCATAAAACTTGAGAAGATACACACAAAATGATTTATAGTCACTTAACACATCAAGATATAGTTGGAGTGAGATCCAGCTAATTCAATCTTGGAGATTTAGGTTGAGATATACATGAGAGCAAAGATACACAAAATGATTTATATTCACTTAACACATCAAGATACAATATGTATATATATAGTTGGAGTGAGATCCAACTAATTCTAATCTTGGAGATTTAGGTTGAGAGAATATCTCAACAGTCTCCTACAAAACCTCAAAGCCAAATATAGCTGGAGTGAGATCCAAATAATTCTAATCTTGGAGATTTAGGTGGAGAGAATATCTCAATAGTCTCTTACAAAACCTCAAAGCCAATCCCCAAACTTAGCACACAACATTAATGTGACCATTATCTCCTTTACTAATGTACATTGGTGGAGTGAGATCCAACTAATTCTAATATTAGAGATTTAGGTTGAGAGAATATCTCAACAGTCTCCTACAAAACCTCAAAGCCAATCCCCAAACTTAGCACATAGCGTTAATGTGAGCATTATCTCTAATACCCCATTTTAATGCTTACATTTCAAAACTTACAACACTGAAATCACAATTACAAAATTTGTCATTTGTCTTTGTCTGACTAGTCTTCATCAGCGCTTACACCCACTCTGAATCTTCTGGCTTCCGCTCTTTTCTTCTCCACACATTTGAGCTTCCCATTTGACACATTTAAAGTACAAAAGATTCTGACCATCTTTGATGTTCTTTGTAGAACTGATGCTTCTCAACCTCTCGAAGGATAGTCTCGACACTGAACCATTTTATTGATACACTTCCATCTGTGAAATTCCCCCGAAGAGAAAATTTCGACAGTTATATAGGATAGCGATCTAAGTACGAAATGTTTTCAACAATCAGTTAAACAAATGACCTTTCTACATACTTACAAACTCACAAGGTAAATTGTAACTAATGATATTGAAGCACCGAAGTACAACAATAATCTTCAGCTTTGAACAAGCTTGTAGACATATTTAAACCAGTCATGTGTTCCTATAGCACCGAATTAGACCAAGAACTACTAGTTTTAGATGCTACTCTATTCCCTAATCGGTTCTTCATAATTTTACAAACAAACAAATAGTGCTTACATTAATTTAAAAATATATACAACATGTGAACTCCACACAATATTCAACTCCGCACAACAAACCCTGTAATAGCACAAATATTAAACGACAGTCTCTCCTTTTCTCATGGAATTTTGCACTGCGATTTTCTCTTTTTAATCCAGCCAACGAATCCTGTAAGAAGATTAAAATCGCATGGGACTATACATTCATCAGAGCGAGAGGAATTATGCATGCGAGCGAGAGTGCCGTCTCCAGATTTGGCACGACGAACCATAGCGAGGAGAGCCACAAAAAAGTTTTTGCCTCTGGGTTTTGTATACGCTTCATCAGTATCGATAAGGAGATTGATGTTCCATTTGCCAAAGGCGAAGCGATGAATGAGTGTGTGTTCCATCCTCATAACGTCGTTTATGCATCTGTGAAGTTCATTTTCTGTGTTGGGATAATTGCATCCCACCAGCACAGCGTACTTTCGCTTGGCTATTAACAGATCTGGATATCCTTCATTACATGCAACTCGTTTCCATTGATTGACAAATGAACCTCCACACAGCTTCACACAAAACAAAATATAAAAAAAAAAAATAGGCATTTCACTTTCACACCTATATACAGACAATCAGTTACTTAGACTCTCACATCTTCCTGGGCACTCCCGTGAGGGATTAAGCCCAGCCAAGCTCTGATACGATATTTGAATTCATGAGAGCAGAGATGCACACAAAATGATTTATATTACCTTAACACATCAAGATATAATATGTATATATATAGTTGGAGTGAGATCCAACTGATTCTAATCTTGGAGATTTAGGTTGAGAGAATATCTCAACAGTCTCCTACAAAACCTCAAAGCCAATCCCTAAACTTAGCACATAGTATTAATGTGAGCATTATCTCTAATAAGAGAATCCATATTTATATTTTTGAGATTTGCAATATATATATATATATACTTTTTTGTTTTACATAGTATATACATAGTTGAAATTGAATTTTTTTTTTTATGATTCACATTTTACATATTAAAATGTTAATATATGTCCTCATCATATTGGAAGTAGAAAACATATATCTATAGGTCTTTTTTCTTTAATTATTTTATTTTTTACATACTAACTAAAAATAGAATAAATTACATATAATGTAATATCAATTATATTATTTTTACATGAAATTTGTCAACTCCATATTAAAGAGTGAAAGAGTTACATATCACTTTAATATTAAAAACTAAATTGACTTTTTTTCTTACTTTTAATTGCTTTATCTTTACATAAAGTTAATGTAAAATTAAAGTATAGTATAAATAAAAAAATTAACATGTATATACAAAATGTAATAAAGAACAACAAATTTTAATTAAAATATTTTTAATTTACATATATTTTTTATATATTTAACTTTTATATTTTATTGAAACAAATTTATATATTTAAAAATATAGACATATGATGTTAAAAAAAATACATAACTCACATATATATTAAAAAATAATAAATAACAATAAATTATTTTTTCAATTTATGTATGTTTCTTTTATATATTATTAATTTTTATTACTAATAAATATATAATTTTTTATCATTTAAATGTTAAAAAAATAATTATTTTTAAATGAAAACACAAATTTAAAGATAAAAATATTGTTTTAATAAATATATATTTCTTTATGTATTTAATTTTTATATTTTATTGAAATATATATATATATATATATATATATATATATATATATATATATATATATATATATATATATATATATATATATATTAATTTACATATGTTTTTTTTATACTTAATTTTTATATTTTATTGAGATATTATACTTCTATTATAAGTGTTTATAAATATATAATTATATAATTTGTGTAAAGTATAAATGAAAAATTAACATATCAAAATTGTGAAGATAAAGATAAATATATAAAAATGAAAAATATTTGTTTTTTAAAGTGGTGGTCTATGTAAATTAACAACAAAACTACTAGACTACAAGCATCACCTCCCAAAACTAACTTAATATGTATTGGTCTCTCCTCATTGTCAAGTTTGACATGAAAAATACTACTAAGAAAAAATGCATGTTCTATGTAAATTAATAACATGATTACTAGCGTCCTCCCAAAACCAACACCAATATTGGTCTCTCTCTCATTGTTAAGTTTGACATTCAAAGACAACATTCTCTTACTACAGGAAACCTAGATTTATTTTTTTTAAACTAGTAGGGTTTAGTATTTTTTTTTATTCTTAACCATGAAAAATCTCTCCACTTTACCATAAAAAATCTTAACCTATAAATAAGCTTTATTGCAATACCATGGCTTAAGAATACCACATGCACAAAAAACCATAACTCATTTTATATAACATTTATTCATGTGATATTTTTTTTTATTGATCAACTTCATTAATGGGGTAGAAGAGACATAACTACTTTTGAAATACTATTAAGAATATTCTAGAATATTGTGTGAAAGTTAAATCTACACCATTCACCTAATAATTAGTGCAACAATATAAATTAAATTGCTTAGTAAATATCCATAGGTATTAGTGCATGATAAACATCAATACACATCTCGTGATACATCTTATACACCTCACATTACCCATATTAAAAATGAAAATCATAAAAATAAAATAAATTATAACTTTTATTTTGAATTATTATTATTATTATTATTAAAAATTAATAAATAAGTATTTTAAAAAAATGTAACAATATTATGAACCATAAAGCTTCATGGCTACTTTATTATGGAAATTCTTAACTTTATCATGGCTACTTTTGTGACAATATTATGGACCAATACTATCGCTTATCAATACCACATGCTCAATACTACCATGTTGATATAACATTTTCTTTAATTAATAAATTTGATATAAATTAATTAGAAGAATATAACTCACTTAAAGATAAATCTTAACTCTTAATTTATAAATACTATTATGAATATTCTTACATATTTCATGGAAGTTAAATCTTTATCTACCAAATAAATGATAATAATTAAATTAAAATTCTAAAAAACATATTCAATAACTTAACATAATTATATATTATTTTTCATAAAAATAATATAAATATAAATTACAATATATATTTTTGAATTTTAAAAATTAATATAAAGATTAAAAACTCTTACTCTTTATATTATATATATTTTGAATAGTACGATTACAATAACTATATATATTCAACATTAAAATATTACGTTGTGTTAGGTGATATATATTGTCTTTTCTTAAAATTGATATGAAGGTAAACTCGGGATAAGCGAATTCTGATCTTGCGCCTTAAAAAATTGACTGTTAACCTATATTGTTTTCCAGTTGGCGGAAATAGAGTTTTAACTTATGAATATCATATATGCGATTTAACTTCGTTAGCCGTTTTCTTTTTTTTAAATCTATAAAAGCTGTAACTTGCATTTTAGCGTTTTAGATTTTATATTACCTTTTTTCCTTAAATTTAATTAAGGAATATATCACTTTTTTTTTTCAAGTACGAAAGAAGTTCCAATAAAACATCATATCACGGTACTAAAACTTTTATTAAATATGAGTGAGACTAAATAAATTATCATTAAACCCACAGTTAATTGACAGATTACATAACATTCAACCTTCAGGATGGGTACATTACTCATTACTCATATAAGGTGTTGTTTAGCCAGATCACATTACTCATATATAAGTATTGTTTATCTAGATCATAATTTTGTTTAAATTACAAATTTTTAGTTAAATGTAACCAACTAAAATTCAATAAATTTGATGATGAAAGCTTTAAAATTATTTTTTAATAGTAAAAATGGATTCAATATTATAAATATTTTTGGGATACCTAAAATCATGAATTTTGATGGCTATAAATTGGATATTTTTAAATTTTTATAGTTTTTTTCAAAACATGCCTAAATTTCTAATATTTTTTAAATCAAAATTGTGACATAATATTGACCTGTTTATACTATACACATACTTTTTTCATTGTAAGTGTGAAGGGAAATATACTACCAAAATTGCAGGTGGCATATTGTTTCTTTCATTCAGGTGCAAGAAAGAAAGAAATAAATTATTTTAACATCGTTAAAAATAGCCTATGAGACAAATTGTCTTTCTATCTGGTTTTTGTATTCTGCTATTTTCTTGTGGAATTTTACAACAAAAGCTCCCAGATTTTAGACAAACTCTTAGCTAAATAAATTATCCCAAAAACTAAAAACTAGTTGCTAAAATATTTACATAATTTTCACTATTGTATTTAAAAACCTAGCATTCTAAATAAAATAATTTTCTGTTTCCACTTTTCCAAAAAAACAACTTTAAACTTGCAATATACTAAATTAATTTATCCTTAAAAATGACAAAATGACACAGTAGTAATTCTGTTGGGCTTAGAGTGTATTTTCACACGGTAATCCGAATCTCCTCAACCCAGAAAAATGGGCTTCCCTCAATTTCACGTAATCAAAGCTTCATAGCGATAGAGTTAAGAATTCTGATAAATAAATGGATAAAATATGTTTGCCATTGTATAAATGAATTCAATCTTTTAAAAAAAATTGGCGTATTTTAAATCAGGGAAAATTTCTTTAAGAGGATAATATATTTGAAAGTTACGGTTATTTTTTTGTATTTTTTAAGGTATTTTTAGAGTAATTTGTGGAAATTTTGTTAAGATCAAGTTTTGAGAGTAATTTATGGAAAAATTGTTAAGATCAAATTTGAAATGTGAATCCTTTATAATCTTAATGTTACTTGTTATATTTATATATATATATATATAATTAAAAATTATTTTTAACAACAAAAATCAAAATTTGAAGCCAAAAAAATTAGTCACTTCAAATTAAAACTTCAAATATTATAATTAGATAAAAAAACATTTAAAAAAAAATTATTAAAACTATAACAATATATATATTCACTTTTTTAAACCTGCAAGTGAAAATCCTCCTCCACCACTATATAAAGTGTATCACTTTTATATATTCACTTTTTTAAACCTGCAAGTGAAAATCCTCCTCCACCACTATATAAAGTGTATCACTTTTTTAAGCATGCAAGTTAAAATCCACCACTGTCATCGTCACCTTCCACTTCCTGAACTCACATTTTTTTCCTTCCCCTTATTTCCAGTATAAATGAATATCACGCGCTCAGAAAATGTTGTCTAGCCGGACCTTTAATTTATTGGGAAAATAGATACTTGATTGGAGGGCCTGGAAGCTGGAAACTGAAAGATCAGAGACCGGATTGATTCGAGATTTCCAGGTAATGAGTATAGTATAAATAAAAATCTGAAAATAATAAATGTCAATACAATTTAAATATAAATATATTAAAATATATTTTTAATATATATATATATGTTTAATTTTTATATTTTATTGAAATATTATATTTCTATTATAATTGTTTATAGATATATGAATTTATATCAGCAAAGATTTATTTTATTTTTGGATCTATCAATTTCTAGAGGAATCAAAAAGCAAATGTTTGCAGGTCTAAATATTTGATTTTTTTTGGCTCTTTGTAAATTAGAAATTAAGATGAATATATGTTGATTTTGAGCAACATTGAAATATATTTTTTATGATTCATATTCTACACATCAAAATGTTAATAAGTTGTGCAATCATATTCGGAAGTAGAAACATATATCCTTAGCACTCTTTCTATATAAGTATTATAAATATTTTTAAGAATATTACATGCCAAGTCCATGTTAACAAAATTGAATGAATTATAAATCTCCTAAAAACAAACTTCTTAATGGAATAATAATTCTCTCTATATATATGGCATTGAAATATTTTATTTATAATTCACATTCTACACATTAAAATACATGTCTCAATCATATTTAAAGGTAGAAAACCATAATACTCTCTCTCTCTCTCTCTCTCTATATATATATATATATATATATTAAAAAATGAATGGATTGCAAATCTCAAAAAAATAAAATTTAATGGAATATGGATTCTATATATCTCTTTTTTGGTTTACATAGTATATACATAGTTGAAATTGAAATATATATTTTTTATGATTCACATTTTATATATTAAAATGTTAATATATGTCATAATCATATTGGAAGTAGAAAACATATATCTATAGGATTTTTTTTCTTTCGTTATTTTAATTTTGACATACTAACTAAACATAAAATGAATTACATATAATGTAATATCAATTATATTATTTTTACATGGCATTTGTCAACTCCATATTAAAGAATTACATATCTCTTTAATATTAAAGAATTGACGTTTCTTCTTATTTTTAATTGCTTTATGTTTACATAAAATTGATGTAAAATTAAAGTATAGTATAAAAAAAAATTAACAATTTATATATTCAAAATGTAATAAAAAACAACAAAATTTAATTAAAATATTTTTTTAATTTAGGTATAATCTTTTATATATTTAAATTTTTTATTTTATTGAAACAAATTTTTTTATTTAAATATATATGTATATGATGTTTAAAAAAATGCATAAAGCATATATGCATTTAAAAAATAATAAATAACAATAAATTATTTAAAAAATAATAAATGACAATAAAATATTTTATTTAAATATATATGCATATGATGTAAAAAAATATATAACTAACCTATATATTAAAAATAATAATAAATAACAATAAATTATTTTTTTAATTTATCTATGTTTTTTTTTATATATTATTACATTTTTATTATTTATAAATATATATTTTTTTATCATTTAAATATTCAAAAAATAACTATTTTTAAATTACAACACAAATTTAAAGATTAAAATATTTTTTTAATCTTTTATGTATTTAATTTTTATATTTTATTGAAATATTATATATATATATATATATAACAAAGACGAAGAATAAAATATTTTTTAATTTACATATGTATTTTTTTACATTTATTTTTTATATTTTATTGAAATATTATACTTCTATTATAATTGTTTATAAATATATAATTATATAATTGGTTTAAGGTATAAATGAAAAACTAACTTATCGAAATTGTGAAGATAAAGATAAACATATAAAAATGAAAAATATTTTTTAAAAAGTCATGGTTTATGTAAATTAACAACAAGATTACTAGACTACAAGCATCATCTCCCAAAACTAACTTAATCAGTATTGCTCTCTCCTCATTGTCAAGTTTGACATGAAAAATACTATTAAGAAAAAATGCATGTTCTATGTAAATTAATAACATGACTACTAGCCTCCTCCGAAAACCAACTTAACGAGTATTGGTCTCTCTCTCATTGTTAAGTTTGGCATTCAAAAGACAACATTCTTTTACTGCATGAAACCTAGATTTTTTTTTAAAAACTGGTAGGTTTTAGTATTTTTTCTTTATTTTTAACCATGGAAAATCTCTCCACTTTACCATAAAAATTCTTAACCTATAAATAAACTTTATTACAATACCATGGTTTAATACCATGACTTATGAATATCACATACACAAAAAAACCATAACTTATTTTATATAACAATTATTCATGTGAAATTATTTTTTTATTGATCAACTTCATTAAAGGGGTAGAATAGACATAACTACTTTTGAAATACTATTAAGAATATTCTAGAATATTGTGTGGAGGTTAAATCTCCACCATTCACCTAATAATTAGTGCAACAATATAAATTAAATTGCCTAGTAAATATCCATAAGTATTAATGCATGATAAACATCAAAATATTTATCCCGTGATAAACATCAAAACACTTATCCCTGAATACATCTTATACACCTCACATTACCCATATTAAAAAATAAAATCATAAAAATAAAATAAATTATAATTTTATTATTATTATTATAAAAAAATTAATAAATAGCTATTTTTAAAAAAATTAACAATATTATGAACCATAAAGCTTCATGCCTATTTTATGATGGAAATTCTTAACTGGTAGATAACTTTTGTTCGAATACTATGAGCCAATACTATGACTTATCAATACCACATGCTCAATACTACTATGTTGATATAACATTTTCTTTAATTAATAAATTTGATATAGATTAATTAGAAAAGTATAACTCACTTAAAGATAAATCTTAACCTCTAATCTATGAATACTATTATAAATATTCTTACATATTTTATGGAGATTAAATCTCTACCATCTATTTAATAAATAATAATAATTAAAATAAAATTTTAAAAATCATATTCAACTTCTTAATATAATTATATATTATTTTTCATAAAGTTAATATAAGTATATAAGTTACATTATATAATATATTTCTGAAAATTAATATAAAAATTAAAAACTGGTAATATATATTATTCTGACTCAATATATATTATATTTTTTTTGAATAGTCCAATTACAATTACAATTACAATTACAATAAATATATATATATAACATTAAAATATTACGTTACGTTCCGTTACGTGATATATCTCATATAATCTTAAAATTGATATGAAGGTAAACATCGGGATAAGCGAATTCTGATCTTGCAACTTAAAAAATTGACTGTTAGACGGTACCTCCCATAACCTATATTGTTTTCTAGTTGGCAGAAATGTAGATTTATTTAAAAAATTATATCAATATCGTATATCTCGTGAGTCACAATGCAGGTTGTTTATTCATTTTAATCTTGTTTATTCATTTTAATCTATAAAAGCTGGAACTTGTATTTAAGATTATATAACACCTTTTTTTATAAATTTAATGAAGGAAAAGTTTTAGAATCAATGAAGAGTCATATAAACAGCATAACCAGTACAAAAGCAGTTCCAGTAAAACATCATATCACAATAATAAAACTTAAATATGAGTGAGACTAAATAAATTATCCTTAAACCCACAGTTAATTGACAGATTACTTAACATTCAACTTTCAGGATGGGTACATTGCTCATATAAGGCGTTGTTTACCGAGATAACATTACTCATATAAGGTGCTGTTTAACTAGATCACAATTTTGTTTAGATTAAAAAAATTTATAAATTTAGCAAAAAGTTTTTATAATAATAAATTTGATTATGAGAGTTTTAAAATCATTTTTTAATAGTAAAAATAGATTGGATATCATAAAAATTTCTTGGGACACTCAAAATTATGAATTTTGATGGCTATAAATTGGATTTTTTTAAATTTTCACTATTTTTTTAAAATATGTCGGTGACATGATATTGACCTGTTTATATTAGGCACATACTTTTTTTCATTCGAAGTATCAAGGGAAATATACCAAAGTGCTGTACCAATGTATATTGTTTTTTTCATTCTCCTGTAAAAAAGAAAGAAAGAAATTATTTTAAAGTCCAAGAAGTTAAAAATAGTCTATGGGACAAATTGCTTTTCTATCTCATTCTTGTATTCGAACTTTTTCTTGTAAAGTCTTACAATAAACTCTCTCAATTTCTCCACAAACTCTTAGGCAAACTCTTAACTAAATAAACTGCTCTCTTTGAAAACTTAACATTCTAAAATAAAATGATTTTCTGTTTTCACTTTTCCAGAAAAATAACTTTAAAACATACCAGAAATTGATTTAGTATATATTTTCACACGGTAATCCGAATCTCCTCAACCCAGATTCCATACAACTGGGCTTCCCTCGATTGCACGTAATCAAAGCTTCATAGCGATAGAGCTAAGAATCCTGATAAATAAATGGACAAAACATGTTTGCCAGATGTATAAATGAATTCAATTTTTTAAATAAATAAATGGAAAATTTATTTAAGAGGATAATATATTTGAAAGTTATGGTTTATTTTTTTAGGTTTTTTTAAAGGGTAATTTGTGGAAATTTTGTTAAGATCAAGTTTTGAGAGTAATTTGCGAAAAATTGTTAATATCAAATTTGAGAGGTGAATTCTGTATAATCTTAATGTTATTTTTAAAAAGTTAACGTGTTAAATTCATATACGTATATAATGAAAAAACTATTTTTAATAACAAATATCAAAATTTGAAGAAAAAAAATCAAAAATTTTAAGATTAAATAAAAAATATTTATTTTATTTTTTATTAAAACTATAACAATATATATTCACTTTTTTAAACCTGCAAGTGAAAATCCTCCACCACTATATAAACTGTATCACTTTTTTAAGCATGCAAGTTAAAATCCACAAAAATTTTATGATTAAATAAAAAACATTTAAACTTTTTTTTATTAAAACTATAACAATATATATATTCACTTTTTTAAACCTGCAAGTGAAAATCCTCCTCCACCACTATATAAACTGTATCATTTTTTAAAGCATGGAAGTTAAAATCCACCACTGTCATCGTCACCTTCCACTGCCTGAACTCACATTTTTTTCCTTCTCCTTATTTCTAGTATAAATGAATATCAAATGTTGTCTAGCCGGACCTTTAATTTATTGGGAAAATAGATATTTGATTGGAGGGCCTGGAAGCTGGAAACTGAAAGATCAGAAACCGGATTGATTCGAGCTTTCCAGGTAACTTCGTTCCGACTCCTCCCTCCCTTTGAGTAGACTAATGCTAATTTTTAACTTGCTGCTTTTAATGGACAAAATGGAGGTGGAAGTTTGCTTCGGTTTTCCACCTCCGAACTTAAAACTCAAACCTCGACAATTCTCTGGCTTTGCCCGCCGAAGCACATAATTCAATGCCTCTAGCAGAACTTTCACCGAAATTTGAAGTGTCTAATGTTTGCTAAATCTCTTTAAAAACTTTGGACTCTTTACAAACTCCCAAGAAAATTAAACAGTATATACAGGTTACTCTGCAGGCTGTTAGGTTTGAGCTTAAAAGAGGCAGTGATTATAGATAGTCGTTTCAATTGGGAACCTCGATCTTTGAACCTGTAAATGTAAGTCGACGACAAATATCAAATCCGTTCTTCAGTATTTAAATTAATTTTGTCGTCAGTTTTCATGACTGTATCGTTCTGAAGCCACAACTTTTCATTTGAATAAGGATATGACTTGACCAGGTTGCGAATCTTTAATCTGAATCTTAAACTTTCTAATTGAAAATGCAAGTCCACACAAAAGATCAAAGCAGGTATTTGGTATTTACCTTAATTTTTGCTAGCAGGTTTCCCCAACTCATTTGGAATAAAATTTCTGCAAAGCCACAATCTTGAAATTTAAAGATAATGGTTTTTGTGGACAGTGTAAAAAAAGCCCATATCTCCTTGGATGCAAAACGCAAAAAAAATCTCACAAGTAAAGAGTTGATATCAAAACATGTCGATATAATTTCTAACATCATATTCCCTTTTGTTATGACCTGAGAGTTTTGTAGAAGTACATTTCTAACATTTTTTCAAGGGTTCAAGTACTTTTGGTGCTGAATTTTCAATCTATAAGCCTAAAACTAAATTGGGCAAATATGTAGTCTGGACTCTGCATATCAATTATATTTGCTCTGCCACAAGATTCAGCCTGAGAGGAGACAAATGATCAGTAGGCCTGCTATGGGACATAGGACAAACTGTGTTATGAGTCATGGGAAAAGCCATGCTGAGCAGTTCAAACTTCCATTTATCTATCTTTAAGTGCTGGCACTGGTCATGGATGTTTCATGGTGATATGAAATATCATATATCATGCTTAAGTTCCGTTTGGGATAAACAGAGTGTATCCTGCAATGTTGACCATAGCTTGATGCTGACAAATTTCTTTCTACGATGAAAAATAGCACTTTTGGGTTCTGATCGCTGAATCATGTGTTTTTTCCAAGTATTAGTCGGTCTATATTAGCAATATAAAAGGTCCAATGTGTTTATTGTAACATTAGGTCCAATGTGTTTATTGTAACATTTTTAAATTGCATTTATTTTTGGAGTTCGTTATTGTTTTACACCCCTCTACGTTTAGACAAAGGTTTCCTATTTTTTCATATTTTCCAATGGATAATTCTTCCTTATTATAGTTACAAGCAAGAACTCCAGAGGTTTTGCAGGTAGCCTTATATTGACTTACATAAAATGAATGGTGTATGGTTGTTCTCAGATGAACTCTGTATCAGACATGGTTTCTGACCAAGTTTAGCTCTACGTTGTTGAAGCAGTGTGAATTTGACTATAAAACAAGAATGGATGGTAAGCAACTGACCATATTTTTTCTTGGTCAGATTTTTTTTATCCTTCTCCTTGACTTTTATTAAGCTGCAACGTTAATTTTTCTGTTCTTGATTTGGATATAGAATTTTGGAGTCCGTTGAAGGATTCAATCACAACTACAAGGCCGTCGTGGTTGACTTTGAGCAATATGGAGATAAAAACATGGTTTATGGCCTTCTTGCAATGGTTGCATCTGGTTCTACTCTCACAGATCACTGAAAAGTTGGTTTCCTCAGCTATACAGATTATATTTTCAGTTGCTTTTCTGGGGTTTGGAATACATGCAGTGATAGGAACCAATATCCGGCGTCATAACCAAGTTGCAGAAGGTCGAAGGGTTGTTGTAACCAGGGGGAATTTACTTGTCGTTCAAATCATCACAATATTTCTAAGCATAACTCACTCCATGGCTACTATTGTTCATTGTTGGGTTGCTTATCAGGGCACACAGCCTGGTGTTAGGTTTCCTCTTATTCTGTATTTTTGTTCTCAAGCAATGACATGGTCACTTTCTCTTCTTCTTATCAGTCTTGAAAAGAGGTCTGCACCATCTTCACATCATTTTCTTTTGAGAGGCTGGTGGGTCTCTAGCTTCATCCTGTGGGTATATGAAATGCTTTCACGTGTTGTTTTGTTCGTGAGTGACAACTCACATTCATTTCATAGCATATTTGATGATTGCATATTGTTTGCGACTCTTCCACTAATCTCAGCACTTTTGGTGATTGCTGTCAAAGGCTCTACAAAGGTAGCAGTGATAGAAAATTCTGATCCACTTACTGAAAATCTATTAACTGATAAAATACTCTTCCCCAAAAAACAGAACTCTGGAACCCTCACAAGTTATGATAGTTCAGGATTTATAAGCAGGTTGACTTTTTCCTGGATGAATTATCTGCTGGCCACTGGCCAGAAGTATGCCATTAATGTTCAGGATATACCTATGCTTAGACCTCAAGATAGAGCTGAAAGTGTTTCTGCTCTACTCCAATCGAAGTTGCAATCCAGGCAATGTTCTCTTGTATTTGCTATATTACGGTCTTTCTGGAAGCAATTCAGCCTCACTGCTATTTTGGCTTCAGCAAAATTGTCTGTGATGTTTGTGGCCCCCCTTCTAATAGACAGCTTCATAGATGTAGCCAGAAACAAAGAGGACCCGTGGTACCATGGAATGGCACTTGCATTTGTATTGTTTCTAGCTAAGAGTTCTGAAGTGATTATAGATAATCAATACAGTTTTTTTTGTGGAAAACTTAACTTGTTGGTGGAATCGTCGCTGATTTCTACAGTTTACCAAAAGGGTTTATGCCTTTCAAATTCTGCTCAGCAAAGCCATGGAATTGGGAAAATTGTGAACTATATGTCAGTTGATGTGGCAACAGTGAGTGGAATGGTTGGACAAGTTCATAACGTTTGGTCATTGCCAATTCAGATATTCATTGCAATGCTTATTGTCTTTAGCGAGATTCAACTTGCTGCACTGGCTGGCCTGGCTACTATGGTAATTGTGATGGTTATTTCTCTATTCTTAGCCTCTAAACAACAGAAATATATAATGCAGGTACTATCTTCCAAAGATAACCGTATGAAGGTCACTAATGAAGCAATAAGCAACATGAAGATTATTAAGTTGCAGGCCTGGCATGAATGGTTTCATAGGAAAGTTGATGCTGCTCGTGGTAAAGAACGCGTTTGGATAATGAGGTTTATGTATACCAGTGCTATAACCATTTTTCTGCTGTGGTTATCACCTATTGCAGTTTCTGTTATATCATTTGGCTCATGCGTACTGATGCAGATAGAGCTTACTCCAGGCCGAGTCTTTACTGCAATTTCGACTTTTCGCATTCTCCAAGAACCTCTGAGATCGTTTCCTCATATACTCTCTGAAGCAGCCCAAGCTGTTGTTTCTCTTCGTCGACTTGAAAAATATCTCCACGGTGATGAGGTGAATTCTGAGGCTGTTGAGAAGCTTTCTGACGGAGCTGAATGTGCTTTGTCAATTATAGATGGGTCATTCAAGTGGTGTCCTGAAGATGAAGGGCTGATTCTTAATAATATAAATTTATATGTAAAACCTTCATCATTCATAGCCATTGTAGGGATGGTTGGCTCAGGCAAATCTGCACTTCTATCATGTATGCTTGGAGAGATGGAAAAAGTCACTGGAAATGTAAGTAAAATCCATTTTTCTGTGCATTTTTTGCCATTTTTAAGTTGAAATACAATGATCAATGTTGTCGAGTATCTCGTCTTGGACTAGTTCAATATCATTATGGTATGGAGATCATGCATGTCAAAGCTGTTGAAGAAACAGCCGTTACGTTGTAGTTTAACACAACCTAACATGGTGACTAAACTAAACTTCTTTTGCTAGAGTATGGTTATGCTTATAGATCTGATTACTTGGAATTATGCGAGGAGAAAATGTGTTATGCCAGTGTGTAAATCCAAAACAAACATAATTTTTTTCTGATAAAACCCACATTGACAAATTCGAAAGCATGTCTTTATTCTGTGAGAGTAGTGCATTGTATGATATTGGCTTCATACATTGCTTTGTATAAAAACAAAATAGTCAAGCCACAAGGGATACCTTGCTTGGATCGACCCTTTCCACTATGGGTAATGCACAAGGAGGTTGTGGATTCATTCCCGCCAAGACCTGTGGCATTACTAGCCACTACTGTGGCTGAACGCTAAAAGACGGCTAGGAGAAATAATTTCTCTGGAAAACAATAAGAAAATAGTCAAGCACAACAAATATTTATTTTCGAACTGAATAGATAGCCCTTTGAGCAGCTCTCAGAGGAATATATAGTCTTGCCTGGGATTGGACTGTAGGGCTTGTGAGACCAAACTTACACACATGGCCGTCGGACCACAGCCTTGGGACTAATCATAACAACCAAAAGTGGTCTGAATCCAGACAAAAAAAATTTAAGAAATGTTGCAGTAGCAGTGTTTGAATCATGTTTTTGATGGTGGAAATGGATTCAACACCATCAAAAACCTCAAGAGCACCCAGAATCTTAAAGTTTGATAGCTGGATTTACAAAAAATCCCTGGATTTTATTGAAATATTGCCAAAATTTCCATGATTTTCAGAGGAAACAAGCAGACTGATTAGACTAAGGCCTATGAAATGGATGCATGCCTCAGTATTAATTTATTGCGCCTTTTCTATTTAGTCTTTATATTAGTGCTGCGTTGTATGCCATTTAAGCATACTATAAAACATAAAACATTTAAGCATGCTACATATTATAAAACATAAAACATTTAACCATATTATAAAACATAAAACATAATGATAAAGCATATTATCTAGCAAGTGAGAAATTGTCACCATTAGTCATGTCCAAAATTCAAATAATAAAGTTTACAAAATATGCCACTTGGCCACCACCAAGACAAAAAAGTTCAAATTCACAAGAAGCCTACAAGTCTAATCTATGACAAAAGCAATAAATTGTGAATATATCTACTAATCTCTCCTCCTTCCACCATGAAGAGTACGTGGCGGTGGGCCTCCACGTGGTGGCAATGAAGAAGATGGTGGTTGTGGAAGTTGTGGCACTGCAATTGATGAAGACGAAGCCCCAGTTGTTCGTGTTGAACCATGGAACCTGGAAAGCAATGGACCAGATGGGGGTGGCATCTCAACTCTATCATCATCATCATGGATAAGAGCATCCTCTAATTTCTCTAATCGCAACACTCCATCCTCCAAATTGGGCTCCTTTGGATACCTATCCCAAACCTTAAGGTATTTTTTACTGTTTGCATCATCATAGTAATGGGACAGCAGTCGCAAGTTGTAATGAACATAAACCAAGCTCTATGCCCGGTCTAAACTCAACCTGTTCCTTTTAACACTGTGGATGAAAGAATAAGAGCTCCAACACCTATCGCAGAAGAAGTGTTTACCACCTGTGATAGCACCCGCAATGCCAAAGTCTACAGAATTGGAGTAGCACCTCCATGCATGTTCCACCACTCGATCTCTAATTGCATGCATGCTCCCAAATGGACCAGTGCATAGCGTATAGTTACTCAACTGTTTCCGTACCAAGGCAGCCCCCTCCTCATCAGGGATTAATCTAGTCAATGCGATCATATATTTTTCTAGAACCTCTTGATCTAGGTGTGGTTTTCTCCTGCTCCCCCCCCAGGTGTTGGTGTTGAAAGCCATGATGGATGATAGTATTTAGGTGTCAAAACATATGCTAAATTCTATTGCATGCAATGGAACATTTAGCATATCCCATCGTTTTTCCACCTCTGCACGAATATAATTGTACAAGGTGATATCTCTAGGCTCAACAATGTCTTTAATTTGCCCCAACATGTTATCCATTTGCTCATACACGTCCCCAATTATTGGCCGATCTGAATCTGCAAACTCGATCATGTAATAAATTGGTTTGGTGAATTGCAAAACATATTTAATCTGTGTCCAAAAGTACATGTCAAGAATAGTGTCCTTGGCTACATTAGCACAATCTCTATTAGTGTTAATTGCCTCCCATGATCCAGCAGTGACCATATTAGTTAAATCTTGTCTCACCTTCACTAGTCACCTAAAGGTGAAGTAATAACTACAAATCTTGCTTTTGCAAGTTTAAGTAACTGCAACTTGGAGTAAGTGCCATAGAAGTAGTTTACCCTTGTATGCCCTGTGATAAATTTAATGAGTTGTTTCCCTCTCTTGTAAAGCTCATCAATCCACCCACATTCTTTATGCTTTGCAATATCATGCATCAAAAGGTTCAATGTGTGCAGTGTGCACCAAGCACCTAGACCAAAATATGTGTGGATGAGTACGCTCAATAATTTTTCTTGCCCCCTTACCATTTTCTGCATTATCTGTGATCACTTGAACCACTTTACTAGGACCAACATCTTTGATTGATTACAATAGGAGATCTGCAATGTTTTGGGAAGTTGCACTGACGAAGGAGGAGTCATGACATGTAATGAATACTACACCACTAGTAAAAACACCAAGAACATTTATCAAATGTTGGTTTTTGATATTTTTCCACCCATCTGATACAATGGATACCCAAAAATCCACCCACTCATTTGTAAAACATGTCAAAACTATTTGAACCTTTCCTTTTTCTCTTTCTAATAACATTGTTCTAGCTTTCTCATAGTTGGGGGACTTCATTGATGGCCTTTACCATTTCATGCCAATAGGGAGAGCGAAACACATTGAATGGTACACTGCAAGCACAAAGAAATCGGATTATATTTCCATCCACGTCATCCCTCCCAACAACATTAAGGAAATCCCCTATTGTTTTTTTACCTCCAGAGCTTACAGAAGTACCATGAGGAGATGAGCTACCAAATCTAGAGGTTGCACTTGTTTCAGATTGAGTTTTTTGTTTCTTGTTTTTGTTGTTGTGAAACCTCCTCTATTTGGATGTATTTTCTTCTTTGTTCAGCTGGAACCTTTGGGCAAATTGCTATCCCCACGGCACCCTTTTTTTCATCACTATCCATCACCCCAAAAATATGCCTCCTCACACAGGTATATGAACCACTAAATGGTTTTCCTCCATGACAACCATGAGGGCACAAAAACGTGTATCTTCCACCACCTTTTTCCCCTTCAAGTTTGGCCACATAGTTCCACAAGTGTGTCAATGTAGCTTTCCCCTCTAGTGTTTCAATGTTCTCATCAAAATCATCCCCTTCCTCTTCAAACCCTTCCTCCTCATCATACATTGGGTCACTCATATGGGGACCACTATGTTGTTCTTCTCTTCTATTTTTGCTCCCCCTTGCCATCATGAAAACCAAGAGTGGAATGATACATAGAAGCCATAAAAACATCATCTTTGAATATGAATATAGGTGGTGGACAACCTGCAAATAAATGAGCAAGAAGAAAGAATGGGAAAGTGTAGAAGAGGGAGGAGAGAAAATACAAAAAGCAATAACAAAAAAATGAGGGAGTTTGGGGTTCGCACTTACCTCTTTAGCTCTTGTAGATGGGAGCCCTTCTTTACTCCTCCTTCACTCCTTCAAGTTCTCCTCAACTCTCTTATCCAAGCTCTCTTCTCCTCTCTTTCTCCTCTCTTCTCCAAGCTCTCCAAAAACACAAGTGATCAAATGAGAGGTGAAAGTGAGTTTTAACTTTTTCATCCCATCCCTAACTCAACACTAACCCAGCCCCCAACCCAACTTAAGCCAAAAAAAAGGTTTGTTTATTAAGCAGAATATATGAATACAATCAAGGGCACCAGTAATGGTTTTCCCAACAGAGAAATCACGGCAGATGTACCTATCACTCGGAGACAGAAAATATGGTTGATTCAACCGAGGAAACACTCCTCTGAAAATACTGAATACGAGCCCTTTCTGGCCCACTGGAACCCCAACGCTGCTCTTCCAGCTTCTGCGTCAGCTTCTCCTGCCCATCGTAGCCACTGCGCAACCTCTGCGTCAGCTTCTCTTGTCTAGCGTAGCCATTGCGCAACACATGCTACTCCTACGTCACCCCTATGGGCTCAGCACTGCCTCTACGTCACCCTGAAGGCCCTGCGTCAGCCTTTGCACTGCCTCTGCATGAGCTTGGCTGGGTTGTGTCCCTCCTGCTGGTCTTTGTGCTGCCTAGTACGGATCTGCCTCTTTGCCTTACTATTCTCGGCCTTGGATAAAAATAACCCTCACCGATCTGCCCCTCACAAGCACTGCAAGCTCACTAGAAAATTCTCAGCAAACTGCGCCCCATAATTTCTACTTAGCTCAAGTGCTACCGCTCTGTGTGTATTCTCCAACTGACCCCAAGCCTTCCTTTAATACGTTTCTCATTGAGAAATCAACGGTCGTGATTTAATCTCTAATCAACGACTAAGATTAGAAAAGACTTGATCCATGTTACTTAGAACATTCTCACCCACATGTTTAAATTAATTCACTTTAATTTTTTAATTTCCCTAAGTTAGACTTAGGGTCAACATTAAAAAAATTAATTATTTGAATAACTTTTACACCGGGTGGAATTTCTCCAAACGATTTCTGCGTCTTGGAGATCTCATGTGTCCTATCCCCTCCACAACGTTTCAGAGATAGATCACATTCGATGCTACCAAAAATCAACACAAGTGTCTTCTGGTTAATCCTTGGGCATGGACTCTTCGCACTATCATCAGGTGCCACTCCAGTGGTCAACATGTCCATCATAAGTTGTCACTGCCTCGCCAGTTCAAGGAACGGTAGCTACTTTCCCCCTTGTTCAGGTTCCTCCACATTCTCCATGGTTTCTCCGTTCCAGTTATCATGCTCCCTTGCGTGATCTACTTCAATGTCAGAAAAGGGGTTAGGTCCCCAACCTTTTCCTCGTGTATGAAAATTTCAAGTCTGAAATCCTATTGCAGCAACTGGAAATTATTTTTCTAATTGTTAATTAACTTAACAATTTATCTACTACGACAAATATCAAATAATTCACACTGTAACCTTCACAAATAAACTGCAGAAGAAAATAGCGTTGGAAACTAAGAAAATTTTAGCACACACATAAATTGACAGTTATTTTTGGACAAATGTCCCCGAAAAAACCCAACTTGGGAAAAAAGGTGTAGCAGTTGAGGGTTTTTATTATTATGTAGTAGTGAATTCTGAGTACAATCCATGGATGCCAAAATGGCAATCCAAACAACGAGAAAAACTGGCTAAAATTATCTAAGGTAATTTCCCTTCATCCACAAGTAACCCCAACACAACTTAGCTACAAAAACTCATCCTATTGGACCCCTCACGTTGCTTCTACGCAATTCTTGTGTAGACCCTTGGATGTCTAGCTTGGCATTGCCTTTGATGAAGTCATTCTACTTGTCTCTGCTGAGGAAAATGATTCTTCGGCCTTCTGGAAGACTTTCCATGCCTATGGAAGATGAATTGATTCTTACCTCAGCTAAATCAAATTTTTGTCTAAAGCTGACTGCGCAATCCTCTCCACTCGCTCATTGGGAATAAATCTGCCTCTTGTTGCTGCCTCTCCAGATCTGGAAAAATTCCTTTGGATCACCATCTTTGCCCCTCTTTGTCTCTACTGCCTTCTCGAGTTTTCCGGCAACTATTGCTGCTCTCTGGAAATCGAACTACCAAATAAATTGAACTCCACAAGTGTATTCTCCATCTACCCATCGACTTCTTCTTACAATCTTCTGTTGAGACTCCAACAACCAATATTAAAACTTAATCAAGGGCCAAGATCATTTCCCGGTCGATCCGTGTAAGTTTTTAGAGAATTCCCACCTTATCTCAATTAATTCTGATTAATTAACCCCTTTTCCTAAGTTTAGACTTAGGAAATAATTAAAAAATAGGATAATCTTTAATTGAGGTACTTCTAGGTGGAATTTCCAGAAACGATTTTTGGGTTATGGATGTAGAAATTTATGAAACTTGATTCTTATGCAAAAATTATTTCTGTTAACCCGGTTAAGCTTCTCCTACTTATACAAGTTATCAACTGAATAAATTCAAGTTAACATCAAAGCAAAACACAGAATATATCTCTACCAATATAGATCTAGAATAAGCACATGCACACATAGACAAAATGACAGTTATTTCTGGACAAACTGTCCCCGACAAAACCCATTATTGGAAAACCGGTCTCTGGCTGCTCGAGGGCTCTATTATTAAGAATATTTCTAAATACACAACTCTGGGTTCCAGATCTGGAAAACCCTACAAAGAAAACTCTAGATCTGTAGCACCTGGTTGATCTAAGACCAACAATACTGACTAATCCACACCCTCAAACGGGATTTACAGAACTCAGCCAGATCTAGGCCTAGAAACCCCAGATCTGCTCCTGAAAGACACTGCGTCAGCCTTTGAAGGCCTCCAAATGCTCAGCGCTGTCACTGGAAGGGACTGCGTTACCCCAGACTGGGTGACGCAGTCACTACGCTGCCCCTAAGGGTCTCTGCGTAACCCCTGAAGGGTTTCCTGAAAATCACGCTGTCCTTGCTATTGCTGCTGTCTGCTACTATCGTCTGCTACTGTTGCTGCCTTCCTCTACGCTGTCTTTCCTGATCTCTTCTCTGCTTCTTGTGTGTTCTAGACCCCGGGATCAGATCATCCCCTTGGTCTAAATCCCCCTCTCTGCAACTAAAACACTTGAGAATTATTAGCAACCCCGCCCTAGAATCTCAGCTTAGCTTCAGTGCTCTGCCTCTGTGTGTCTTACAAATGACCCCAAGCCTTTCCTTTATACTTTTCTCGTTGACAAATCAACGGCCAAGATTAGATCTTTAATCAATGGCTAAAATTAAAAGAAAGCTTGATCCGTGTGACTTAAGACAATTTCATCACATGTTTAATTAAATCTACTTTAATTATTTTATTTTCCTAAGTTTTGACTTAGGAAATACATTAAAATAATTAATTAATTTAATATCTCCTAAACCAGATGAAATTTCCCAAAACCATTTCTGGGTCTTGTAGATCAAGTGAACTCTAGTCCTTCCTCAAAATTTGGGATCTAGAGCCCAACTGATGCTACCCCAAATAAACAAAATCTAAACACTCCCTCTTAGCATCAAGGGTGTGCTCTAGCAATACATCACACTTATGCATTACATGATTTTGGGCACTGGTTCTATGCTGCTGAAGCTTGGCCTCCTGCCACTCAACTCTGCACTACTGCTGCTATTTTGTACTGCTGCCCATGACTCTACCACTGCCACTGCAACCACTGTACTGCAGCTCCCTCTCAATATGTTGCATTTGTGTTGCTCATAACACTGCTACTGCTGATCTGCTGCACTGCAACTTCACTTGTTGAGAGTAACAACTGAATCTCCTACCTAATCTTTGACAGACAAGTCAGATGGGCTGCATCCTCATCACTGAAGCTCCATAGGCTACAGATCTGTGCTGGCATCTAAAGAACGATGCACAACTACAACTCTGCTAGCGTAATTAGACTCCCTCTGCACTACTCAAGTCACATCAGCTTCTTGTGTTGAAATCTATCACGCTGCTGCTGCACTGCGCTGTCCCTCTGAAGCTCTCTGCGCTGCTGCAACTCTGCACTGCTAAGCAGTATTGCACTGCATTGTTGAAATCACATCAGCGTCTGCGCTGCTATTGCTACGCTGCTATTGCTTCTACGCTGCTGCTGCTATGCTCTGCGCTGCTCCTTCCAGCCTTCAGATCTGCCTCTGCTTCCGCCTCATATGTGATCTATGCACTCACTTCTCCACTTGTCCTGCTACTGTCTTAAGGCTACTGTAGCTCGCTTGTGATCCAAGAGATGAGCTTCTCAAGGATCCCGCCTCACTTCTGTAGCTCCTCTACAGATCCATGTCGCCTCACTTTCGTTGTTCATGAGCACTCATGGCTACATCATCTCCTAACCCATCATCTACCACCGCTGCTTTGGAAGAAGATGCTTCCTTGTCCTTCTTCTTTTCTGGACAATGGCTGGAAAAATGTCCCATTTCGCCACACTAGAAGCACTTTATCTTAGAAAGATCCTTCTTCTTCTTCGGTTGTTTCTTTGATGCCAAGGTTGCATCTTCCTCCTATTCCTTCTTAACCTTGCTCAACGCAAGGTTGTGCTGCTTCTTGGTGAACCTTCATAGTTCTTCTTGCCGCAGGATCGACCACAAGCTGTTCCAATCTGGGAGGTCCACTCTGCCCAAGATACTTTGGACAAAGGTTTCCCACTCATTTGTGACTGCATTGAGGGTAGTCCTAACTATCATTGCATTGATCCCTGATTGACTACAATCTGAAGAGGAAATGCTCGATGTCTTCTCCCTTGGTCATCATGAATGACCTCATTTGGGCCTCCAACAGCATCTTTCTTTGGACCGATTTACCCTCATATAGGGAAGTCAAGGCCTTCCACATCTCATTAGTTGTCTTCTTTTCAGCTATGTGTGGTACAATATGATCCTTGATACTGTCCATTATCAGCCGCTTGGCATGTCCAGCAGCTTCTCTATGCTTCCATAGGAGATCCGCATCTGTCGGTGTGGCCAAGGGTCTGCTCTTCATGGTCTCTTAGACCATATGCCTCTAGAACAATCAAGATCCTAGCTTTCCATACCGAAAAGTTTGAGAGGCCCTCTAGCCTATCCTAATCACACAGTCCATGAGGAGCCATCTGCTCAGAATGTGTCGGAGCTCCTCTTCTCTATGCTAGAGATCTTGGATCTAGGGTCCTTTTCGAACTGGGAACCCTCTGCTCCCTCTGACACTTGATTTCTCTCCTTGGAAATCTACCAAATCAACTATGATTCAACTTCTTCTTTGATCCTCCGACCAAACTGCAAGTTTCCTTTGGTAAGAAATTCTCAGAGAAGCTGATCTCTTCCCAAAATTTGTCACTAGTGCTAAGGTTAAAAATCTGAAAACTTCAAAAGTTTAACCCCACCAGCTCTTCTAAATTTTTGCAGCTTTTCTGCATACTTTTTTTGGATTTGACAGATTCAGATCTAAATCACACTGGCTGGCTTCAGACCCAACCAGCGTTGTTTCTGAGCTGCCTCTGCGCAGTAATTGCGTGGGCTTGCTAAGACACAGTGCTGGACAGCGTCACCCTTCCCTCTGCGTGAATCTGCTCTTGAAAACTGCGCTGTCCCTTCAGATCTGCTTCTCTGCTGCTTTTCTAGCTACTTTCTGTAGCTAGATCCTTCAGATTATTCAGCTGGTGACCCTTCTAGATCTGCAATTGCTCTGATACCATGTAGAAATTTCTGAATCTTAATTCTTATGCAGAAATTATTTCTGTTAATCCGGTTAAGCTTCTCCTACTTATACAAGTTATCAACTGAATAAATTCAAGTTAACATCAAAGCAAAACACATAACATATCTCTACCAATTTAGATCTAGAATAAGCACATTCACACATAGACAAAGTGACAGTTATTTCTGGACAAACTGTCCCCAGAGAAACCCAATGTGGGAAAACCGGTCTCTGGCTACTGGAGGGCTCTATTATTAAGAATATTTCTGAATACACAACTCTGGGTTCCAGATCTGGAAAACCCTACAGAGAAAACTCTAGATCTGCAACACCTGGTTGATCTAAGACCAACAATACTGACTGATCCACACCCTCAAACGGGATTTACAGAACTCAGTCAGATCTAGGCCTAGAAACCCTAGATTTGCCCCTGAAAGACACGCGTCAGCCTCTGAAGGCCTCCAAATGTTCAGCGCTGTCATTGGAAGGGACTGCGTTGCCCCAGACTAGGTGACGCAGTCACTACGCTGCCCCTAAGGGTCTTTGCGTAACCCCTCAAGGGTTTCCTGAAAATCACGTTATCCTTGCTGTTGCTGCCGTCTGCTGCTGCGATCTGCTGTTGCTGCTGCTGCCTTCCTCTACGTTGTCTTTCCTGATCTCTTCTCTCCTTCTTGTGTATTCTATACCCCGGGATCAGATCATCCCCTTGGTCTGAATTCCCCTCTCTGCAACTGAAACACTTGAGAATTCTTAGCAACCCCGCCCTAGAATCTCAGCTTAGCTTCAGTGCTCTGCTTCTGTGTGTCTTACAAATGACCCCAAGCCTTTCCTTTATACTTTTCTCGTTGACAAATCAACGACCAAGATTAGATCTTTAATCAATGGCTAAGATTAAAAGAAAGCTTGATCCGTGTGACTTAAGACAATTTTATCACATGTTTAGTTAAATTTACTTAACTTAGGAAATACATTAAAATAATTAATTAATTTAATATCTCCTAAACCAGATGAAATTTTCCAAATCCATTTTTGGGCCTTGTAGATTAGGGGAACTCTAGTCCTTTCTCAAAATTTGGGATCTATAGCACAACTGATGCTACCCCAAATACGCAAAATCTCAACAATGGAGAGCTCATGTGTTTTAACTTTTATCCTCTCCACAAAGTTTTGAGACTAGGAAACCTTCTATGGTACAAAAACTAATACTCCATCTTAGCCAAGAAGGTGTTCTCTCTAGTGCTTCACATACTTCCACAACACCCTGTTTCTGTACCACTCTTTGTCACGTTGCTGATGTCTGGCCACTGCCCACAACCCACTGCGCAACTCTAATGCTGCATCTATGTTGCTGCTGACACTGCTATACTGCTGCCAACTCTGCATCTGCACTGTAACTCCTTCTCATCTGTTGTTGCTACAACTGCAACAACTACAAGTGAGAAACATCCAAAATACTGAATCAACTTTGTTCAGTATGATGTATCTGTCTCCTGAGTCCTAACTGTTAATAGCGACTGCATTGTCCACGAAGGCATCTGCGCTACTACTGACTCTGCATTGCTACCAATACTGTACTGCACTCCTCAGCTCTTGACTGCCACTAGTCTGCAACTGTCACTACTGGAATCTGATTGCATTACTGACATTGATCCATATTTCTACTCATTATTGTGGGCCCCCGTAGTTGGGTAATGATCCATGAGGACACCTCAATGGAATATGCCCATGTCTGCAACTGTTTGGGGCTACAACTCCATATTGCCCCACCTCTCTCCTGGAGGTATGGAATCAAACATCGCAAATCTTCCTCCAACCTGGAGGACAAATTTTCTATCTCAGTAGGCGCTGCCTCCTAGTCCTGCTTCTTCGTCTTGTCCTTCTTATTGAGTAGACACTGTGTATTGTAGTGACCGAACTCACCACATCTGAAGCACTTGACTTTTGACAGATCCTTCTTCTTATTCCTTTCCCCCTGTCCTTGGCTAGGACCCTTCGATGCAAAGGCCACATTCTCCTCTTCTGTCTCACCATTCACGCTATTTTTTTTGCTTCCATTGATTTTTCTCTTTAACATAGCTCACCTCAACTCCTCCTACTCTAAATCTGCCCACATCCTGTCCCACCTAGGCAAAGTTTCTCTGCCCAAGATACTTTGGACAAACACATGCTAGTCATCTAAGACACTATTTAGTGCTAATCGTACAAGCTAGTTGATCTCGAACCTCCTGAATCCTAGTGAGGAAGGGATCTGTGCCTTCACCCTTCTGCATCCTGATGCTTCTCAACTTCTCCTGGAGAAACATCTTCCGCTGCTAAGAAGAACTATGATATATCATGGAGAGAGCATCCCACATTTCCTTGGCCATACATTTATCTGCCACATGTGAGACTATATGATCTTGGACTCCATCCAAGATCATTTTCTTTGCCTTCGCCATTTCCTTTATGTACTCCTTGAGCTGATCGACATCCTGGGGTACTTCCACCACATTGTCTACGTAGGCTTTCAGGCCATATTCATCTAGAAGGAAAGACACCCTAGCCTTCCAGATGACATAGTTGGAGGATTATTCCAACATATCCTGATCTCTAAGCCCAGTTGTGGCCATCTCGAATCTGTCCAAAAATCCCTCTTTCCCTTTGCTTGGATGTTGGTTCTGCTACTCGCACTCCCTTCTGAAGTGAGGAAATTTGATCTCAGCTACTGCCAATTTGCAATTGGAAAATCAAACTTTTGAAACTCAGAGTCCCCTGAGAGAAATTTTCCCTCTACTGCGTGTGATTTTATCTTCCACCAACGCTCATTCAACTACTACAAACTGCTGCAAAAACCTTTGCGCGCAACCAAGGAATATGGTCAGTGAAAATTTGAGTTGTTTTTTCTTCCTCTGCCTGTTGGAATCACTATCCTGGACAAATCAAATTTTCTGCCACCCTGCAACTAAAAATTGAACCCTTGCCCAGAAATTCAAACTTCCTAGCTAGGTACTGCGCAACACCAGAAAATTTTGGCCTATTGCTCCCTCTTAACAACGAAATTTTCTTCTTCTGCTTCTGAGCTTTCCGGCTGATCAATCACGCTCTGTTACCATGTGAAAATTTCAAGTCTGAAATCCTATTGCAACAACTAGAAATTATTTTTCTAATTTTAAATTAATTTAACAATTTAAGTACTACGAGAAATATCAAATAATTCACACTGCAACTTTCACAAATAAACTGATAAAGAAAATAGCACTGGAAACTGAGAAAATTCTAGCACACACACATAAAAGTTGACATAGTTATTTTTGGAGAAATGTCCTTGGAAAAACCCAACTTGGGAATGTTAGAGAATCAGAAAGGAAGAAAGATCCTCTTGTTCTTGATTATTTACTTGTGATCTTCTTTAGTTATTATTATGTTATTCTTATCTTTCTTCTTATTAGTTCAACAAGCAAATATCAAAGAAAATACACATAGATCAAGGATGCCAGATGTATACTAGCAGCCAGGGAAAAACCTCCATCGAGGGAAAAACCCAGACAGTAATTATTCCTCCAATAGTAATTCTTGAGACTCTAGACGTTGACCCAAACTTCCTCCACACCAAGTCAGCCTTCCTTGTGATCCTTCCTGAATTTGACAGCAGCAGCAACAACAGCAAAACCATGATGACTTATAACTTCGACCTTGCTTCTTGAGACTTTGATCTAGCTTCAAAGACTTATATTTAGGCCCAATACAACTTCTCCAAGCAGCAACATTCAACAAAACAAACTTCGACTTCCTCTTCTCTTGGTAGCAACTGATGCAGCAATTGTTGCAGTAAAAATTTGTGAACTTCGATCTCCCAAACTGTAGCTCGAAATGCAGAGAGAGTAGCACCAAAATTTCGATTTTCTTCAGCTCTATAAGCATGCCCAAAACCGAATTCAGAAAATCCTCCTTCACTTCGCAAATTTCTCTTGTTGCAACTTCCAGATCGAATTTTTGTGTTGTTATGAGATGATTCCAGGTGAGTTCAATTCCACTGTATATATAGCCTTCTGATCGATTCGAATTACTAGATTTGAGGCTTACTTGATCAACTTAAGGCCGACTTGGTGTGGAGACTTCATAAATCATATTTTACTCAATACTTGACCTATTTGCATGATTCAAAAACCCAATATGGATCAATTTAAATCTACAATAATCCTATAGACTTGGAATAAAACCTAGAAGTCCACAATTAGGACTTTGACCTAAAATAAATATGACCCAAGCATGAAACCCATGCTTTAATAAGTCATTTAATAATAATATAAAATTATTTTCTTTATTCTTTTGACAAGTACAATAAGTATTGACTCAAGTACAATTTATGAAGACCGAACCTAGTTAAATTCTTCAACACTCCCTCTTAACTAGGGAGGTATTCATAACTCAATAGTACAAGGTAGATCTCAACTATATGAACTATGAAGAATCTTTAGATACTTAAATGTCGTGGACTAGATTCCTTACTAGGAAACTCTATCCATTGGTCGCTCAACAGTTTAGGCACCTCATTTCCATGGACTAAATTCCTAACCGGGGAAATCTATCCAAGTGGGACTAAGATGGACTAAATATTTCAGCCTCTATAGGTACCATCAGGCTTACTGACTAACCATCAGCCCAGGGAAGTAGGTGCACATCCACTCGATGCCACCCTCCCAACCAGACATCAACACAGTTTCGGCCTGATGTCTTTCCAGGCAATGCTTCACTCACAATGCCTCATATCACCTTGATCCAGCAGATCAAGGACAACCAATCTCTCCCAATCAAATTGATTGGTAACCATCATGCTATCAAATCCTTCGAGAGATTCACCTATGCAAACACCAACCCCTATCATCAATAATTTCAAATATATAATCAAAACAAATTTCGAGGTTTCGATGTTCCCCTTCAAATAATTCCAGTAGGACTATCAATAAAATATTTTAGGAGAATATTCCTGTTCCTACTTTACATGTGGCAACATATCTTTTCATAATATATTCTCTAACCATGACTATGATTCTTACTCATGGTCTTCACTAAGACTTACGGTTATTAGTCTTGGTCTAGTGCATGACAGATGAAGTAGAGCACCATAACCATTTCTTCTTTTATCCAGGCTCCCTCTTAATACAGGGAGATCAACTTCTATCCAGGCCCCCTCTTAATGTAGGGAGATTTAACTTCTTCTTTAGGTGTTGGAGAATCTTTCATGGCTTCCATCCTTTTCATCATGCTTATTAGATTGTTATCTTTATGATGTACCTGCACAACTTTAGATAGCAAGTACAACCAAAACTATAGAAGCATAAAGTTAGCCATATCAGAGTTACAAAAGCATTTTCAACTTTATATATATCAAATACCCAGACAAGAGACATATACTCTTCGACATTTCTGCTAGGGACTTTAATCATAAACCCTAGATTACTTCACAATGTCTTTCTTTCTATCTTGGGTTTCAATGTTTCTTTCAAAGGTATAATATACCTTGCTACAACATTTAGTAAACTCTATAACAATATAGATCTACAAGGTATCTAACAACCTTTGGAATTCATATGTTAGACTTTCCACTAGGGATTCATATAGATCCTAGATTTCATAAAAGAGTCAATCAAGATTAATCATAGCTCAGACATTGTCATGATCAGATTTCACTAGAGTTAGTTGCATACCCTAGATTTAAAATCAATTATCAAAACATATCATGAAGAGATTCTACTAAGGTTTAGTGTAAATCCTAGTATTCAATAAACACATTATGAGTAATTTCCACTAGGGTTCAATGTAAACCATAGATTTTAAATCTAGAAACTCTCAGCACACATTATATAGATTCAGATGAATACACATAACATAGAATTTAATCATTACTAGGATTTATTTATAGACCCTAGACTTTTCAATCATCATCCTAGATCTTTCAAACTTTTACTAAGGTGTGTTTTGAAACCCTAGATTCTTAGGACCATTGGAAAATAGATCAACACACATACCTAGGAGATCACCATTATAAGCACATCATATGTTAGTCAACATTAATACATCTAGACATATATATTGTCCTAAACTCAGGTATGGATTCAATCAAGAAAACACATACCTAGGGTTTTACTCGTAGGCCTTTCCATAATAAGGATTTTTCCAGTAGACCTACCCAAAACCTAGGGTTTCAATTCATTGTCAAAGAAAACCCTTATTATATCAGATTTCAAAGGTTCGAGATTTCAAACAACATCATTTCAACTCAAACAAGTCTAGAGCTTCCATGATCATATCCAAATCCCAAACTCGACATTATCAATATGTTAATTAGAATAGAAATTTCTTCATAAATACCCTAAATAGGTTTAGGGTTTCACACATTATCAACATACCCTTAGGTTATGTTTTTCTAGAGAACCTCCTTAAGGTTCTATTTATATAAGCAATCAGAGGTGTATAAGGTGGGTAGATTCATCAAGTGATGAATCATCCCAAACAAAAATCCTTTTAGGTTTCAGTAGAGCTAGACATAGCAACAGTTAGTAACATAGAAATGGATATATCAAAGAGAGTAACAAGACTATATGTTTCAATACATAACTTTGATTCTTTGACAAACCTTTTGACTTGTGTGGTCTCCTTATTTGATCCTTGAAGCCTTCTCCATGATTCATGAACATCCAACAGATTGATTCCTAGATAAGGAATAGAGGTAGACAAGTGATTAGTATTTAATATAGTCAGAATATCAAATAATTACATGAAGACAAATAGAGGGAATGAGATACTTATCTTGAGGATTTTTTGTGGGCTCCCTCTCAAGCTTGAGGGAAAACCTAAAACTTATTAAACAAAGAAATATATTTCCAAGAAGATGTTAAACCTATACTATATAAAATATACAAATGAAACATAAAAGAGAAGGGGCTTAGTAGTGCAAGTCCCTTAAGTCATATTCAGGGTTTGCTTTCTTGAGGGATGATGTTTCTTCAGCCATGTTAGCATGATCTCTGTCTCTTTTCTTTCTCCTAGGTTTGTCAGGGCAATCACTCCTATAGTCTCCCATCTTGTGACAATGATAACACTTAATTTTGGACATGTCAGCCTTCTTGTTTGGTTCCTTCTTCTTGAATCTTCCTTTATGATGAGAAACATAAGCATTTGAAACTTCTTTATTGTTAGTTACCATGGAGACTCTTAATTCTTCTTGACTACATACTATCCATAGCTCCTCAAAGGTGGGTGTTTCTTTCCAACTCTTGAGAGCTGAAGCAATAGAACCCCAAGTAGGTGGTAATCGCATAATGGTTTGTAATATCCCAAATGGGGATTAACAGTAATAAAAGTGCAAATAGACAAGTAGCTACAGCAAAAATGCAAACACCATTAAAACACACAAACTGGAGCCAAAATCACTGTTGAGCCATTTCATTAATATATTGGGAAAGAGTACAATTGAGGTGCTGGAAAGTTTGCACCTGGGCCTACTCAAGGAAGTCTTGAAGAACAACTCAAACCCAAGAAAAAACTTTGGCTGAAAGTGCCTCAGTCTTTGTGTTGCCTAGCCCATAAATTTTGTTGTTGGCTGACTTCAGACTGCTGGTTCGACTGCTTCCTCTGCTCAAAAAATTCCAGGCTTTTAACCTCGGACTCTACTCACCAAACCCACAAAAAACATGCGAAGGAATTGGCCAGATGTTGACCCCAGAATTTCGGCCCAATTTCCTCTAGCTGCTGGCTGCATTAAGATATTTGTTTGAAGCCTCAAAACTGCCCAGAAAATTCTACCAAATTAATCTTGGATTCTCCTCAGTAAACCTAGAAAAACCCAAAAAGGGTTCGCCCAAAGCTTGACTTCGGAATTTGGCCCTCTTGGGCTTGGCTCACTATGCTGCTGGGTAAATCGAACCGTTGGATGAATCTGCTAGAAAATTCCTCCGGAGAGCTACTAAAATCCCTGGTAAGAGTTGGCTAACCTCCCCTCCAAATCTCCTGTTGAAACTTCGCTGCTCTCCACAATCCCGACACCCACACCAAATTGAACTACGCAGTCTACTCCACCTCTGCGCAGTCCTGAAGGGGCTATGCTCTTCCTATTTTTGCTGTTGTGTAATGCCCTCACCAAAATGTAGAACTCCTCTCTTGAGCAGGCACTCGAAGTCCCCTAAGGTAGAGGTTGATATCTCCACTTGAAGATCTCGTGTGCTAAACAACACTCCAGACTTGGCTCTCTAGCTCAAGCGTGCTTCAGTCAAAATGACCAAGAGAAATAATATGAATGAATGAATGCTGAATGAGCCTTCCCTTCTTCCTTTTATCCATTGAGGCCCAACATATGCCTTGGGTCCCACCTTGCCTTGTGATGCCTCTCCTTGGCCAATCACATGTTGCCTTCCTCTAGCCAATCTCACGCTGTCCTTTTCATGCCTCTTCTACGCTGCCACCTAAGGCCAACTCAACCCCACCAATAGAGCCTCAATTTTTCCTTAGGGACTTTAGGAAAATACTTTATTTGGCCTAATTATTAATTGTGGGTCCCCTACCCACTTTATTTCTACCCGACATTAGGATTTCCCAAAATTAATCAGAATTAATATCCCAATTAGCTGACTGCTAATTTGGGGATATTACAGTCCTCCGCACCAAAAGTTGCTTGTCCTCAAGCAATGGCTGAATAAGAATCCTCTCTCGCTGACACTCCACACTATCACTATGAAGTTGTGCTAGGGTCCCAGATGCGCCATTCAATCATCCCTGACCTTCGCATCCCCCGGATATGAAGGGATCCCTCAATACCTGGATCCCAAACCATCATGTCCAACATGAAGCTCCCCTTGCTCCACTCACCATCCTGCCAGGAACAAGTAGCAGAAGCCCTTTGAACATCACCAGTGAGTAGGGAATCCTGATAATGTGGCACTATGCCCAACTCCTCATGAAGTTTCCCTACCATGTAGTCCATCCCACGCACTCCAAGAGTAAACCCTCGAAGATATCGCCTAATCCCTGTAGGGATAGTGTCTCACTCACATGAGCCCCTCCTACTATCATCCCGCTAAGCAACCTGCCATACTAATGAAGTCTCCCACTCCATCAGTGACTTGCTAAAGGCCAATGGAAGATCTACATGATCTTCCCATGTAGTATACATCTCACCCCTAGAGGTTATCGAGGTGTGTAGAGCTGTAATGCTCAAGTCCCCTGCTAATCTCGTAGAGGTGCCACCATGTTGTCGCTGTGCCACTCTGACTAGGCATCGTGATCCTGGTTGGCCTACTGAAGGCTGGCAGGTGAGTGTTTGGTAAAAGGTGGTCACACTGTTGTGAGACCCTTGGAGTCTCCCCAATTAGGAACTCATGATGGATGCTCTTATCCCTATTCTGTTGCTTGAGTCCTTCCAACATTCCCTTCTATTCTTTGGCTTAATCATTTAGGGCCTTTAAGATGCTACCAAATGTTTACTACCCTTTGCTTCTTGACTCCCCCATATTTGCCACCTCTACTTCCTACCCTCCTTGTTCATAGGAAAAGATCTCCATGGCTGAGCCAAGAACGAAGCTCTAATACCACTGTAATATCCCAAATGGGGATTAACAGTAATAAAAGTGCAAATAGACAAGTAGCTACAACAAAAATGCAAACACCATTAAAACACACAAACTGGAGCTACAATCACTGCTGATCTATTTCATTAATATATTGGGAAAGAGTACAATTGAGGTGCTAGAAAGTTTGCACCTGGGCCTGCTCAAGGAAGGGTTGAAGAACAACTCAAACCCAAGCAAAAACTCTGGCTGAAAGTGCCTCTATGTGGCTCAATCTCTGCGTTGCCTAGCTGAGAAATGTTGTTGCTGGCTGACTTCAGACTGTTGGCTGGGCTTCTTCCTCTGCTCAGAAAATTCCAGGCTTTTAACCCCGAACTCTACTCACCAAACCCACAAAAACTCGTGAAGGAATTGGCCAGATGTTGAACCCAGAATTTAGGCTGAATTTCCTCTAGCTCCTCTACCTGCTGGCTGCGTTAAGATCTTTGTTTGAAGCCTCAAACCTGCCCATAAAATTTTGTCGAGTTAATCTTGGCTTCTCCTCAATAAACCCAGAACAACCCAGAAAGGATTTGCCCAAATATTGACTTCGGAATTTGGCCCTCTTGGGCTTAGCTCACTACGCTGCTAGGTAAATCAAACCTCTGGATGAATCTGTTGGAAAATACCTTCGGAGAGCTACCAAAATCCCTAGTAAGAGGTGGCTAACTTCTGCTCCAAATCTCCTGTTGAAACTCTGCTTCTCTCCACACTCTTGACACCCACACCGCACTGAACTGCGCAATCACTACGCATTCTACTCCACCTCTGCGCAGTCATGAAGGGGCTACACTCTTCCTGTTGCTGCTGCTGTATAATTACCTCACCAAAATGTAGAACTCCTCTCTTGAGAGGGAACTAGAAAGTCAGCTAATTATGCTCAAGGTGGCATTTCGAGAGGAATACATGATGGAATACCTTAGTGTAATAGCTTATTGGAACCGGGACGAGGAGACCTACACAATGGGACAGTTAGACACAGATTTCAGTGACCGGAGAAGGCGTGGTAGCTGATTTACCCTTTTCTGCATTAAAAAGGAATATTTTATAATATTTTAATAAAAGGGAAAAGTGCTCCATGAATAAAATAATAATAAAATAATGCTCTAGAAGGCTCCAAGGGATCTATAAAAGAAAGGGAGGAGGCCATTGGGAGACATCTTTGGAGTAGATCATTTTCTTGTGTATGAGAGGTTTGAGAACGTGGATTCTCTACTTCAGCCGTAACCCCAGGACGGAAACCCTCGGGTGAGTTGTGAGTGTTGGATGAAAACCGTACTCTCTTTGAGGAGACTTCATTCAGAAGTTTCACAGAGCTTCAGTGATATTGGAGTGAGGATCATTCAGATCTTCAACTTGGGCTTCATCATTTTCAGTGGGTTCAGTGTCAGTTGTTGCCAGAGGGAGAGTGCAGCAGTTTAGTTTGTGGCCAGCGCCGTTCAGCAGCTTATCTTGGTGGCCAGTTTTCTATTTCAGCTCTTTCTGGGTTAGATCCATATGTAACCCCTTTTTATTATCTATAATAAAAGCTGAGATTTTTCCCGTTCTATATGGTATTAGATTGCAGTGTTTCCTGTCTTTTTATTTTACATGGCAATCTTCTGTTGAGTGAATGTTTATTTTACGGCAAACTGTGGCATTCAGTAATTTTCTGCATTTTTAGTTAAAATATCCCATTCGGGATATTACAGTGGTATCAGAGCCGTAGTCTTGGCTCAGCCTGCGGGTTTCAGCCCCGTTCTAGTGGTTATTATTACAGTGGTTCATTGTAGATCAGCTTCAGTAAAATAGAGGGTTTGTGAGAAAATCCAGATCGTTTCCGTAGAACACTCGTATGGCCAAATTCATCCTTGTTTGCAAATTCTTGGTGCAAATATCCAACAAAATTGTAGGAAAGGGTTGCCGCCGCAATAATGGGTGGGTGTTTGATTCAAAAGCCATTTGCTAATTGTTGAGAAGTGAGATGTCGAAGACGTCCACAAAATTATTAAGAGGAACATCATAAATTTAAGGCTGAGCTTGTAAAGACAGATCAGGGATACGATCTGACCCCTCATTCATGCCAGTGGAAACTTGCGTGGGGAGAATATTGGAAAACCTTCACTCAGAACTTGATGCCAACCGGCGGAAAATTTTTGGGACGTGTTGATGAATTTTAAGGGGTCGAATCAAATCTTACTGGTGTCGTAAGATAAATTATATATATAGCAAAAGCACTGGCTGAAGGTTTAAGCGGAAAGAAAGCATGTATTACAAGGTTGTACATATGGTAAAAGCCAGAATTTATTCACGCCTCTGCCGATGCACATAGATCCCATTTCCCTGTAGCGTAATTGACAGCGTGCAATTATCGGGGTAGTGAGGTTAGTCAATCTTTAGAGCATTGGCGGTGACGGCCAGTATGGCACGTTGGCACAGAATCGCACACATGGAGTGTGATAAGGACGAGCTCAGAATTCTGTGGTGCTATGAACACAATCGTGCATATCAGTGATTTTGCTTGAGACCGGAGATTGTGTATTCAGAACAATTGTTGAGTGTGGCGCTGCGTTCATTCTTGCCGGAGACAGGCGGTCAAATTGGGAGTTAAGAGGTGGATCGATATCTGAGTACTTGTAGAACGGGACCAATGCTTCTATCGCAAGGGCAGAATCACACTAATGAAGTCGTATTATTGACGGTCGTCGAGTAAAGGGGCCGAATTGATTGAAACATTATTGGCGTCGATTTCTTGAAGGTCGTGGGAATAATCCGAAAACCACTATATTAAAATTAAAACGTGGGGTTGTTATTGTGGAGTCGTGAGTCAGCGTAGGGAGCCGACGGAAGAGATTCGGGTAGCGGCTCAATACGCCGCATTTAAATTTTGAAGCCTCCTATGCACTGAGAGCGGAGTCATTCAATGCATTGACAACATGTATCTGTGTTAAATTTCAGTGATTTGGCCTGATTTGATACATATTGTTGAACAAAGGAGGAATGGGCAGCGCGTTGCAGATAAAATCCTGTAGATGCTAGAACGTGACACTGTCTGATTTGCAGCCGGGTGAAGGAGCCACATTGAGCAGGTAGCTTCATCACGACATTCAATCATCTGAGAATTCTCCAAGCATGCACTTACCAGTTCCTAACTGAACTCAACTGCATTTCATAGATACAATTGTTTATTGGATTCACTGTCTACATATAAATGTACCAGAATATGTGTTGACTCCAAATTGGTGACTATCCGTTGAAAGTATACACATATTCCTCTGCCAATACCTGTAGCAAAGTCTTGTTTGCTGCTAGACAGAGTAGAGTGTTGTAGAGTTGTATTGTTGATCAGGGTTTACTATATTTACATGGGTTGGGTCCGATGAGTTATGAGGTTTGCATGAGGGCAGCGCTTTAAAGTGCCATTCCAGGCTTGAAGAATGCTGAGTTTGTGGTTCCTTGGCTGACAGAATACCTTCTTTCCTTTAGGCTGCGTTGTCTCCAAGATACAGCTAGAGCACACTGCTATATATATGTTGCCTCAGCTGAAGAATGTTTCTCTTGATGGTGTATCTAATCATATTTGAGGATGCATTGGCAGAACTAAGCTCATAACCCTGTAGCATCTCAGTTGAATGAGGATGAATCAATTTTATTCTTGTAGCAGCTTTCTTGGCAAGACCAAATTACTAAGACTATATTAGTACACTCAGAAAGACAGTGACCACTTCATTGGATAAACCATGGAGGGACTTCTAAACAGATTGATGAAAATAAAAACAGAAGTTGGTTCCTTGAACCACTGTGCATCAGAAGACCAGGAAACAAAACAGAACAGTAGACCCTTCTCCAAGAAGGTACATAATTTGCTCCAACAAAGGCATCCAAGGAATTTGCAAAAGGAGGAAGAAGTGGGAAATTGGCTTTATGCACTTGGGATGGACTTGAAGAGTGGAAGATCAGAAAATGACTTTCCCATGTTGGAGGAACTAGAATCCTATCTTCCAAAGGTAGAGCAATCAGATTGGAGTTTAAATTGGGCTTTGGAGCCATCTATGTTTACATTGGTACAAGCCAGATTCTTGGAACATCCAAGTGAGAGAGTCCAACTTATAGTCGCCTCTTGTTTCAGTGATATTTTGAGGATAACAACACCCTTCCCTCCCTACAATGATGATATTATGAGAAGAATTTTTAGATTGATAGTAGGAACCTTTCGGGATTTGGACAACTGTGCAGGCTCTACATTTAGGAGGAAGCTTAAGGTTTTAGAAGTCATGGCCATGACCCGGACTCATGAGATCATGTTTGACCTTGAGTGTGATGGCTTGATTCTGCAGATGTTCCAATGCTTCTTCAGCATTAGGAGACATCATCCTGACACAGCCATAGCACAGATGCAGTCCATCCTGTCGTCATGTATGGGAATCCGTGAGGCCATTTGCCGGGAGTTGCAAACTAGGTTGCTAAGCATTTGGAGGAGAGAGCAGTTGGTCTCACCTGCTGCATATGAGCTAGCCCAAGGGCTAGTTGAGCAGAACATTGAGTTTCTCAGGAGACAGTTGACCAGGGAGGAGCGGCTCCAGTTTGGTAGGTCATGCAGCAGAAATGAGCTGAGGAGGAAGGGACTTTGCTTCATTTGCAAAGAACCTTGGGGGCCTGATCACTCATGTTTGAGAGATGCAGATGAGGTGGCAGAGCTAGAGCAGGTAGACATTCCTTCTATATGCCAGGGTGAGGGCTCTTCTTCAGATGAGTCCATGGGATCAGTTGAGGATGCTTCCGTGGAGCGAGAGCAGTCATGCAGAGATGATGACAGTAGACCGGAGCTGTATTCCAGTGTGCAGGGTGAGCAGTCAGGGGATTGTATAGGAGATACTCTGGGTGATGAGTCCCTTGTGATGATTCAGTCAGAGCAGCATATGATGGAGCCTGAGTTAGCAGAGGAGGATATTATTCACATCAGGCATGATATTCCTTTGGGGGAGATCCAGATGGGCGCCCACATTGAGCCTATGATGGATATGCGGCTAACATTGGGGTCAGCCTTTGAGGAGGAGCAGTCAGATGCACAGGCACCGAGTACAGTGACGGCAGTTGCAGATCCATATCCTCTAGAGATGTTGGGGGTCGATGGGATAGTTCTGCAGGAAGCTAGGGGACAGCAGGAGTTTTACATTCACGATGAGAGGGATGAGTTTTTGGAGATGGTGGAGCATCCATCTTTGGGCCGACACATCGATGAGGTACAGATAGATGTACATACAGTCGGCCGAGCTGCAGTACTTTCAGTGAGTAGTACTCTCCAGGAGTACATCGATGGGGCTTGCAGCATGTCTTGCCCACTTTGGCCCACTATAGAGAGAGGGGCTTCCTTCTACAGGCAGTTTCCATTGGTAGATAGGGCAGAGCAGTGGGAGTTGACTACGGGCTGGCGACAACACCCTGGGCATGTTCCATGTGTAGTTGTTGCTACATTGGATTCTTCTTCCAGGATGGACTGGCGGGAGATCATGAGTTGGTACCCTCTTGATTGTACGGTATTTTTCGTGGGGAGCACATCAGAGCAGGGGCCCTTAGACATAGTAGATGTTATAGATTCCCGTTGGCAGGAGGGCACCGGTTGTCGTTACTTTGGGACTCCTTCCCGATTTCAGGAGAGTAGGATCAGCATGGGATTGAGTTAGGACTTGGATTGGAGAGAGGTGATGAGTTGGTATGCAGTTGGTGGAGCAGCATATGCAGTTACAGGTGTAGCACAGCAGGAGCCCGGGAGCATTGATGCTTGTTGGTGGTCTTCACCTCTGAGAGCATCAGCTATAGCCAGAGACAGTGCGCAGCCTGAGCCGTGGGACTTGGGCGATGATTGGCCATGGTGGCATTGGGATCCGGGGGGATTGTTTGTTGACTGGGACAGAGAGAGATCAGTTTGGGATCCCGGCATTGAGGGATCTGTTCCAAGAGGTTTGACACAGGTGCATAGCAGCACCCAGAGGTTGGTATGGGATCCAGGCATTGGGTCTGAGATGCGGCGGTCCAACAGAGTGGCCCACATATTTCGATTGCTTGAGGGCAAGCAATCTTGGGGCGGGAGGTCTGTAATATTCCCATTTTTGGTATCACCCATGACAGGGCTAGGAGGGACTTCCAGAGTTAGGAGCAGACAGGTCACATGTATAGATTGGTGCTATTAGTGGGCTCAGGAGCTTTTCGGAGGAGTTTTGAGGAGTTTTCATGGTGTTCGGAGGCATTCGCTTGATATACTCCATCATCCGAGCAGTTTGGCTTTTGCTCCGATGCATTCCGATAACTTTCGGAATTTTGAGTTATTTATGGGCTTAACTCAGCTAATTATGCTCAAGGTGGCATTTCGAGAGGAATACATTATGGAACACCTTAGTGTAATATCTCATTGGAACCGGGACGAGGAGACCTACACGATGGGACAGTTAGACACAGATTTCAGTGACCGGAGAAGGCGTGGTAGCTGATTTACCCTTTTCTGCATTAAAAAGGAATATTTTATAATATTTTAATAAAAGGGAAAAGTGCTCCATGAATAAAATAATAATAAAATAATGCTCTAGAAGGCTCCAAGGGATCTATAAAAGAAAGGGAAGAGGCCATTAGGAGACATCTTTGGAGTAGATCATTTGCTTGTGTATGAGAGGTTCGAGAACGTGGATTCTCTACTTCGCCGTAGCCCCAGGAACTCGAAAACCCCTGGGTGATTTGTAGTGTTGGACGAAAACTGAAAACCCACCTTTGGAGGAAGCTTTATCTTAAGTTTCACAGAGCTTCAGTGATATTGGAGTGAGGATCATTCAGATCTTCAACTTGGGCTTCATCATTTTCAGTGGGTTCAGTGTCAGCTGTTGCCAGAGGGAGAGTGCAGCAGTTCAGTTTGTGGCCAGCGCTGTTCAGCAGCTTATCTTGGTGGCCAGTTTTCTATTTCAGCTCTTTCTGGGTTAGATCCATATGTAACCCCTTTTTATTATCTATAATAAACGCTGAGATTTTTCCCGTTCTATATGGTATTAGATTGCAGTGTTTCCTGTCTTTTTATTTTACATGGCAATCTTCTGTTGAGTGAATGTTTATTTTACGGCAATCTTCTCGTTGAGGAATGTTTATTTTACGGCAACCGTGGCATTCGCAATTTTCTGCATTTAGTTAAAATATCCCATTCGGGATATTACACGTGCCGCCTTACTCTAACCAATCTCACGTTGTCCTTTCCGTGCCTCTTCTTTAAGCCGCCACCTAAGGACAACTCGACCCTACCACTATAGCCTCAATTTTCCTTAGGAACATTAGGAAAGAGTTTATTTGGCCTAATTATTAATTGTGGGTCCCCTACCTACTTTATTTCCACCCAACATTAGGATTGTCAAAATTAATCAAAATTAATATCCCGATTAGCTAACTCAATTTGGGGATATTGCATGGTTGTAATCACTAGTTCTTTGTCCGGAACTATTTCATCTATGGAAAAAACCTCATCCCTTATCCTTGCTATCCTCACAAAGAAAGAGGAAACAATATCCTCCTTGTCATCTTAGTAGTTCTTAGTTCATTCTTCATGTTTGCCACTTTCCAATGTTCTCGATGGTGAATAGTTTTGACAAAGCCTCATACATTTCCTAAGCATGATCAATATTTTCTATGAAGGGGGGCAAGATTGTCCTTTATGCCTTCAACCATCAAAGCCATAACTACTAATTCCGGCTTCTTTGTACTTCACCCCATCGCATCACTTGATTCTTCTATAGGCCTTTTCATATTTCCTTTGACTAAGTCTAAGACCTTGTTCTTTCAAGGTTTATGTCAATCCTCTTCTTCCAAGACCTATAATTTGTAGCTCCTTCCAAGCTTGTTCTCTCCTTGATAGTGTTAGAAATCTTTCTTGAAGATAGTGAAGACTTCCTTCCTTTAGTGAACTACCTTGATCAAATCCTTGAGACTCCGCTCTTTTCCTTCTTTCTTCACCAAAGCTCGATTCCATGTTAGAGAATCGTAAAGGCAAAAAGATCCTCTTGTTCTTGATTATTTACTTGTGATCTTCTCTTCATTATTATTATGTTCTTCTTATCTTTCTTCTTATTAGTTCATCAATAAAATATCAAAGCAAATACACACAGATCGGGTGACAATAGATGTAGGCCGGCTGTGGAAAAAAACTCCCTCGAGGAGAAAACCCGCCGCAATTCTTCCTTCAATAGTGATTCTTTAACTCTAGACCTCGACTCGGACGTCCCCCACACCAAGTCAGCCTTCCTTGTGATCCTTCATGAATCCGGCAGCAAGGTAGCCGTAGCAAGACTATGATGACCTAGAACTTTGACCTTGCTTCTCTGAGACTTCAATCTAGCTTCAGTGACTTCGATTTAGGCGCAATACAACTTCTTTCCGCGAAGAATACAACAAATCAAACTTCAACTTTCTCTTCTTGGCAAAGAAAGACCTTTGGCAAAGAATCGATGCAGCGCTTGTTGCGTAAAACTTTGAGAACTTTGATCTCACAAACTATAGCTCGAAATGGAGAGAAAGTAGCACCAAAATTTCGATTTTCTTCAACTCTATAAGCATGCCCAAAACTCGAATTCGAAAGTCCTTCTCCTTCACTTAGCAAATTTCTCATGCAACTTCCGCATCAAATTTTTGTGTTGTTGTGAGATGGCTCCAAGTGAGTTCGATTCCATTGTATATATATAGGCTTCGATGGGTTGGGTTCGAATTAATCGGGATTTGAGCCGACTTGGTGTGGAGACTTCATATATCATATTTTACTCAATACTTGACCTATTTGCATGATTCAAAAGTCCAATATGGATCAATTTAAATCCGCAATAATCCTATAGACTCGAATAAAACCCAGAAGTCCACAACAGTACAATAAGTACTTGTACTTTTGACAAGTATAATAAGTATTGACTCAAGTACAATTTATGAAGACCAACCTAGTTACATTCTTCAACACTCCCTCTTAACTAGGGAGGTATTCATAACTCAATAGTACAAGGTAGATCACAACTATATGAACTATGAATAATCTTTAGAGATGCCGCTAAATGTCGTGATCAGATTCCTCACTAGGGAACTCTATCCATTGGTCGCTCAATGCTTTAGGCACCTCAATGTCATGGACTAGATTCCCGACTGTGGCAATCTATCCAAGTGGGACTAAAATGGACTCAAATCTTTTAGTGTCTATAGGTACTATTAGGCTTACTTACCAACCATCAACCTGCTAGGGAACTAGGTGCACATCCACTGATGCCACCCTCCCAACCGCACATCAACACAAATTTTCGGCCTAATGTCTTTCCAAGCAATGCCGCACTCACAAAGCCTCATATCACCTTGATCCAACAGACGTATCAACTAATCTCTCCCAATCAAATTGATTGGTAAATAAACATGCTATAAAATCCTTTCCGTAGATTCACTCCGTGCAAACACAAACCACAATCATCAATAATTTCAACAGTATAATCAAAACAATTTCGTGATTTCGATGTTTCCCTTCAACTAATTCCGTAGGACTATCAAGAGAATATTTTTTATAGAAGATTCATCCTCCCTACTTTACATGTGGCAACATATAAAGTAATGGGGACCCGCAAATCCAAGACCCGTAATTGTTTGGAGAAATTCCACCCGCAGCTTAAGTTATTCAAATAATTAATTATTTTAATGGGGACCCTAAGTCTAAACTTAGGGAAATTAAATAATTAAAGTGAATTAATTTAACATGTGAGTGAGAATGTTCTAAGTGACGAAGATCAAGTTTTTTTCTAATTTTAGTCGTTGATTAGAGATTAGATCACGACCATTGACTCATCAACAAAATGAGTGCTATTAAAAGGAAGGCTCGGGTCATTTTGGAGAACACACACATGAGATCGAATTCTCTAGAGATTGAATTCTTTCCGACGGAGCAAAGGTTTCCTGACAAAGATCAAATCTCGAGTAATTTAGCATGTTGAGGGGCATTTCGCAGCTTATGATTTTCATCCAAGGTCGAGAATACAATAGCAAAGAGTGCGCATCAACACAAGGAGGGAAAGCGTACCGTAGAGGGTGACGCAGCCGCCAGGCGCAATGCAGGAGTGACGCAAAGCCGTAGAGGTTGACGCAATCACTTGAGTAGTCACATTGGGCTTTGCGGGGGCGCATCGGGAAGCTATCCAAATAGAGATCAATTTCCGAGCCGGGAAGGCTCACGAAGAGGGTGACGCAACCACTAGGATAGGTGACGTAGTCTCATCCGTAGCTTGCCGCAACATCGCTGCACAACACCGGGGATTCCAGAATAACGGGGGGTTTCTTCATTCCCGCTCGTTGGATCCGCCAAATATCTCGTCTCCGGATAGAGGTACTTCTCGCCGAGGATTTTCTCTCGTTGGGTGAGCCGATGGCACCCTAGATTGTATTCAAATCTCGCATAATAATATAAACCCCCGTATCCGTTGCAACCGATTTTCCCCGCATTCGGCTTTTTCCCCTCTGTGGAAATTTTTCCGAAAAAATTTGTGTCTCCTTTGTTTGGTTGTTCCTCTTATTTTTTAGTTTCGGTAGAGAAGATGGAGATCACAAAGAATCCATTTCAGCAGCTGGTGGCGGACAAAGATGCGTAATTGAGAGGAAGCCACAAGATGTATGAGGTGGTGACAGTATGTGTTGTCATGGGCAACAAGACAGTATATGAAGAAGACAAGATATGAGGGGCAAGAAGAGTTGCCACAAGGCACTCCCGTAGGTGCTTCTAAGTCAAAGCAATATGCAAGAGGCAAATTGTTAAAACACTTCCTCGTTTAAGAGGGAGTGTTGATTTTTGGCAACATCGTAAAGTGATCTAAGTCTCATCATTTGTGAGGATGCTTGGACATCAACATTCTAAAGAACCCACAAATTGTTTATGGAAATTTATTCAGCTTTTATGTTTTATTGAAATAATTAATTATTTTAATGAGGACCTCTAAGTCTAAAACTTATGGAAATTAAATAATTAATGGGTATTAATAAAACAAAGTGTGAATCTTCTAGAGTAGAACGAAGATCAAGTCAATATTTAATCTTAGCCATTGATTAGAATTTAATCAGTCATTGATTTGTCAATGAAAAGATTATAAAAGAAGACTTGAGGGCCATTTGGAAAATAAGTCGTGCATACACTCCGCAACCCGAGGGAAGCACTTGAAGGAATAGAATTAGATTTCGTAGGAGAGTTGCAGTGGCACAAGAAGCGAGGGCATCGAAGCGTCAAGGTTCGAGGGAAGAAGGAAGCAGAAGGGCAAAGAGGTAGCACAAAGGAGCAACGCGTAGGGCTCACACAAGTAGTGACAGCCTCACACAAGCTTTGCGTAGAGAGACACGTAGGGGTGACTTGTGCTGAGGGCCGTTGATTCCCTTCGTGTGTCAAAATTCTCTAGAGATATGGAGAGAATTTATCTCGTGTGTTTTATGAAGAATTTTCAATTTTTTTCTGTATCGTATTTCCTTATAAAGAATTTTTTGCCGAAGATTAATATATAAACCCTCATCTCATAATCGGTTTTACCACATTGCTTCAGTGACAATTGTCCAAAAATAATTGTGTCATTGTGATTAATTCTTTGCTCTTGCATTTTACTATTCTTTTCTCTATATGTACTTGGTGATAACCGTGGTAGTGTTTATTTCGAAATTCTATCGGAAGGGTTTTGTAAATAACTTATGGTGAAAGTAAGTAGAGAAATAAATCTATAGTCGCGTAGAATTTCGTAATTGAAATTTTCACATGAATGAAAGGAGATTGAGTAACAGGAGGGAGACCCTGAATGGAACAAAGTCCAAAAGCTACCGCAGCTAAAGAACTTGGAAGGGTTCGGTGACAGCTTCCGCAGAAAAGCATGAAAGAACATATGGATCACGACATCTCGTATTAGCTTCCGCACTAGAAAAGAGTTCGCTTGTGTATCAAAGCTTTGCCTCTCCCGTGTCCGGTATATTTATAGTTGAGCTTCGCTTCATATGAGGGGAGTACGAGAATGTTTCTCAAGCTATCGAGAAGAGCAAACATGAACTTTTAGATCACCATGGGAAATAAGGTGAAGTGTACTCCGTGGGAAGAGGTGCCGTAGTATTTGAAACTCGAATTTGGCAATAAGCTTCGGGCCACCAATGTGCCGCATGTGCCGTATTTGGGGATGAACTTACTCTCGTGTCTCACTTGGCTAAAACAAGGGCTATGACGTTTACTTCATTGGCAAAGTATATGTCAAACACCCGAGTTGAAGAAGAAGGCACAAATCGAGTCAGAGAAAACCGTATAAGTTGCAAATAATCTCCAATGGCACTAATAGGCGAAAGAAATAGATGAGAAGGATTTGAATGAAATATGGCAATATGAGAATGGGTCACTACACCATGGGGCTTTTAGAATTCTCAAAAAGACCATCAATAGGAGTTCCGTATTTGAGCACCAAGCGAGATGATGTTTGTGTAGGTGCGTACTAGGAAAGTACGCTAAGGCAACCTACCCCAGAGCAAGAATAGGGCTAAGAGTGTGTTGGGATTAATACACTCGCACATCCGCACCAATGTCCGCTAGAGCTCTTAGTGGTGTCGAATATTTAATCACCTTCATTGGTGACCATTCCAGAAAACTTGGATCTACTTTTTGAATACCAAGGATGAAGTCTTTGATCGATTCAAGGAGTTTAAAGCTCAAGCTGAGGATCCGACAGCAAAGCGTGATAGTTGATACCGCAATTAGACAATGGTGGAGAATACATTGATAAAGATTTCGTCGTAGCTCCGTACAAGGGAAGGCACGTAAGAGAGTGGACCGCTTTGTATAATCCAAGAGCATAATGGAATAGCAAAAAGGAAGAATAGAACTATTGTGGAGGTCGCAAGGGCAATGTTGTATGATCAAGACATGCCCAAATGTCCGTGGGTTGAAGCTTGTAATACAACTCTATATGTTTAGAACAGACTCTCACATCACATTGGGTAAGATCACTCCGTAAAGTGTCTTTCACCGACAGTAGCTGCATAAGCCACTTCGTGATCTTTGGCAAGGTGGCATACCGCCATGTACACGAGAAGAAGAGGAAGAAATTGGATAATACCGCGAAAAAAGGATATCTAGTGGGATATAGCGAGAAATGATAAGGCATACGGTAATCTACATTCCCGATAGTAGGAATATTGTAGTGCACATGTAGATGTAAATTTCATGGAGGAAAGAGCTTTCGTAAAATCCCGGGAGATGCCTTTCGCAACGCAACTGGTATGATTATCGGTCCAAATCTCTACGACCAGCAAAGGCTAGCATGAGTGCTTCTCCAAGGCACAAGGATCCAGGGGGTTCATCTCCGTAAGATTCGCAAGAGGAGGGAGCAGTAGATCCACCCATCACTGCTGGTAGGACGAGCAAAGAATTACGACAAATTTTGAGGGACACAGAGAGTTTGTCGTAGCCCTAGAAATGAGAAGAGGCGTGCAAGCAACCGCCGTAAACCATGCCTTGGTAGCCTAGGTTGGGGAACCCCAGTTTTCGTGGAGGTAGTTCAACATCGTGTGGGTAGATGCAATGGTGGAAGAGTAAAACCGTATCATGACAAATGATGTCTCTGGGAAGTGGTTCCTAGGCCTTAGGACAGACGCTTGTGGGTTCGAGATGGATCTACAAGATCAAATATCTTGTAGATGGAAGTTTAGAAAAATATAAATCCAGGTTCGTGGCTAAGCGTATGCCTGTATGAGGGGATAGATTATGAAGAGACTCTTGCCCAAAGAGCTGACATACTTCTATTAGATCCAAGATATCCCTTGTTGTGTAGATGGGGGTGGGAGTTTCACTAGATGGATATCAAGACTACATTCTTGAATGGGGTGGATAGAAGAAGAAGTATATATCGAACAAACTGTATTTTCGAGACGCATGAGCAGAAGATCAAGTGTGTAGGCTTAAGAAAAGCCTTGTATGGACTTAAGCAAGCCCCTAGAGCTTGGTATGTCGGATTGATGGTTACTGCGTAAGATGGGATTTGTCAAGAGCGACGCAAATCCCAATCTCTACTATCCGAAAGTAGGGAATGAGCCTCTAATACTGGTGTTGTACCGAGATGATCTATTCCTACCAGGATCATATAGGCTCATCAAGGACCGCAAGGAGAACCTAGCTACAAAATTTGACATGAAGGACCTAGGGCCGATGCATTATTTTCCGGGGTTGGATGTTTGCGTAGAAGAGTGAAATCTTCTCGGTCAAGGGAGATATGCTACGAAATCATGAAGAGATTCAAGATGCGTGATTGTAGACCCATGGCTACTCCAATGATCACCAACTCGAAGTAGATTGATACGTCCGAAGATGATGAGGCTTATCCTACCTTGTATAGACAACTCATAGGGTCCTCGATGTATCCGGTCAACACTAAGCGACATCTGTTATGCCGTCAACACCCTCGGGGCCGGGCCCATGGTGGAACCAAGGAGGGCACACTGCGTAGCCAAGCATGTTCTTAGATACATTCCAAGTAGGAACATTCAAGCTGCTTGGATTGAGATACACCCGCTGTGAATGACATCGACCGAGTGGGTTCACCGACGGTATTGGGATGGAAGCTCGCAGATCGGAAAGTACCAGTGGGTATTGTTTCAAATGTCGATCGTAATTGACTTCGGTGCAACAGAAAACAAAAAATCAGAGCTCGAGAACAATTGGTATGGGATATATGTAGCAAGAGCTACTTAGTGTGAAGCCATATGGCTTAGGAAACTCGCTAGAATCTACTCAAAGAAAAGATGGAGGCGACCAACATTCTATGTGATACGTATTTGCATCAAGCTTCGAGGATCCCGTGTTTCATGATCGATCGGCGATTACCGACATCGTGTGTCATTTCATCAGAGACACTATCTAGCGGGGAGCCGTATAGTTGCGTATACCTCGACAGAGAATAGGTGGGCGGTGACATCTCACCAAAGCTCGGGGAAAGACAAAGTTTGTCTACTTCGCAGAGAAGATGGAGATCATAAAGAATCCATTTCAGGAAAGGCATGGGATGTGATGCGGTGACTGAGAGGAAGTCAAAAGATGTATGAGGCGGTGACAAGGCGCTGTCGTGGGCAACAAAACATTGCAGGCAAAGAAATAAGAAATAGACAGGGGCAAAGAAGATAGCATAAGCAACAGAGGGTGCTTCTAAGTCAAAGCAATATGCGTATGGGCAAATTGTTAAAACACTTCCCTTTGCTAAGAGGGAGTGTTGATTTTTGCAAGATTAGAAAGTGATCTAAGTCTCATCATTTGTGAGGATGCTTGGACTAGGTCCCTGGTGAAACTCCAACTTGGGAAACCTACATAAAGAAATCCGAGGGTTTGTATTATTAAGCAACAGGACCTTGAATACAACTAGTGGTGCCAACATCCGGCAAACCTTTAGAGAAATCTAGACAACAAATATAATTGTGAGATATACCCACTGGCAGAAAGTCTCCATGATCTAAAACAACACTAGTGAAGTCCTCACTCGCTCTACATGATCGCTCATGCTAGATTCCGTATAAGCTTGCGTGGGCAAGCTTGGAGGAACTCGTGTCACCCTTTCTCGCAATCGATCTAGCTAAACTCGAGACTCGATGTTGCCCTCCCGGCTCGTAAACCCCACTCATTAGCCATCTCTCGAACCGACTCCAAGAGACATTGTGCCGGCTTCGCGTGATTTCCCAGAGTCGGCTAGCTACCTCTTCGTAAAATTGCACTCTGCTCTCTCTCTCGCGTCACCTCTCGTCTCTCTCTCTCGAAATGTACTCTTGGTCTTCCCGACCGCCTCGTTCCGCCTCTCTCCGGATCCGATTACCGAATCACAATCACTTAGCAACCCTACCCTAGTGATTTGATTCGATCAAAAGCCGTGTCTCCTCACACAAATTCGAAAATGCTCAATGGCTCAAGTGTCACAACGTATTTTCCATAGGCCCCTCACCCCCTTCATATATTCTTTTTTTGTTCAACCTTCAACCCGCCAAGATTAAAACACAATCAAGGGCTAAGATTAACTTGGAGGTGATCCATGACTTTATCTAGAAGATTCACACTTAGTTTAATTAATACCCTTTAATTAATCAAGCCTTTCCTTAAGTTTAGACTTAGGAAAATATTAAAAAATGATCAATTATTTAATTAAACCATCTCTAAGTGAATTTTCCTAAACCATTTCTAGGTTTTATGGAATACATGTGTCCTAGACTATATACAAAATTGCATGGCTAGAGCACCTCCGATGCTACCATAAATCAACACTCTCTTAGCGAGAAAGTTCTCAAGAAAACAACTCAATGTGCTTCTCCGACTTCTCGAATATCCGTTGTTGTGCTGATGCAGCTCACCAACATTGCACAAGAAAAAATGTTGCAACCGCATCGCTTCGACTCGCATGATGTTGCCAACCGCCACCGTACCGCAACTCCCTCTCCGAATTCCCGCAACCATGCCGTCGCATTGCGTGAGCACTGCCGCACCGCATGAGCACTACTCGCACCGCACCGCCTTCCGTGCACCGCGCCGTTGCCGCTCATCCGTTGTTGCCGCACTGCCGTTCAAAACATCCGAAATTGGACAAGTAGATCCGCAACCGAAAAATAAGATTGATCGTCGCTAGTTTCGCACTAGCTCGAAAATACCGCGTTGTCGTCGCTCGCACCGCACCGCATCGCGCCGCGCCGCACCGTGCACCGCACCGTCGCGGCTCCCTCTCTCGCGCCGATCAGGCTCTAGTACGCTAGCCACTCTCTTACCGTCTTGTCATCTTCTCTCGCCGTAACCGTCCATCCCGCTACCGTCTTTAGGTCATTATAGCTCACATGTGATCCAAGAGTTCTAAATACTCAAGGATCCCGCCTCCTTGTAGATTCGGATCTACAACCCAAGTCGCCCCACTTTTCCTTTCGAATGTGTGAGCTAACATAGTTAATAAATATTTTTCTCGCTCAATCTTGCGCTCCCGCTTGTGGGCCTTTCTTCTCCTCTTTATCCTTTTTCTTAAGAGGACACCGTGCGACATAATGCCCCATTTCCCCACACCGGAAGCACTTGATCTTGGGATGTAAATTTCTTTCTTTTGCTTCGTTGCCCCTTTGATGCAAGGGCGTTGTTATCTTCTTCCTCCTTCTTGACCTTGAACTGCCATCGCCATCCTCCAAGTCGATTTTGAGGAGATCTCTCCTCAACTCTTCTTGTTGTGTTGGCCGCCGACATCGCTTCCCATCCCGGGAAGTCTTTCTCTCGCTTCCGTATTCTTTGGACAAAGACTTGATAGTCCTCTGATTACGAATTTAGAGTGAGCCTTACTAGCTTCCGAGTCTCTAGGAGCATATCCTACGTTGCATAGTTGATCTCGCTTCCCCGAATCCGAGACAAGAAGGATTCAAAACGCTCTCCTTCTTCATCCCGATATTACGCATATTCTCTTCAAGGTACATCTCCGCCGCTTCGTAAGATCCTTGGTATAGCTTTTTCCAAATTTCTACCCACATCTCTAGCCGTGGTCTTTGTCGCTATGTGGGGCACAATATGATCCTTCACTCCATCTAGGATCAAACGCGTTCTTGCCATATTCTTCTTGAAATTGTCTCGGTATGTGTCGCATCCAAGGGTTCGCACATGCACTCTCTATGAGGGCCTTCAAAACTTCATGCTCATCAAGGAGAAACTCTATCCTTGATTTCCAACATAGTTGCCTTACACTCCTCCAATCTATCTTGGTCACGCAACGCACACGTCATATCTTCAACTTGTCAAAATCTTCCTCTAACCTCTCGCTTTCAACTAGACTTACGCACTCCGAGGAGTAAGTCATCGCTTCGTTGTTGCATCGAAAATCGAGTTTCTTTGAGTAAGAAACCCTTCCGAGGTCAAGAAACCCCAACCGTGTTTTTAGAAATATCTGACAAAGCAGTGCACCCGCCCATCAAGCAGTTGTCCGCGTCCTTCCCGCCCACGCTCGCTCGCAACCGAAAAGCTTACCCCCTCTCACAACTCTCTCGTAGAGGGAGCCTTTTCTCGCACTCGGAATGCCCTCTCGTCCGGACAACGTAATTTCGGGAGTGGTTCCGCCGTTGTTTACGAAGATCCCAGACTTCCCGCCGATCCGTCGGTTCACTTGTGTTTCACTCACACTTCACTAATAAGCTCGATACTATGTGAAAAATCCTAGATCCGGGTTCCTACCGCAACAAATCGAATTACTTTTCATTATGTTTAATAATTATTTCATTACCTGTGAAATATCAAAGTAATTTCTCAAGCAAATACACAAATAATGTTGTGGAAGTAAATCTGGGTGTCGAAACAATTTGAACAAAATACAAGGAAAAAAACATCCACATGTGACAGTTATTTTTGGACTAAATTCCCAAACAAACCCAACTTGGGAAAACCGGTGCAAGATACCCCAGGGTTTGTATTATTAAGCAAGAGAACCTTGAATACAACTAGGGTGCCAACATCCGGCAAACCCTTCAAAGAAATCTAGAAACAAATATAATTGTGAGATATACCTCACTTTGCAAGTCTCTCGGTTGGATCTAAAAATGGGCCGCCGGTGAAGCCCTCACCGCCTCTACGCATCGCCTATGCCGGATCTCGCGTAAGCCTCGCATGGGCAAGTTTAAGGAACCGGCCACCCCTTCGCAACCGATCTAGCTAAACCGAGATTGGATTTTGCCTACTAGCTCAAAACCACACCCCAGCTATCTCTCCTCGACCGACTCCAAGAGACACTACGTTGCTTCGCGTGATTTCGAAGTAGACTCCATCACCTCTTCTTCATAAAAAACCGCATTGTCTCTCTCTCGCATCACCTCTCGTCTCTCTCGAAATGCACTCGGTCCTCTTGACCCGCCCTTGCTTCGCCCCTCTATGGATTCGATCCTTGAATCACAATCACTTAGCAAACCCCGCCCTAGTGATTTGATTCTTCTTATCAAAAGATGTGTCTCCTCACACAAATTCGAAAATGCTCAATGGCTCAAGTGTCACAATGTATTTTCCATAGGCCCCCACCCTCCTTCTTATATTCTTTTGTTGAACCTTCAACGACCAAGATTAAAACATAATCAAGGGCTAAGATTAACTTGGAGGTGATCCATGACTTCATCTAGAAGATTCACACTTAGTTTAATTAATACCCTTTAATTAATTAGTTTCCTAAGTTTAGACTTAGGAAAACATTAAAAAACGATTAATTATTCTAATTAAACCAGTTCTTAAGAGGAATTTTCCAAACCATTTATGGGTTTTATGGAATACATGTGTCCTAACCTATATACAAAATTGCAAGGCTAGAGCACATCCGATGCTACCCCATCACACAAGAAAACTCAACACTCCCTCTTAGCAAGGAATGTTGATCACACAAGAAAACTCAACACTCTCTCTTAGCAAGGAATGTTGATTTATGGTAGCACGCATGTGCTTTAGCTTCCAAAATTTGTGGAGGGACTAGAGTACATGAGATCTCCAATACCGAGAAAGGATTCGGGGAAATTTCATCCGGTTTAAGAGATAATTAATTAATTAATAACTTTAATTAATGACCGTAAGTCTAACTTGGGAAAATTAAATTATTAAAGGTAATTAATTAAAACATGTGACGAAATTATCTTAAGTCACATAGATCAAGCTTTCTTTTAATCTTAGCCATTGACTCAAGATCTCATCATGGTCGTTGGTTTCCCAACGAGAAAAGTATGAAGGAAAGGATTGGGTCATTTGAAGAAAAACATTACGTATAAGCAAGAAAGACCAAGCTAAGCTGAATTCTAGGGCATGGTTTGCTAAGAATTTATATAAGTGTTTCACTCGGCAGAGAGGGGATGAAAGGTGCGGGATATCCGATCCCAAAGGAGCCTAGAAATAATTAGAGGCAGAGAGCAGCTTCTTCCCGTAGGCAACAAGAAGGAGTAGAGGCAAACAGCAAAGATACGTGTTAGGGGCCTGCCAAGAAGACAGGCACCGCCTACATGGGGCCCCTTTCTCGGGGCACGCTCGGTCACCCGAGGACCCACTGGTTACGCAAAGACCCTCAAGCAAAGATGGTCCGCGCCACTCCATTCCGGGGTTACGCATCCTTCTCCGTGCCGCCGCAGGCACGCAGAGGTCGCAAAGGCTTACGCAGGGTTTCGTGGGCAATGTTGGGGTTTCTAGGGCCAAGATCCGGGCCGAGTCTTGTGTTCCGTTTGAGGGTGTGGATCGCCTAACGTTTTGGCTTCGTAACAACAGTTAGCTGCATCTATATTTTTCTCTCGTCGGGTTTACTAGTGTGGTACCCGTATTTGTTGTATTCAGAAAAATCTTAATAATACAAACCCTCCAAAGCAGCCGTAAGACTCGGTTTTCCTACACTGGGTTTTTCCGGGACTATTTTCCATAAAATCTTGTGTCACTTTGTCTATGTGTGCATGTACCTTTTCTATTTTAAATCTCGAATTCCGTGAAAGTCTCGTTTATGTGTTTATCGATGTTAATCTCAAGATTTCAGCATTAATAACTTTGCTTGCTAGAGAAGTATAACCGTATCTAATAGATTTTGTAGAAATTTTGTTCTACTCGGTTTTCGCCTCATTTTTCCCATATAAGCAAAATGTCTATTCCCATAGCCATACATTCAACAAGCCGAAAAAAAAAAAAATCTAAAAACACAATTCGGGAAATTTCACAGTCAATTAAAATGCAGAATAAAACTCGAATAAATCAGCCAGCTCACGGTAGGCCAGAGACGCCGATTTTTGGTCAATATGACCGAAAATCCCCTACAACTCTTGGGGAAAACCGCCGAAAGCTTCTCTTTATTTCTAATAAATAATTTTACAAGGAGACATAAATTACACAAAGAAAATTACAAAAGAACCTCATAAATGTACTTATCTCAAAAACCGTGCACAAACTCCACCTCGATTTTTGTGCCAAATACAAACAAAATATCAGCGTAAAGCAGTCTTAAATGTTGTACACAAAGACTGGAAATCGTTAGGAATAACCGTATCGTTCCATCGAAATCAGGCAAATGCCGCTCGATTTTCGTGCCGTATGGACCCCGTTTTGCGTGCTGTTTGCCGCTGTACGGATTCTATAAAACCAGATTTCTCTCTCGTTGTACGTATCTCAATTTCCGTACCTCCTCTACGTTAAATGGACTCTCGAAAAATGTGTCGTAATAAATGTTGATTTTCCTCCTCGAAATTCATGCCCACCGGCCTTGAACTTCAGGCTCTATCCTCACCGTACGCATTTGCCGAATATAAGTGCTACCGACCTCCTTCTTCTCACCGCCGAAATTCTCCCTGCTTTCTCTCCTCCTCTTCAATCGCTTTAAGGAAAGAATGAATGACATTTTCTCCTTTCCTCCTCTAACCTAACCCTAAGTGACTTTTGGGGAATCGCTAAATCCAATGGCCGAGATAGCTTTAGATCTAGAATAGATTAAATGTTCATTTAAATCTTCACTTTCTATTTTTTAATTCACCCACTCTTTAATAAAGACCCTCTTAGTCATTTATTTCCAAAGTCACTTTTCACTTTCTAATTTCACATTGACTTTATTAAAGTCACTTTAAAATTAGACTTAAAATCATCACTTCTAAAGTCACTTTTAAATTAGATTTGACTTTATAACTTATAAATTCACTTTAGGAGAAAATTAAATTCTTTTTGGACACTTTTCCCTAGGCCAAAGATCAAAGCCTTAGGGAACCACTCATCCCTCAGAACTTACCAACACCTCTACCGAGGAGAAGGTGTTCCTCACTACACCCATCTTGTTTCTAAAGTAGACATGCTTGTCCCGTGGTAAGGCTTTGCAAGATTATATGCAACTTGCTCATATCAAAAGAGGAATATACTCAAGCTTTGCTGGCCGCCTTTTCCGAACATAGTCTCCGATGAAGTGATATCTAACGCCGATATGCTTTGACCCGTCATGAACATCGGATTTTCCGGTATTTAATGTAACCGATTATCACAAGATATCACCGAATGTCTCAACTACCGACCAAATACAGTCTTATACATATGGCCTCACAACTAGCTAAACTAGGGCCGCTATGTACTCGTCTGATCGAACTCAATGCTACCGACTATTGCTTTCGGCTAAACCATGACACCACCGCGAACTCCAACCCAAAACAAAGACTCGAAGTGCTCTTCCTATCAAGCAATAACCCGCCAATCGTAACCGCTGTAAATTGCCAATCTCACTCCATCTCCTCGCCTATAATCCGTTGTACCATACCCATTGTCCCCTCGCAAGTACGAGAAATGTTTTGGCAAGAACCTAGTGCACTTTCCCGGGCTTACACATGAACTAGCTCATCGTGTTGACTCAGAAACATATATCCGGTCTAGTGTTGACCAAATACATCAAGGAACCAATCAACGCGTCTATACAATGGAATCCACTAACTCTAACTGGGCGGAAGCTTCTTCCGTTGGTGATCACGTTGCTGACATGGGTCTACAATCCTCCATGTGGAACTACCAAGGATGTCCACTATATACTTCTCGCCCAGAAGAAATGCTCCCTCCTCCCGCCACACCTCCAAACCCAAAAATTAATGCATCAAGCCAATTTTCTTCATCTCGAACTCCGACGCAAGATCTCTCTCGGGTAGCCTTCTATGAGTCTCTCTCGCACCCGTAACACTCAAGTCATCCACATACGCACTGCACGAGAGGCTCATCACTCATCACAATAAAGTATAGATTCGATCTCGCATCACTCTTTGTGAAACCCATCTCCTACAAGTATGTATCTATTCGGAGTACCAAGCTCTAGGAGCTTGCTTCAGCCATAAAGGGCCTTCTTTAGTCCGCACACATGGGACTCTTTTCCCATGCACCTCAAAGCCCTATGGTTGCTCAATGTACACCTCCTCCCGTATGAATCCATTGAGAAATGCGGTCTTCACATCCATCCGTGGATCTTCCAACCCATCTCTCGCTCGATATCGATATGATGGAGCGCTAATCAAAATATATCGAGCCATGGGAGTGAAGGTCTCCTCATACCCGTTCCCTCACTCCGGGAGAACCTCTAGCCACAAACCTTGCCTTGAATTTCTCAATGCCGCCATTCGCATGCTTTACTTTGTAAAGCCATCCGGAAGTAACCACGGATTTGCCCCTCGTGCCTCGACACCACCTCCCAAACATCATTCTTCATGATGGAAGAATACTCCTCCTACATGGCCTCTCCGGTACCTGCTAGCTAGCCGCCTCCTCATAGAAAGACGTGCTCTAGCCCCGAAACTTTGTTGAGGGGCTAGGACACATGAGATCTCCAAGACCCATAAATCATTTTGAGAAATTCCACACGGAGCTTTAAGTTATTCAAATAATTAATTATTTTGATGGGGACCCTAAGTCTAAACTTAGGGAAATCAAAAAATAATTAAAGAATTAATTTAACATGTGTGAGAATGTTCAAGTGACTAAGACTGTTTTTTTCTTAATCTTCGCCGTTGATTAGAGATTAGATCGTCACGTTGATTCATCACCGTGAAAATTATTAAAGGAAGGCTTGGGGTCGTGGCTTGGAGAACACAATACTACGTACTGAATTTAGAGATTGAATTCTTCGACGGAGCAATGCTCGAACGAAGATCAGATCTCGAGTAATTCAGCTGCGTTGAGGGGCGCTCGGTAGCGGGATTTTCATTCAAGGTCGAGAATACAACAGCAAGAGAGTGCGCATCAGCACCAGGAGGAACAACGCAGCCTCGTAGAGGGTGACGCAGCCAACAGACTCACGTATGAGTGACGCAAAGATTGCAGAGGGTGACGCAGTCACTTTAGCAGCCATGTGACCAGGGGATTTCTATGGGGCAAATCGCAGCTATCTAGCGCATTGATTCCCCGAGCCGCAAGGCTCACAGAGAGGGTGACGGAACCTACTCAGATAGGTGACAGCCGCCCCGGGCCAAGCAGCTAGTTGGGTGCGACCGCCGGGAAGGCAACTATTAGGGACCGCGCAAGAACTCCGGGGTTTCTTCTGCTCACTGGATCCGCCAAAATATCTATCTCTTAGATAAAGGCATTTCTACCGAGGATTTTCCCCGTTGGGTGAGCCGCATTTGGAACCCTAGGTTGTGTAATATTCCTAATTAGCACCGCTAATTGGAATATTTGATTTTTGTATAGTTTTGCCGATTATAGTTTATTAATAAATAAAAGTGAGAAAAGGGGGCCTAACCCACTTAAATAAAATAAAGTGTTTCCCTATAGAGGCAACGTTGTAACTTAAGGGGGAGCCTTGGGGTCCACACCACACATGAGAGGAGGCTCACGAGCTCCTCTAGGAAGCAACTGCTGTTGGTGCATAGGAGGAGCTTATGGAGAGAGGGGACGCAGTTTTTAGGGTTTTGAGGGGAGCTAGCACTATAAAAGGTGGGAGTTTCACCTCATTTGGCATTATTGATATATGATGATATTGAGAGCTAGATTCTGCCTATCAAAGACGCCTATTGCTTTAGGTTTCCGTCTCCGCAAAGATCATAGTGCGTAACCGAGTGTTTCCGTCGAGATCTCGTCTTGGCCTCCCGGGGACTTCGAGTGCCCGCTCGAGCAAGGTATTTCCTTCGCTCGTAGGTGATTTGCAAAGGATTTTTTGGGTAGACGTTGCAGAGGAGCTGGCCCCTTGGAGGACTGCCAGCCCAGAGAGAGGACGCAGCTTCACAGTGGAGGACGCAATTATCATAGCAGTTGTTGTGGTGATTTGGTGGTGGTTCCATTAAGCTGGGCCTTGGAGGAGATTGTTGTTTCCACTCGAGGTTTTGGCAGAGGATTTCTAGGCCCTTTTCCCGCCGTGTTTCTTGAGCTTCGCGCCGTTCCCGGGAGAGACGCGTTTTTCTAGGAGGAGGGAGCCTTCGGGGGTGATTTTCGGAGGTGGTCCGTTTTGTGTATGGTTTCTCGGGTTTTGTCCGGGTGGTGAGTTTCGTGTGGACCGCCGATTTTCAGCTCATTCCGGCAAGGGGATCAGCTCAGCTTCAGCTCATTCCAAGAAGATAGCTGGCGTGCTTTCTTCCACCACGGGATGCGCTTCGTAGCAAAATTACCGTTTTTCGAGAGGGTTCTTCACTTGCCTTGAGCAAGGATAGGTGCATTTATCTACTATCTATTGTATCTCATTATATTCTCGCATTAATAAAATGGCTTAGCATTTCCGCATTTTTATGTGTATTTGCTTTATGTTCTATTTCCGCATTTTCTATATTGTCGTATGCTCGTATTGTCGTCTATTTCCCATTCGGGATATTACAAAGGTATCAAAGCATAGTTCCGGCTCACCGTGGAGCTAAAGTAGCCTATGACATTGGGAAAGAGTTCATACAGAGGTTTGCTAGATTTTGGAGAGCAATAAAGGGCTGCGTACTCAAAAACGAAATTGGAAAAAGGCCAAAATACAAAGGGTCAAATTTTGAAGGTTGGAATTAGAAGAAACTCTGCTTTCTCGGGGTTTTTCCGGGTTTTGGGCAAGGATCACCTTCCCAAATTCCCCGGAATTTTCTAAGTAGTTTTCAAGTGGGTAAATCGGAGGTCGGTTGCTGTACAGTATGGTTTTCACAGCCAGGCTCGGTGGTGGGGCTTCGAGGAGCTCGAGGACACATAGTAAAGAGCCGATGCATGTGATGATGATGAGAGGAGATTTATAGAGGCGCTCCTCCAACACATGCAGGTGATGTCACGTAAACTCACCGCGTTGGAGGTTAGTTTTCGATTGGTGAGGGATCGTGCACATCCCACCATTTACGGAAGCGTGATGCCACTCGGAAGATATGCATCACATACACCCACACGTCCTACCATGCCCACTTCTTCTCGATGAAGACGTAGGTGCAGTAGCACAATGTGAGCCTAGAGGCCGGCCACATGGGTGACTATATTGCAGTAGTACCGTACATACGGCAGGAGTTCATGGAGGCTCTCTGCTCGTAGATTATGTTCAAGCCCAAATAAGTGATAGTAGACCTCACAACTTTCACAGAGGGAATAGGCGCTCACATGATGGGGCTTACAAACAGACAAAGGATGTATTCCATCTACCGACATTTGACGGTCATCTGTGCGCCGTAAAAGCTTGGGTGGACAAGTTGGATACCTCTTTCCAAACCTTGACCAAGTATCTGAGAGGGAAACCATTAAAATGGTTACCTCGCACTTGGAGGATGAGGGCACACAGATTGCAGGGAGTCTGAGGTTACACCTAGTGCACACACAGGATTCACCTCATTGGAGACCTCCTTGGCCATGCCGATGGATGTGGTAGTGGAGAAGGTAGAGCCTACCTCAAAAGAGAGCCATCCATTGAGGTGATGACCGGAGTCGTGTCCAAGTCTCGTGGTAGCAGCACACGGCCAGATGGGTGAGACGATAGGAGATATATCCACCTTGATGAGGCACTAGGCGGTGCAGAGAGGTATTGGATGATGGGTCGCCATTGGGGCCGGTATTTCATTCGCTCGAGCCAGACCTTCAGGCTTTGAGAGAGAAGTGGCCACGTCGTACGAAAGACCATTTTGTTGGGTGACCGTGGAGCTGAGGGTATGAGAGTGACTTGTGCCAAGTCGGCGGCCAAGTTGGTCCGCATTGGGGAACAAACTCGGATTCCCCCGATGCAGGCCAACCCGCAGGGCACGTGGGAGCGTCGCATCATTCCCCTTCGTGCATGCATGGATGGGACTAGCAAGGTTGTTGGGTCATCTTTCCGTTGGAGAGAGAGAGGCAAAGAGGCCACCTAGTCGATTCTGTTATGTTGACTTCGATAGCGGTATGAGACGACGTAGCCAGACAGGTACGCATCCACATGTTGAGGTTGGATGGAGAGAGATTTTGAGTTGGTACTTGTGAGCGGGCTATGGAGATAGTGACGATCCGAGGTAGCTCACAGGATTTTCTATGCATGGGGAATATTGTGGACCCTGTGATTGGCATTGGGATCCAGAGGGATCACCTACCGTTTCCCAGCAGGTCGGCCGACTATGTCTTGGAGAGTACGCTACCTAGCAAAAGAGAGCATGTGCGCCTTGGCCACCTGGCCAACCGCCTTTATGGGCGTACTCCTTCAGGTTGTCTTGGCATGACATTCATACGCGGTCACGCAGGTGGTCGCACACCTTGGCAGAGCGTACCTGAGGAGGTGGCATTGGCAGGCCACCGCATGGCACCTTGGGGAGAAGCCAAGGATTCTTCACCTTGTGTGGGGCACAGAGACTCAATGAGCCGAGCAAAGCTGGTGGTAACACTCATCGACACACAGGGAGATTCACTTCTTAATTCCCTCTTTGAGGAGTATTTGGAGTGATGATCCTTTCGTCGGCGTGCATAGTGATGCGACTATGGAGACGATGTTACCGATTGGTGGTAGTCGGATATGTAGAGGCACGCTTAGGACATCACATCCAAAGATGTGTGGGAGCCCTAGCATCGAGCTATGGATTGCCTAGTGGACATGGAGTAGCATGGTGGTGTACCATAGTGTGTGCGACCGCATTGTGGAGGAGGAGTATCCTACATCACATTGAGGGCATGTGGAGAGTGACCGATGCCTGGACACAACAACACGAGAGATTTGGCATTGTGGTGCTACGTGCCAGCAGCACATGGTATCCAAGCAGTTGATACCGAGGCGTCTTAGTGTGCGTGGCATGCTGAGGAGTGTATGGATGATCAAAGGGGTATGAAAGGCCACCAGGTCTTAGAACATTGCTTCCGCAGAGACTCATGGAAAGGGACATCGGGCTTTCACTGGGAGTAGTTCACCCGTGATCGATGGAGAGATCAGAGGAGCGATACTTGCGTATCTCGTGGGGACTCACACACCGACTCGCTTCGACATCACTCACAGTACGCTGATTATGTTTTTGAGACCTTTGGCACTTTGGGCTTGAGCAACAGGTACGCGAGGTTCACCCAAGATATTTGGATGACACTCAAGACACTAGGCGAGAGACTTCTGCCAGTTGGCACCGGGTTGGTGTGCTAGTTGAGTCACCACAAAGTTGGGGGATGAGATGATCCTTGCGTAGGTGGTGCATCACCATCACCGAGCCTACGCTTGGGGAGCAGTTTATGAGGGAGACATGCATCATTTTTCCCCAGGAATGTTGAGATCATGCATGAGCAAGAGGATACTGTGGTACGCAGAGTGTAGTATCCCGCATGTGTCCGGGGCTCCGCACACTCAGACTCATACTTTGTCGAGAGGGTGGATGGCATGTTCGATGCAGATGAGATGGCTGAGGTAGAACAAAGAGGGCATTCCTTCGTATGCTGTGGTGAGGACTCCTTTTCACATGAGTCCATAGGATCGCTTGGAGGTCGTCGGGAGCGAGGCGCTCACATGGATGGTGACAAGAGACCGGAGCTATATTCTAGTGTCCAGCAGGAGTTAGCCATGGGACTCTCACAGAGATACCTCCGGGTGAAGAGTCACTTGTGACACCCGCCCAGAGCAACCAGGTGATGGAGCCCTGAGGGGTCGAGGAGGACACTACTCACATCGTGCATGATATTCCTTTGAGAGATAGCCAGATGGGCACTCACATCGAGTCCGTGGTGGATATGCAATTAACCGCGGACAGCCACCATTGAGGAGGGAGCAACAACCGCATTGACATCAAGGTACGGTGACAACAAGGTGGGTGTCCATATCCTCCGGAGGTGTTGGAGGTTGATGGGGTTGTTATGGGCTAGTAGATGTGCAGGAGCCGTTGGATATGTTGGAGCATCCATCTTTGTGTCGACACCGGGATGAGGCACGTATAGATGTACTCTCATAGCCGCTGGTAGCCGCGCGTTTTTAGGTGGGTAGCACTCGGTAGAGTACATCGATGGAGCTTGCGCATACCTTGCCCACTTTTGTTCATTATAGAGAGAGGGGCTTCCTTCTACAAAGTGCCTTCCATTTACGTACAGTAGAGCAAAGGAGTTGATTACAGTCGAAGCAAGAACATCCCGTGCATGTTCCATACCGTTGTTGTTGCTACACGTACTTTTCTAGGATGGATCAAGTGAGATCATGAGTTGGTACCCTCTAGAAGGTACGGTATTCCTCGTAGGGAGCATGCGCCGAGTTAGGCCCTTGGACATAACAGAGGTTATAGATTCCAAACAAGGTGGCGGCACAGACATCATTTCTTCGCACTCCATCCCGATTTCAGAGAGCCAGATCGCATGGGATTGAGTCACAACTTGGATTGGAGAGAGGTGATGAGTTGGTATGGCTGAGGGGTAGCATGCGTGTTTACAGTACAAACAGAGCAGGAGCTCCGAGAGTATCGATGCTTGTTGGTGGTCTTCACCTCTTAGAGCATCGGGTCATACTGAGGCAAAGGCAATGCTCCGAGCCGTGACTTGTGCGACATACACAAGGATGGCGGGATCCGGGAGGACTATTGGTTGGCCGGTAACAGGAGAGGCCGCTTGGGATCCCGGCATTGAGATATCCCTTCGTATCGTGGTGATGCAGAGATGTAGAGGTTTCAAAGCTGGCACCCGTGCACATTTTGCGTATCTGGGAGCATCAACAGAGTAGGTTTGTTTCAAGCATCGCTTGAGAACAAGCAACGGTTTGATGAGGATGCCACTTGGGAGAGCGAGCGGACTTTACAAAGATCCATCACTTCCCGCCTTGCTTGAGGACAAGCAACGTTTTGTCGGAGACCGTAATATTCCTAATTAGCACCGCTAATTGGAATATTTGATTTTTGTATAGTTTTGCCGACTATAGTTTATTAATAAATAAAAGTGAGAAAAGGGGTCTAACTCACTTAAATAAAATAAAGTGTTTCCCTAGTAGAGGCAACGTTGTAACTTTCTAAGGGGGAGCCTTTGGGGTCCACACCACACATGAGAGGAGGCTCACGTAGCCTCTAGGAAGCCAATCACAGCATAGGAGGAGCTTATGGAGAGAGGGGATGCAGAAGCTAGGTTTTGGAGGGGAGCTAGCACTATAAAAGGTGGGAGCTTCACCTCATTTGGCATTATTGATATGTTGGATGATACAGAGCTAGACTTCTGTCTACTTCGGAAGACGCCCGTTTGTTTAGTCGGTCTCAGCAGCGCATCGCTAGTGCGAACCGAGTGTCTCCGGTTTGAGATCTCGCCCTCAAGCCCGGGACTTCGAGTACCGTCGAGCAAGGTATTTCCTTCTGGGCCGTAGGTGATTTGCGGCGGATTTTGGGTAGATGTTGCAGAGAGCCGGGCGCTTGGAGGATCACAGCTCCAGGAGAGGACGAAGCCATAGGAGGACGCAATATTATTTGGTGTGCGTTGTTGTTGTGTGGTGATTCGTGGTGGTTCAAAGATTTTTCACCCTTGAGGAGATTGTTGTTTCAAATGGAGGTTTTGCAGAGGATTTAGGCCCTTTTCCCGCCGTGTTTCTTGAGCTTCGCGTCACATCGAGAGACACGTTTTCTAGGAGGAGGCTTCGGGGGTGATTTTCGAGGTGGTCCGTTTTTGTGTATGGTTTCGGTTTTGTCCGGGTACAAGCCGAGTTCGTGTGGTCTCCGCCACCTTTTCAGCTCATTCTCGGCAAGGGGATCAGCCCTTGGCTTCGCCTTCATCTTTAAAGAAGAAATAGCCATTTACGCTTTCTTCCGGCAAAGAAATTCGGGATGCGCTTCGTAGCAGCCATTTCCCCGTTTTTCCGAGAGGGTTCTTCACTTGCCTTGAGCAAGGATAGGTGCATTTATTCCGATTATCTATTGTATCTCATTATATTCTCGCATTAATAAAATGGCTTAGCATTTCCGGCATTTTTATGTGTATTTGCTTTATGTTCGCTTCCGGCATTTTCTATATTGTCGTATGCTTGTATTGTCGTCATTTTCCATTCTAGATATTACAAAAGTTGTATTCGTAAATCTACATGATACGACATAAACTTCGATCTCACATAATCGATTTTCCCGCACGGGTTTTTTCAAAGGACATTTGTCCGAAAAAATTTGTGTCCTTTGTCCGGTTGTTTCTCTTATGTTTCAATAATTGATTTGTACAATTGTATAGGTCATAGCAGTGTTTGAATTAGTATTTTTAATTTAATATTTAGAAAAATAACTTGTAATTTAAATAAGGCAAGTAGGTAATGCAAATCGTATTTACCGCGTAGGATTTTTGGTGTAGATTCAAAATTTCACAACATATTCTCCAACCATGACTATGGTTCTTACTTCATGGTCTTCAATAAGACTTACGACCGTTAGTCCCGGTCTAGTGCATGATAGATGAAGTAGAGAACCATAAACATTTCTTCTTTTATCCAAGCTCGCTCTTAATCTATGGAGATCAATTTCTATCCGTGCTCCTCTTCATGTAGGGAGATTTAACATCTTCTTTAGGTAAGCCGAGAATCTTTCATGGCTGCCATCCTTTTCATCATACTTATTAGCTTCTCATCTTTATGATGTACCCGCACAACTTTAGATAGCAAGTACAATCTCAAACTATAGAAGCATAAAGTTAGCCATATCGTAGTTACGTAAGCATTTTCAACTTTATATATACGTATACCTAGACAAGATACATATACTCTTCGACATTTCAAGGTGGACTTTATCATAAACCCTAGACTACTTCACAATGTCTTTCATTTTGTGTAGGGTTTCACTGTTTCCTTCAAAGGTATAATATACCTTTGCTACAATATTTAGTAAACCCTAGAACCGACATAGATCTACAATATATCTAACAACCTTTAGAATTCATATGTTAGAATTTCCACTAGGATTCGTACAGATTCTAGATTTCATAAAAGAGTCAATCAAGATTAATCACAACTCAAACATTGTCATGATCAACTTTCACTAGAGTTAGTTGCATACCCTAGGATTTCAAATCAATGATCAAAACATATCACGAAGAGTTTCTACTAGGGTTTAGTGTAAATCCTAGTATTCAATAAACACATTATGAGTAATCTCCACTAGGTTCGATGTAAACCCTAGATTTTCCAATCTATAAATTCTCGAAAGACACATTATATAGGCCCGTATGAATAAGCACATTCTAGATAATTTAATCATTACTAGGATTTATTTATAGACCCTAGACTTCTACCATCATCCTAGGTCTTTTCAAACTTTGACTAAGATTTGTTTCAAAACCCTGCATTCCAGGGACCATTGGAAAATAGGTCAACACACATATCTAGGAGATCACCATTGTAAGAAAATCATATGTTAGTCAACATTAATACATCTAGAGATATATATATTGTCCTAGACTCGACTAGGGATTCAATCAAGAAAAACACATACCTAGGGTTTTACTCCTTTGATTCTCTATAATATGATTTTGCTCGTAGACCTAACCAAAACCTAGGGTTTCATTTCATTGTCAAAGCAAACCATTATTATACCGCCTCAAAGGTTTGAGATTTTGAAAACATTATTTCAACTCAAGCAAGTTTAGAGCTTTCCATGATCATATCAAAATCCAAAATCGACATTATAAATATGTTAATCGAATATAAATTTCTTCATAAATATCCCTAAATAGTCACTTGAGTGGAGAATCGATTTTTTTTTGAGAGAGCGACATAAAAATTTGATTTCTTCGGTGTATCAAGCAGATCCGCAGGTAGAGGGAGCAAATTCAAACATTTCCGCAGCAAATCTCTAGCTAGATGTAGTAGTTTTGCAAATGCTTTGCAAAGAAAAGCTAGCTTCAAGTGGAAGGAAGAGCACACACCGAGGAAAATTTTTCTCAAAGTGGAACCTCAGGTTCAAGAAGTTCGACCCCTTGTAGATCAGCCGTCGTGAGCAGTAGCCCTCACCTTAAGGAGTGCGATTAGCCGAGTAGTAGTTGAGCATAAGGGAAGAGGGCTTTAAACTTGGCGCATCATTTGGAATGCAAGGATGTCTTTCAAACTCGGACGAGTTGGCCCGAAAACATATATTGATGCAAAGAGTTAGTGGTTCCTACCTGATGTAGCTACCTCAAGGAGTATAGAAAGGAGATGGCATGGGCAAAGAGATTGATCCTTGATGGTGTCAAGGATCATGTGGTCTCAAGATATCGTTGGCAAAGATATTTCCAGTGCAGATGTGGGATGCTCTTGCCACCTTATACCAAGGCACTTCCGAGCAATGGGGAGATGTACCTCAAGGAGAAGCCGAGATGCATCCGTACGTAAAGGGAAGGAATAAACCCTTTTTCTTTCCGTGATCTCGTGAGGTCCGTGATCAATTGTTGGTTGTTGGGGTCAGGCCTCAAGCTTCAGAGCTAGTGTGGTTGGCGCTCAATAGCGTCTCGCAGGATTGGCAAGTCTTTGTCCAAAGTATATTAGGTAGAGACAGTTACCGTGGATGGGACATAATGTGGGATGCCTTGGCAAAGAAGAGTGAGATGAGGCGAGTCAAGCTTTTGAAGAGCCCATCGTTGGTGCTGGTTAAAGGATCGAAGTAGGTGAAGGAAGAGGAGAATGTGGCCCTGAAAGTCAAGGGTCCCACGAAGGACAGGGAGAAACAAAAGAAGAAGAAGGACCTATCAAAGGTCAAGTGCTTCAAGTGTAGAGCTAGGCCACTACAAAACCCGTGTCCTCTCGTGAAGAAGGACAAGGAGGAGAAGTAGGACCAATAGGTAGCTTCCGCGTAGAGATCGATAGCTTTCCCTCCAAGCCGGGAGGAAGACTTTGCGATGTTCATCGACATACCTCTAAGAGTGAGGTGGGGTGACTTGGTTTTGTAGCCCTAGAGCGCCGCAGACAAGGTGGATCCTTGAGGAGTCCACCTCTTTGGACACACCGCCGTGGGCCCACGTATTCAAAAGAGTTAAAAGGATAGACCGCTGGCAACAGTGGGGCCGATGCCGCAGTGACAATTGTAGAGACTAGTAGCAATTAAATACTTGGGAGTGCTAAAGTACAGAGTTGGCAATAAATAAATGGCACAAGGGTGAGTCTTGCGGACAAAGAGGCTATAGCAATGCAGACTCGTACGTATGCACCACCGAATACTGCATTGGTTCAATATTTTTGATATTTCTCAATTGCGTATACAGCTTGCAACAATGCGTAGATGAGAGGGAGTTGCGTGCGTATGTAGTGTTGGTAGCAAGCTCAACAGTAGTCGTTAAAGAAGACAAATGCAACTCATATCGAGTTACACAATGGTTGGTGGGCAATATAGCGACATCAACAAGGTGGACAGAGATGCAGTAGAGACAGGTGTTGTACATAGCTTGGTGCAACACTATGTCATTATCCCTCGATAAGAGGGAGTGTTATTTTTTGTAGCATCGAATGTGTTCTAGCCATGAAATTCAAAATATTTAGAATATAGGAGATCTCCAACAATCTTAAATCATTTCGGAAATTTCGCCTAGAAATACTTAATTAGATTATTAGCCGCTTTAAATATTTCCAAGTCTAAACTTAGGGAATATGGTTAATTATTCAAGGTGTGAATGATCTAGAAACTCACATGGATTGACTTGCGAATCCTAGCCATCAATTAAGATGACCTAGTCGTTGGAGTCCCAACAGAGGATTATAAGAAGAAGTCGATGGGCACTTGGAGAAGACACTTGAGAGGTTCGATTTCATGACCGCATCAATTTCCGCAGTAGCAAAGAGGCCGCTTAGAGAGAGCTAGTGAGATCGAAGAAAGGAGGAAGAGGGGTAGAGACAAAGGAAGCCTAGAGGAAGGATTCCGTATCGGGTTAGTGCATTCGGCAGAGAGGTAAAAGATCCACGTAGAGAGGCCGACGCCGAGAGGCAACGCGTTAGGGCCTCTAGAGGCAGCTTTCGATTCGCCGGGGAAAGACGAGTTTCAAGAAGCGAAGTCGGACAATGTTTCGGAGGCTAGAGAGACATTTTTGTAGATAGAAGCGTATGAGACAAAATTTCGTATAGCTAGTTCAAATTGAGTGCAAAAAAGGGATTGTGCTAGTGTGGACGAATAGCTACGCATAGCCATTTTGGACAAACCCCCACCTAGAGCGCCGAGGTCGTAGCCTCTGATTTTCCTATGAGAATTTCCACTAGATTTTTCTTGCCGCATTTCTCTATGATTTCCAATTTTGCATCCGCTGTACTTAGATTATTTTCACCGATGCTTAATATTAAAACCCTCATTTGCTAAACCGATTTTCCTGCTGGGTTTTTCCGGACTTTTTCGTCCAAAAATAACTTGTTATTTATGTGTGTGTGCTATCGTTTCTTCCTAAAGATTTATTCTTCCACAATTTTTATTTGTGAAGGTGTATTTATTTAAGTATTTGTTGTAGAAAATTGCGTATAAATTGTTCAATTTAATTAACAATTAGGAGAAATAATATCGCTGTTGCAATAGGATCTCCAAGCCAAATTTTCACACCGCGCCCCATCATTCCACTCGAATACCCCCTTTTTGGTCAAGTCAAGAGGGAGGTCTTAACCGGGATAATCCCTTCACTAACTTCCCGGAGGGTGAGTATTATTATATCACCGAAACCCTCAACTCTGCCACATTTCTCGTGGCATCAAGCTAATCTTGGATGGCCCCGATCTCTCCTCATGCACTCTCACGCTTATCCTTCCCAATGATATGCCCCAAATAGAGCATATTTTTCAATCCGAATCCAACACTTGGACAACTTGGCGTAAAACCTGCTCCTCTAGAATACTCAACACCACCTCCAAGTGTTGGAAGTGCTCCACCTGTGTCCTCGCTATAGATCAATATATCATCAAAAAACACAAAAACAAATCTCCACAATTGTCCACGAATACGTAGTTCATGCAAGACTAGGAAAGTGGTTGATGCATTGGTTAGCCCGGCGTGCTAACCAAGAACTCAAAGTGCCCAGTGACACCTAAAAGGTCGTGGGGATGTCCTCAACTCTCACTCTAACTGCACTCGAACACAAGTCTATCTTGGAGAAGAAATTGGCTCCTCATCTCATCCATCAACTCATCTATGCGTGGGATGGGGTAGCGTCTCTCGTGGTCTTTTTGTTGAGATCTCGATAATATATGCATATGCGTAATGTCCCGTCCTTCTTCTTCACTAGGAAACTCGATAAAGCAAAAGGGTTAGAGGTAGGCCTAATATGCCCAAGTGCTAGCAACTCATGGATGGCTCGCTCAATCTCATCCCTATAAGCCTTGGACATCCGTATGGGGTGGTAATCACGACTGCACTTCGCATCTAGCTCAACCATGTGCTCAAATCGCCTACGTGGCTTCCTTGGCGGTATGTCTCCAAACACTACCGTGCACTCGTCCAAGATGGCCTCTATGTCGTGTGGTGGCTTGGGATGACCCCCCGCCCCCGAAACCTTACCTCCACCTCCCTCTCAATGTCACCATGCCTCGCATCAACCTCCATCCTATGTGCTAAGATAGTCCGTGGAGGGTAAGAATGCATGCCCCGAAGCACAACTAATTTTCCATGTGACCCGTAAACTCCATCTCCGCCTTCCTCTAATCCGTAGTGACCGGCAAGCGAATACAACCACTAGACACCCATCACCACGTTGGTGTCCGACACATCCACCACGAAGAAATCATCTCTGTCACCGAATAGTTCCCCATGGTCACCGTTAAGGCGAGAAACATATGTGCACCGCATGCACTCGTCTCCCTACATGAACCGAGAAAACCTCAACCGCTGTGATGCCCCTTCTTTGAACCATCTCGGGGCATCAATGAAGTTGTGGGTGGCCCCACTATTCACCAAAATCAGACATACGGCCCCCCGATCCTCAACGTCAAAACTTGGGTACCCCACCACGTAAAGATGCAAGGACCCTCATGATGGTACGAAAGGAGCTCCCCTAGTGGTGTTGGTGGTGGTGGTCTCCTCTCCTCATATGTCACGTTGTCATCTCCATTTGCCTTCAACTCTACATCATCCTCGGGTCACCGTCGTAAAAGAACTCAATGTAGTGGGCCTTACCCATTGGTCCATCTATGGCCCCAGTGCCCAAGGTTCAGCATTGTGTGAAGCATAAATTCCTCCTCCCATATCTCTCCATGTCTCATCATCCAATCGTCTCGCTTCCTTGGTCGCGCTCGTGGTGGGGCCCGTTGTCTCTCCCCTTCCGCTAGAACCCTTGTCCGGCTGGGGCTTGGCACTTCGTTCGGGCAGAGCATCCCGCAAATCCCAAGCTCTCCTTAACCGCATCTTGAAGGTGGTGGGTTTGTTGGACCTCACCAATCCCCTCAATGGCTCGTTATCCCCTCTACAAACATGAAAACTCTCTTGTCTTTTGAAAGATCGTGCACCATCATCGATGGGCCTCAAAAACTCGCAGATGTAGGCCTCAACACTCCCCCTCGTCCGCTTTGAGTCGTGTCAACTCCCAAAGTGCTCCTCCGGGTCTCTCTCAAAACCCTCCAACAACCTCCTAGTGAAATATTCATAGGATTTCACTCTCGTATTCCCCATCGTGGTTATCTCATGGAACCACCAACATGGATTCCCATTCAAATGTAATGTGGAAATTTTAATTTCCTCTCCCTTGTCATCTCGTTGGAGTTAGAAGTAGACATCCAACTTCTCAACCCGTGCTCTTGCTAAGCTCTTGGACGAGTCATCAAAAGTTGGGAGGAACAATCTCCCCATGGTGTGTTGCAAATCAAATACGTGCGTAGCTTCCTCCACCTTTTCCCTTGCTCTTATCGTTACCCTTCAACCGGACAAAATCCCTAAAGGTAATAGCCTCTCTAAAGTCGTGCCCATAGGATTGATACTCCACAAAATAACTTCATGGGCACCTCCTCTTGCCCTTTGTGGCTCTCTAGCACCGTACAAGCAAAACGTGGTGATAGTAGATTTGGGGAAATAGTAACGAGAGGTATGTTGGGGCCATTAGGTTGTGTGGTGGCTGCCAAGGTCGTAGCCTTCACTCAAATGGAACTCCCCCGAATTCCTTTGTCGTTGTTGTTGTTGCAAGTCCGTTGCTCCCGCTCCTCAAACCCTTAAACAAATCCCGAACGCTCTTCAAAAAGTCGTCTCGGAAAACTCTCTATGCTTTCTTTTTTTCTCCCCAGCCATCCCCCATGATTTGCCTCTCAATCTCCGGTTCAACTATCAATCGATCTCGGGGGGGTAATTTGAACCGCTTTCTTACCCTCGTGCCTCCTCGCCCTCCCAGAAGTCACGTTCGCTCGGTCTTCTAGTGTCATAGACTAATAATAGCTCCCACAAGCAGTGTGAGCCAACATTATGAGTTGATACCACCGTAATGTTCCCAAGGGAAATATACAATGATAAACAAAGCATACATAGCAAAAACACACATAAAATTTGCACACAAACATTAGACACCATAAATTGAGCCAAAAATCAAGGCTTCCGGGGAATTTTATTATAAAATCATGGGGTTACAATTTGGTTTTCGGGAAAGTGTGCACCCTCGGGTTTGCTTAAGGCAAGCCAGCTGTGCCCTAAGTGATGGAAGCAAGTCCCCAATTGTTGCTGGTTGATCCCCATGGCTCGCGTTGATTTCCTTAGTAACCGCATCATTGGCTACAAGAAATGGCTTCTAGGGCCTCCTCCGTCGCTTAGAAAATTTTCTCGGGAAATTAACCCCGTGCTCTCCTCCAATAACCCACAAAAACCCACGAAGGAATTGGCCAAATGTTGGCCTCAGAATTTCGGCCCAATTTTCCCTAACTCCTCTAGTTGCCGGGGTATTTTGACCCACCCGTAAAATGAATTTTCTAAAGGCCCCCAAAATGGTTGAGAAATTCAACAAAACTCCTCTCGAGCTTCTCTCACAAGATCAACCCCAAATTCCTCCTCCTCCTTGTATCCCATGTGTGGCACGAAGTAGGACCGCACACCCTTGCCTCGTGGCTTCAAGCCTCTCCAAAAACACGCCGAAATGATCCCTGTGATTGATCCGTAGCTGATTGATACTCCCTCCTAGAGCCGGCACTCGAGGTCCACCAAAGCAAGGGTGAGATTCTCACCTAAAAAATCTCTCGTGCTCAACAACACATGCATATTTGGACTCAGCCGAGCGTGCTAGTCAAGGGTGAGTGTTCAAATTACCAAAATATGCCCAAAATGAGTGCCTCCTCCTATTTTTTCATTATGCCTCCAATTTTCCCTAGTGGGGCCCAACCATCAAATTCCCCATCCTTTTCCCTCCAAGGGTGCGTATTACCAAGGGGGACATATTTCTTCCTTGGAGTGGTCCCCACCATCCACAATCCATTTGATTTTTCCCCTTTTTCCCTAAGTATTGGCGCTTTCAGCTTCAAAACTCAAGTGGGGTCCCGGCGAACCCACTTTTTCCTAAGTGAAAGTGCAAAGTATGACAAAATTGATATTTCCCCATAGCAATATTGATAAGTGGGAATATCACAAGAATTCCGATCTTATGTCAATTAATCGGACATCAATCCCATTTTCCTAAGTTTAGACTTAGGAAATAATTAAAAAAGTAGGTTAATAATCTAATTGGGGTACTTCTAGGTGGAATTTCTAGAAACAATTTATGGGTTATGGAGAGCTCATGTGTTTGTGTTTTAGCCTCTCCACAAAGTTTCAAGACTAGAATACCTTTCATGCTAGAAAACTAACATCGTCCTCCTCTTCTCGCCTCTACCTCTGCGAAATACCACAAGACCGAAATGACATGGCATCACATGTTCCTACTCCCAATAACTTGCGAAACATGCTTTGTTACTACTATAATATTCGTAATGGAAAAAATTACCAAAGAGAGATACCAAAAACAATGAACTTGAACAACAACAAATAAAATAATAGTAGCCATAAATTTAGCACACAAAGATAACCAAAATAATTTAATAATTTGAACCATCATATTAATCATGGATGTAAATACATAAAACGAGGTGGGACAATAGAACCCGGGCTTGCCAAGCAAGCTAAGCAAACTCAAAAATGTGTTGCTGACCCAAGTGGTAGAAAGCCCAAAATGATGATGTCGCCGGTTTGGTGAATAACTGGTTGCTGGATGACTACTAGAATGGTGGTTTCTAGCTCGAATACTACCCCATCACCGAAACTTCACCCATGGACTCCTTCTCCAAAAACCCACAAACCCGAAAAGCATTTGACTCGCCCAAGCAATAAAGAATCCCTCCACCTAGTGCAAATGGCCCAATTGGTTATTTGGTGTGTACTACTAGAAAAGTCTCTTGCTAGAAATGGCCCCAATTCCACAATTGAGAAATTCGTCCACCGAACAAAAGTTTGCCTCCGAAAGGCCCTATTTCCTCACCCCTCAAGTTTCCCAATCTACCCAACTCCTAGGCCTCGCAAAATTTCTCCAAAGGAGGCCTACAATGATGCCAAAAAATGTAGAATTCGGCCCTCAACGATGGTCCTAAAATACTCCGCAACTTGCCACCAAATTTCGGCTCCAAGAGGTGCTGACCTCTCCCTACAATTCCCTCTCACAAAATCTCTCGGGGTTGGGGTCCTCAAATGAGTGTTAATTCGTATTGCCTTTGCGCCCAAGAAATGTGTACTCGCTGAATTGAAATGCTGAAGGTGACACCCTATGGAAGCCTTGGAATAAACTCCCCAAATTTCCTAGCTATGGAGACACTAAAGTTCTCAAACACTGCCGTAGATTTTGCCTAGAATCCTTGTGCTAAGCAACACTCTAGAGTCTAAACCCTTGAACCGAGTAGCTCACAAGAGGCGATTTCTCTAATTGTAATGGTCAAAAGATATGTGGAGTGCCCCCCTCTTTGCCTTTAAATAAACTTGGCCCCACGTCTCTTGGTGGCCCCCACTTTGCCTCCCAAAATCACACTCCCTCTCTAGTGGTGCGCATTGCCTCCTTGTGGGCCCTAAAAACACCAAAATTGAGCCCCAATCCCTTTTTGCCTCTTTTCCCCCAAGGGAAAAAGCGGGCTAAAGGCTATCCTTCTAGCAACCTCATGTGATAGGGGATATTACATAGAATAGAAACTATCTAGGTAGATCCACCCGAAGGAATCACTTCCCAATGGCTCATTAGCGTAGCCTAACCCCAAGAGCATCGAGGAGAATTGACCCGTGACCTCCCATTAGCTAGGTGCTTTTAATGATAGGAACCGTACTAATTGAGTTAACCCTCGAGGCTATAACGATCTCTCCATCATTGCTAGGGAAAGAAATAAAATGAATATTGCAAATATAGGAAAAATCCCATGAGATTCATATGAAATAGGGAATTCGACAAGATTATTCCAGTTAATCATTTATCCACACATATTCTATTTTAATGCTCCATGCATATTTCATTCCGACCTTATAAAACTGATGATTTTTTACATTGTTTAGTTTAGCTGATGGCATTTTTATAATATCTGAGGTTGTGAAGTCCTTCGATGAAGCTTTTGTTTGTTTAATACAACAGAACTGGTTGCATGCAGGTGAAGGTGGGTGGTAACATAGCATATGCGTGGCACAGTCTGCTTGGATACAAAATGGTACCATTCGAGATAACATCTTATTTGGAAAGAGTTGGACCATGTTAAATATAAGAATACTCTCAAGGTATGTGCACTAGAAAATGATCTCTCTCGCATGACATATGGTGATAAAACTGAAATTGGAGAAAGAGGTATCAATTTGAGTGGTGGACAAAAACAGCGTGTCCAGTTTAGCGAGAGCTTATTATCAGAGTGCAGATATATATGTTCTTGATGATATTTTCAGTGCTTTAGATGCCCATACAGGAAGTTATATATTCAAAGTAAGTATGTTTTTGAAGAAGGATTTGGCTACTCTTTCGTCTTTTATTGAAAAGGAAATCAGAATTTTAACATTGAATGTGATTTTATTGGGGAATTCTAAAATGTGTTGCATACAATTCTTCTTGTAAAGGATGTCATTATCTGAATATCTACTCCCATTGTGGTTAATCTTAAACACTTTCATTTATGGAATTTTATTAGGAAAACTGTCAATACATTTTTGGTTTCCTCTGTTTTGTCATTGTGTTTTTACCTATATTACTCAGATCTGCCATGCATTGGATACAGGTCCATTTGGTCCCGTAGTGTGATATATTGTTTGTTTTCACAGAGCCATTTTTTATTTTCAGTAGGCTGAATATGATATTGCAAGCCATTGGTCCTGTTTATTTTTGGAGCTTTTTTTAATTTGCCATAGGCCGTAATCATAATATGTTACAAAATTGCTCAATTAGGTAAATGCATGGAGTTCAGGTGGTTGAAAATTGAAACCTAGCACTACTACAAGTACAGATGTCTTAGTGTTTAACATTTCTGTGAAATATCTTTCACATGCATGGTGAAAAGGGGTGTGTGGGTCTTATCAACAGATTCATATGGAAAAATTGAATGATTCTGAAGAATATTTTGATGCTTTTATTTTTAAATTTTTATCTGATATATTATATAATTTATATAATCAAGGGAGACTAAAATACATTGAATTCAACCAACAAGCTGAAAATTCTTATACCTCAACAGTCCCCAAGAAAGGCTAGCTAGGTCAAAGCAACAAATGGACAAGGCCCAGACAAATTGAAACAAAGGAAATACTATTGGCATCAGAAATATGAACATATTTTAATCCATATGTAACTGATAAATATTCAACAAAGAACTAGCTGAATCTGCAGGCAGGCAGCCGCTCTACAGCAAGTCAGTTTCTAAGAGGACAATATGCCAAGATCCTTGACCATAAATAAGTTTTTATTCTTATGGAGAATATAGGAATCTTGACATTTATTTTCTTAATCAGATCAGTTGTTCCAATATTAAGTCCCCTTTCTTAATTTTCTTGTCTTTAAAATAAAATTGCTGCATATATTATATTTCATTGTGAAAAGGAGTTTAGATGGATGCAGCTTGCACGTGGTTCTGCTGCGTAGGGATCACCATATATTTGACTGCTATAAATGTTGTCTATAAACTTAAATACAAGTGCATTTTTATTAAACTGGAGAACCTAATACTTATATCACTGGAAGGAATGCAATTGTCATCCTTTTAAAAAGTATATACAAGTACAATACTACATCCAAATAGCCTTTCCCATATTTACCCATGCAACTAGGACAAGTGCATGAAATCTAGGTTGTACAACTAGTTTTTCACATCCACGTCTTAAGGAAATCAGAGAAGATGAAAATTATATTGCTATAGAATCTAGAATTGACAGCTTATTCATTTTGATAATCCTTTCTTTGATCAAATCTTCAAATGTCTTGACATGTCTTTTTCCACAAGGACTGGAGAGTAACCATCTTGACCACCGGAAAAACACTCCAGCCAGATCTGTGCAACACCAAGGATCCCAAAGAAGAATAGATTGCCAGTGGATTTGAAAGTGAACATACCTGCAAAATGGTTATAAACCTTTAATCTAATGGGAGACCTCCTTAGCAATTAGCACACGTGAATGTCACATTATGAAGCCTTCCTTCTGTCACAATTGCCTTATACAAAATGAATCATGCATGGAGCCTCATTTTGAAGCAACCCCTTGCATCCAATAGCTTGCACCTTTTTGAGCCTTTTATATTACATCTTCAAAATTCGACGTATTACCGATCCAATTAACAAGGTTGCTAAGGTTTAGACAAATTTTCTGGATGAGTACACACAAGGCAAGGACCCACTATCACCCATAGTATTCAAAACTGGAACCGGTGACCGGACTAGTCCTAATAAACCGGGTTTCAAACCAAAACCAGTCAAACTGGGACTGGTTAGATCTCAATGAACCAGTTTTAAAAAAACACATGAAATAATTAATTTTTAATGAAAAAAACTATTTTTAGGATTTAAAACCATGATTCCAAACCAATAGACACAAAATATGCAAAGTTTTCTCATATATATACCATGTAAAGTTGAATATATCAAAATGGCACCAAGTGCAATGCATATCAACAACAAAATATATAATCAATGAGGCTCTAAATGGCCTTTAGAGTCCAAAAACAAAGCCTACAAGATATGGGGCCACTAGCCTACTACAATTCTACATATATGATATTAATGATCAACATTATCACTTGAAACTTCTCATCATGATCAAACTTAGTTGGTTGAGTCTAGACTCCCAAATTTTGCAAATGCTTGAGTCACAAACTTCTCTGTTGGTTCAACGATTTGAATTTCAAACTTCTGAAGGTATTCTGCCCTAATATGCCCTATTACTTCATTTTGTGCTCCACTTGGCTTTACCTGGCCTCCTATCCCAGCCAAGTGTTGTTTGAACCTGTTAATACCCCCTCCTTCAATAGATTTTTGGCAATATTTGCAGATCATTTTGCATTAATCATATCATAGTGAGCCCATGTAGTATCTTTGGATTTTGGAGGCATGGTGGCTACTACTTAGCTCAAACCTACTGTTTTTCCACTACTCCAGCAAAAACTCAACGCTCTCCAAGCTCACAATGAAGCTCACAAAAACTCCAAATGAGATGTGTGAGGCAAATGAGAGGGGAGACCTCCTTTTATTGGCTTGGAAGGATTGTTTTTGGAGGGAAACAACCTTTATTTTCCTCCAAACCACCTCACAAGCCTCTAAGAATGCCTCTGGTGGGTCCGCGACCGACCTGGTAATGAACCGGTCGGTTTATGACGGAACCGTCCGATTTATGGGAAAATCAACCGTTTTCATCATAAATTGGTTGGTTTATGCCTGGTTTGTCTAAAAATAGGGCAAATTAGGGTGGCTGACTTGGTTTTTTGATCGGTTTGACAGGTTATTGGTTCAGATCGACTGGTTTTTGATACTATGTTATCACCTCAGCCCAAGCCCCCACTCTTTACGTCCAACAACCTCCTAAATGGTTAAGGGAGTAGTCCCAATTGAAACCTCAATCAACTCCAAATAAGACCAATGCCTTAGATGGGTTCAAAGAGAGGTGGAGGTGTTAACTTCCAGGACTTTTTCGCTGTCTCTGGGTATAATTTTGCAGCAGAAAACTAAACAGCAGATTTAAAAACACTTAATAATAAAAAGTGTAGCATGTGACTACTCAATTTTGGTGTACAAAAATTGTTCTAACCAAATATGTAACGACCCATTCCTAAGTTATAAGCAAAATATCATTAGAGAGTATACGACATACGCATATGATAGCTACACATGCATATATTGCATACCCTACACTAGTATACATACCTGCTAGTATTAAGACTACCTAAGTTGGAGTAATGAATTGAATATTACAATATATTTTATCTCGCCGAGATATAACGAAATATCAACAGGATACCTAACAAGTATACCGCTCTATATGCATATGCATGGGAGAGCATTATTCAAGAAAATCAAAATATAATTTAGTAAAAAAAAATATATGTGAGTGGACCAATAAAATAATAATATAATTTAATTAATTATAAAAATAATTTAATTAAGTTAAAAAAAAAAATAATACAATTAATCTTAAAATAATTAATCAAAGTTAATATCTCCTTAAATGTATAAAATATCCACATAAATGCATAATATCTCCTTAAATACATAAAATATCCACATAAATGCATAATATCTCCTTAAATGAATAAATATCCCCATAAATGCCATCACATCTACGTAAGTATGAGGAGGTGGAGAAAAGTTATATAAGGAGGGGAATATGAAGGAGAAAGGGAGGCTTTCCTTTGCAAAATTCTGCATGATTGTCAAGAGGAAATATTGAGGGATTTGAATTGTTCTGAAGGGGAGACTCTTTGTTCTTGGAATTCTGGGCACGGGGGCAGAAGAGGCATCTTCTGGGTCTAGGATTGTTTCCTAGATTGGCTGGGAGGAAACAATTGTTTTGGTAACCTGTCCGTTGCATTCACGAGGAGAACCACAGCTCAAGAAATCATTAGTTTCATTCCAGGTATTTTTCTAAGTATAAAATAGTTGCTTATGTAAGTTTTAAATTTATTGTTGGTTCCATTCATTTGCATCTATGGCTGAAATGTTTGTATAGGATTAAATTCATGAATAAAACTGATGAGTAGGGGCTCTACACATGGTATCGGAGCTAATTAGAAACCTTCGGGACCTTATGGGCCCATTAAAATTCGTTTCTAAGCTTCTGCATATTTAAACCAGTCTTTGGTTGTTTCCATTTCTAAAGAGGCTCTACATGTCAACATACTACAACATACAATACTATTATCAATAATTTTCCAAAATATCATAATTGCCTTGAACTGCAAGGATGTCGTTCCAAAACTTCTGTTGACTGTATGTATGTATATATGGTGATGCCAATATTGATCTGACTACAAATATTATGCCAAACCAATTTTTTGCATAAATACTAATATAGTTATCTTGTTCTCATTTGAACTGAATGTTACTGACGATGGATTGAGACTTCACTTTCACATAAGTGAAATTTTAAAGCAGACCTAGGACTTGTTCAAGAGTCAAGAACTTGAATTCTTTGAGGATGTCACTTTTACTTGGATTGTGATGGTTAGTATTCTCCTTATGCTGTTGGGCCACCTGTAGTTTTTCTCTTTGCAAATCTTGGCCCACAACTTGGGCTTTTAGCAAACACGTGAAATATTTCTCAAGCAAAATTAATTCCCTTTCAATAGATGAGAACTAGATGTTTCTCTCTCAAGGTGTCACAATTTGTATGATAGAGAGGCTGCTTCAGGCCTTCTCACAGATATACATAGTCCTGAGTATGTTCTTTTGAATAGGGCTTCTTTAATCAGTGAAGTAGGACTTTCACAATGTACTTATTTGCATAGAGATTGGCCTTGGATCTCTTATATATACACAAAACCTTGTAAATTCATACCACAGAGATAATGCCTTCTAGGTTTGTTCATTTTCTGCAAGTAGACTCTTAGCTGGTTCACAAACACACAGAGATTTCTAAAGATGGTCTTGAATTCTTTGACACTTAAGACTCGGATTTCTTATGTGCACATATCAGACCTTGATAATAACTCACTTTATAAGGACTAGCTTTGGTCCACAACCCATGATTCTAAACTTGGTCATAAAAGAAAAGAATTATACCACCAAAATAAGTACAAAACAGGAGATACGAACTTCTAGGTTGGGATTTCGGCATATAGAGAGATCATGCCCAGAATTTGATTTAAGGCCTCAAGGAGCTCGGTCCTGAGAAATTTTGAAAAGTTAAAGCCTAGAATGGAGACTTGAGAACACGTTTCTTTGTATCTCTTTTATGACTTTTCGATTTCCACTAGTTTTGGCGGTCGATGGAAAAATCTGTGTGAGTAGCACCATACCCAAACCAACCGAAAACCTGGAAGCCGGACTTTGGACAAAATTTTGTGTCTTCAGAGGAATTGTCATGCGCTGACTCTGTGTTTGATGTCGAAAATTCAAAGCAGCAGCTTGTTCTTCCTCAGAGTCATTGTGATCATCCTGTATCACTGAAGGGATGGAGAGCCTAAACCGCGTGTGATAAGGAAGTCGGAAGATTGTTCCCGGAATTGTCGAGGGAGATGCAACTGTCTCTCCTTTCTAACATCATAAATAACAGTGAATATCGATATATTCTAAACGTTATTTGACCGCCTGAGTTAACCGTGATAACCGACTACACCACCTCCCACCGCCCAGCTAAGTCTTAAAAGATTCGTAACCATTGGTAGTTGACACATCACATTTTCAATTTTTGATATACCAAAATATGAGGAAAGGAGAAAAATATTTCAAAATACATTGAATTTAGACAAAGTTATTTAGTTCTAATATATATATTTTTTTAATGTATTTATGTAAATATTTAGACAACGCATTCAAACTTTGTGATATAAGAGCACACGATATAAGATATTCCAAGATGCTAAAAGTATATATTTTATAAATTATTTTAAAATAATATTCAATTTTATTTTTAAATCATGCATTTACATAACACATTCCTTAGTACAGAAGGGAGATGGTAAGAAAACGCATGTATCCATCTCATGACCTATAAGTAGATGAATTTGCACAACTCTGTATTTGTTTGAAAACATTTTGAGTGTTATTGAATTCCTATAATATTTTACTTAAGAGATTCTCAAATAAAATTTGGTTAGACATTCGGATTTGTTAAAATATATAGCTAATTTTAATGGGTGTAGTCTAGCTATGTCACTGCTCTTGTCACTGTATTCTTGTTACTTGAATACAAGTGTTATGAGTGTATGTTGAAAACAAAACTATAGCTAATGTTTAGTGAATGTAGGCTAGATATGCCATTAGTATTACCATTGCTCTCAAGGCAAATAAATTATTGTTACTTTGAATACAAGTGTGGATTCTCCTTATTTTCCACCATATGTAGTGAATGCAAAAAAAAATAAAAAAAGAGTTTATATATATATATATATATATATATATATTGTTAAAAGTTGTGGAAGGAATTAAAGTAGAGTAAGTATACTTATATAAATACTTAAAGTTATTTATGAACAATAACGAAAGATGTGCACCAAATTTTATTATGACTCTTGAACATTGTTACTCAGAGATGTCATTCTATGACAGCATAAAAAAAATTCAATGAAACGAGAATTTAAACTTATTAAAATTTCAAGTGTTAGTTATAGTCATAAGTAGCAGAAAGTCAATAATCCCTTCTATAACTGCATCTAGGACTAAACATTCTAGACAAATTTGACAAAACAATACTTTGATCTATGAAAACCCTTGCATTTTACTCTAGAATTAGTAAGCATAGAATATCCTGCATAGGACAAGGAGGTCGCGTGGCCACCCTCCTTGACCTCGGTACCAATAAGACCTGCTTGCAGGTAAAATAGCAAAAGAACTATACCCGTATGCAAGCTCAATTTTACGAAAATTATAAGTAGTTAGTCTACAAATTTACCCAATTCTCATAAATTTATTATGTATTCCAGGAAAAGTCACAATGGTAAGAACATACCAAAGGCGGCAATGCCAGCGAGATGCATCGCCATCTCTAACACCTCCACCATCATCTTCGCCAACACCGTCACCATCGCCACCACTGTAATGCACTCATTAGAAGCCATTTTGGAAACATTAAAAGGGTCGCAACCGACTAGTAGCAAAGAAGAACGACCTCATCTAGAGGAAAGACATTCAGAAAAGCCTAAAGATTATGATTATAAGCCACAGAGAGAAAATATTTTCCGGGAACTACAAAAGATTAAACTCCCGGAATTCTCAGGAGGAAAAGTTGGAGAACATGCCGAAGCATGGTTAGAAGGGATGATAAGATGCTTCGATCTAAAAGAATATTCCTCTACCTCTAAAACAAAGATCGCTATATTCCAACTCAGGGGGAATGTTTTGATTTGGTGGGGAAATCTAGAAAAACAACTACATATCACATCAGACATCGTTCCTTGGGAGTTGTTTGTAGACCGATTCCGTGCAAAATACTTACCGCCTTTCTTTCAAGAGCAGCAAGTAGGAAACTTCCATATGCTAATCCAGGGTAATAAGACCATGGAAGAATACGAGATAAAGTTTATGGAACTTGTGAAATATGTTCCTTATCTAGACATAGATAAATGCCAAGCTGAGCATTTCATATATGGGTTAAATCCTCGAATCAGGGCCATGGTAAGAATGTGGAAGCCATCAGCGATAGCAGAGGCGGTTGAATGTGCATGATATGCAGAAGAACATCTGGGGATTAAAAGGGATTTCAGGCCAGTTGAACCATCACAAGAGGGATTTACAGGAAAGACTCCTCGAAATTTCCTCCGAGGAAATAGCTCGAGGCCACCTCCTTATGGTATCAGGTTTACTCCAAGAGGAGTAGGAGCAGGAGCTCCCATGACCATTAATACTATAGCTTTTGAATCTTCAAACATCAGTCCTTGGAAATCTCGAGGGACTGGTAATCGGGGAAGGAACGAGAGAAGAAGTAGCACCAGGGGACAGAGATCCTGGTCTAGAAATTCACAGTCAGAATCAAGGGGGCCAACCCAGGTCGATTGTTGGGGGTGTGGAGGACCTCATCTTCAGCGTGATTGTCCGGAGAACTCATAGAGAGCAGGAAAATGACCATCATCAGATACCCAAGGCAATCATAGAATCCATGCCGTCGTCAACAACAACCAAGCAGCACATCAATCCACTGTAGTGGAGTCTTCAGGTACAATCAATGGAATAAAACTAAAAATCTTATTTGACACTGGTTCTACTGATAGTTTTATTTCATCATATACCTTAAACAAATGTGGGTTGGCAGCTTGCAAGCAAAACGATTTCAGATAGATAGAAATGGCTTCGGGAGAACTTCAACCAGTAGAATTAAGTGTTGAGGATTGCAAAGTTGATCTAGGAGTCTATTCGACCAAACTAAAAGTATATGTCACAGCACTAGGAACTTACGACTTGGTGATGGGAATGGATTGGTTAGAGTCGCATCATGCATGGGTAGACTGTTTCGGGAAAACAATACTTTGCACGAATGATGAGGGAGAGACAATACAAATCCAAGGTATTAAGAGGAAAGTATCCTTATGCTTCATCTCAGCTATGCAAATGAAACGGTGCTTAAGGAAAGGCTGTCAAGTGTATGCAGTTCAAGAAGTAAGCAAGGAGAAAGGACCATCCTTAGAACAGTGTCCGATTCTATCAGAATTTTCGGATGTTTTTCTAAAGGAACTACTGGGACTGCCTCCTAAAAGAGAGCTAGATATCACAATAGAATTGAAAACTGGTACGGAACCAATATCTAAAACATCTTATCGACTGACCGCTCCTCAACTTCAAGAATTACAAATACGGCTGAAAGAACTGTTAGATATAGGACACATTCGACCCAGTGTTTCACCTTGGGGCACTAATTTTTTTCAAGAAGAAAGATGGTTCATTACGACTGTGTGTGGACTATCGGGATTTAAATCAGGCCACGGTAAAGAATAGGTATCCAATCCCTTGCATTGATGACCTTTTTGACCAAATGAAAGGAGCTGCAGTGTTTTCAAAGATTGATCTGCAATCAAGTTATCATCAGCTAAGGATTAAAGAAAGTGATGTTTCTAAGACTGCATTCCAAACTCGTTTCGAGCATTATGAATTCATTGTGGTACCATTTGGGTTGACCAATGCACCTGTGGTATTCATGAACCTTATGAATAGCGTTCTCCGCAAATATCTCAATCAATTTGTACAAGTCTTCCTGGATGACATTCTCATTTACTCTAAGAATGAGGAGGAGCACGAAGAGCATCTTCGGATAATATTATCTTGCCTCAAAGAATACAAGTTATATGGAAAATTATCCAAATGCACCTTCTTTCAAAAGGAAATTTGTTACTTAGGTCATATCATATCTGGTGAAGGGATCTCTGTAGATCCTGAAAAGGTAAACTCAATCAGGGAGTGGCCGATACCTAAGAATGCACATGAAGTGCATAGTTTTATGGGTTTAGTAGGTTACTATCGAAAGTTTGTGGAGGGATTCTCCAAAATTGCAAAGCCGATCACAACCCTCTAGCGCAAAGGTGTTAGGTATGAATGGACTGAGGAATGTGATAAAGCTTTTTCCGAACTTAAAAAATTATTGACTAGTGCACCCATTTTGCGAGTACCTGATATGAATAAAGACTTCACTGTGTGTACTGACACATCTAAACAGGGGTTAGGTGCAGTATTAATGCAGGAACGAGGCGTAATAGCATACATTTCAAGAAAATTGAATCTCCATGAAGAACTTTATGCTACGCATGATTTAGAGTAAGCGGCAATGGTTTTAGCTTTAAAGATATGGAGACACTACTTGGTAGGAAGAAACTTTGTGCTTAAAAGTAATAACCAAAGTTTGCAGTATTTATTCACCCAGAGAGACTTAAATGCTATACAAAGACGATGGAGTGAATTCTTAAGTGAATATGATTTTGTGATTTCATATATAAAAGGGAAGGAGAATGTAGTAGCAAATGCCTTAAGTAGAAGACCTCGACTATTTTCCCTCATACCTATCAGGGTGGACTTAAGAGATCAAGTACTTGAATATCTCGTAAGAGATAGTTGGTACTTAAAGGTAAGGTCGGGGCTTGATAGAAACCATTCAAAGGAACCTAAGTTCGAAGGATATGATCTGGAAGAAGACGAAATTTTACGATTTCATGGAAAGATGTATATTCTAGATAGTGGAGATCTATGAAACACCATCCTGAAGGAAGCCCACAGAGCAGTGTATTGTGCACATCCTGGTGTAAAGAAGATGTATGCTGACACTAAGAGACTCTTTTCCAATTTATCGCTAAGTGTCTTGAGTGTCAGCAGGTAAAAGCTGATCATTGTCACCCAGCAGGTCTCCTACAACCTCATGACATCCCTATGACCAAGTGGGAAATAATTTCTATGGATTTCATCGTTGGGCTGCCCCTTACATAACAAAAGCATAATGCCATTTCGGTTGTGGTAGATAAATTAACTAAAAGCGCCCATTTCATCCCGATAAGAGATACTTACGAAGTTGCTAATGTAGCCCGGGTATTCATAAATGAAATTATTAGATTTCATGGAGTAACTAAGAAAATCATATCAGATAGAGATCCTCGATTCACATCAAAATTCTGGACTTGTGTGCAATTAGCCTTAGGGACTCAGTTAAATTTGAGCACAGCTTATCATCCTGAGACTGACGGACAAACAGAAAGAGTAAATCAAGTACTAGAAGATATGCTAAGGATGTATGTTATGGACCAACAATCACGCTGAGAAAAGTACCTACCCTTAGTAGAATTTGCATATAACAATAGCTATCACAATTCAATCGGGATGCCTCCATTTGAAGCACTATATGGGAGACCCTGCAGGATGCCGTTGAGTTGGGACAAGTTAGAAGACCGGGTAATAGTCGAGCCATAATTGATCCAAGAGATGGAGGAACAAGTAAAGCTGATTAGACAACGATTGAAAGAGGCACAGGATAGACAGAAAAGTTATGCAGATTCTCACAGGACAAATAGAAACTATGTAGTGGGAGATTAGGTTTTCATCCGCATCAGGCCAAATAAGAGCACCATTCGGTTTGGGAAGGGGACAAAATTATCACCCCGATTCATAGGGCCGTTCGAAGTCTTGGAAAAAGTTGGACTTTTCGCCTATCGGCTTGCACTGCCACCCCACTTGCACAAAATTCATAATGTATTTCATGTATCTACCTTACGACACTATATTGCTGACAAATCTCATGATCTTCATTGGAAGGAACTGTAGGTATTGGACGAGGGAACCATTACGGTCGAACCATTATGTATTCTGGAACGTAGGGTTCGATAGCTTAGGAATCGCCTGATAGATCAAGTTAAAGTCCAGTGGGACAAATATAGTCTTGGATCAGAAACCTGGGAAGATGCTGAGACCTTATGCCAAAATTATCCCAACTTATGCTAAATTTTGAGAAACTAGAAACTTTATATGTATATGACTGCTCTATTTTTGATGATTGAAACTTTATTTTGAAATATCACGTAAGGATGAGTTTTACTTTGTTGGTACATGGATACCCATAAAGATAGAATGTTACTTCACTACTAGTGATACAGGATATATGATGTTTGTTTAACTTCACTAGTGCATGGATACCGATATGCAATTTGTCATTTAAATTAACGTTGCAAGAATATGAAATCATAGATTAACGTTATAGATGAGACTATCTATCAATTCATTTCATTTTGCATCTTAATATGATTGAAGGAAAGGAAATAGAAGAGTAACGACATTTTAAAAATGAAAGCGAAACATATTAGTATATAGATTGAGAATGACTAAATACAATGTATCATAAATGGAACATGTATGAACTATACAGGAGCTATATCTAGCGAGAAATTGTATTAAATATATAGATGCATATGTTGGAATGTATGTACGAGTGTTTACATTGCAGAGTGTGTACAAAGTTATTACCTTGCAGAACACATCGTTACCGAAACAATCTACGTGATGACAGAATTCCAAGAACAGTTGAGACTCCATGAGATTCCATGATAGGGTGTTGACACTAGTCCTACTAGGAGGGGTGGAGGTGTTGCCCACCGTTTATCCTCCAAAACCTGGAGTCATGGGGGGATTGTGCGAGTCACAGTCCCCTAGACATGATGATGACTGCCGGATGCCTACAAATAAATTAGTTCGACGTAATCAACACTGCTACCCTTAAGGTCTATGGATGGATCAGTAAAACTGATGCCATGGCATATGCCTGTAGAGGATGGATAGGATGGGAGTGGAAGAGATTAGGAAGGATAGGATGATTCTAGAATAACTTGGAGACTCAGTTAAGATGGGAAGTAACAATTAAATTACTAATACATGCTTATTCAAATCAATGTTCCACCAAGTCCCCTGAAGGTGGGAGCGAGGGGGTGAGGGAGTGCGGGAGCGGCCTATGCAAAAGCTCCCTACCAATTTTCAGGAAACGTGGGGAGACATCGGGGTCATAAAAATTATAAAATATAAAAATATATATAATATTATAATATTATATATGATATATCATTGAAAATTTAATAATAAATATTTATAATGCAACTATATTTTTCATTTTTGCAAGGAATGTATATACAGTCATCATACACTTACATCATGAAAGATAAATCATAAATGATAAAATTTAAAAATTATAAATTGATGAATGATGAATCATCTAACTGAAACAAATTTAAAACTTAAAACTTAAAACATATATCATAGATTCATATGTAACTTTGTAATTGTATAATCATTAATGTAACTACTAACAATGTACAATAAAAATAAAGTTTAAAATATCATATGAGTCATGACATATATGAATTATATCAAGATTCAAAATAAACTTTAAACTGAAGTTTACAACTCAATTCTAAAACATAAATATTAAAACTTAAAAGCAAATAAGTTTAAAGTTATGTCTGAAACAGTGAAACATAAAACATAACTTTTCTGACTGCGGGCTTCTTCCGGCAAGTGTTAAGTGCGGATGATACAATGATACAATGAAAAAAAATGAAACCTAAAAATTAATTTAATTAAACAATCGATTATTAAAATATTTTTTTATTTTTTTCATTTAATTTTTTTTTTCAATTAATTTTTCTTTTTTAATTAATTTTATTCTTTTTAATTGTGGACCCCACACGCTCCCTCCCATCCCCTCACGCCCCCTTCACGCTCCCTCATGCCCCCTAAAGCACCCTCGACTCCTCAATCTGAGGAAACGTCCCCTTTGATGTCCCCCTTAATTTCCTGATTTTTGGGGGCGTCAGGAAACGTCCCCTAGAAGTCCCCAAGACCCCGGAGCGTGAGGGGGCAAGGATTCTAGACCCCAAGGTGGGGGGGCGAGTCCCCGTGTAACACTGATTCAAATAGAAAGTCAGTCTTAAATTACAAGCCTTATACAATCGCCCTAATCTCTAAAAACGCAATTATTAATATGATTATATGAAACCCTAACTTCGGGACGAAGTTTTCCGAAGGGAGGAAGTATGTAATGACCCATTCCTAAGTTATAAGAAAAATATCATTAGCGAGTATACGACATATGCATATGATAGCTACACATGCATATATCGCATACCCCGCACTAGTATACATACCTACTAGTATTAAGACTACCTAAGCTGGAGTAACGAATTGAATATTACAATATATTTTATCTCACCGAGATATAACGAAATATCAACAGGATACCTAACACGTATACTGCTCTATATGCGTATGCATGGGAGAGCATTATTCAAGAAAATCAAAATATAATTTAGTAAAAAAAATTATATGTGAGTGGACCAATAAAATAATAATATAATTTAATTAATTATAAAGATAATTTAATTAAGTTAAAAAAAAAACAAAACAAAAAAACAATTAATCTTAAAATAATTAATCAAAGTTAATATCTCCTTAAATGCATAAAATATCCACATAAATGCATAATATCTCCTTAAATGAATAAATATCCCCATAAATGCCATCACATCTACGTAAGTATGAGGAGGTGGAGAAAAGTTATATAGGGAGGGGAATATGAAGGAGAAAGGGAGGATTTCCTTTGCAAAATTCTGCATGATTGTCAAGAGGAAATATTGAGGGATTTGAATTGTTCTGAAGGGGAGACTCGTTGTTCTTGGAATTCTAGGCACGAGGGCAGAAGAGGCATCTTCTGGGTCTAGGATTGTTTCCTAGATTGGCTGGGAGGAAACGATTGTTTCAGTAATCTGTCCGTTGCATTCACGAGGAGAACCACAATTCAAGAAATCATCAGTTTCATTCCAGGTATTTTTCTAAGTATAAAATATTTGCTTATGTAAGTTTTAAATTTACTGTTGGTTCCATTCATTTGCATCTATGGCTGAAATGTTTGTATAGGATTAAATTCATGAATAAAACTGATGAGTAGGGGCTCTACAAAATATGTCATTAGTTTGTTGTTTGTATTGTTGGTTTAAGACTTATGGGTTAAAAAAACTTTCTATTATGGAAAATTACTTTGTAAAGTTTGTGTAAAACCACATGGACAACAAACTATTAGGTCCAAAGTAGCCACCCAAAGAGTGCCAAAACACTCTTAGATCAAAGATCTAGGGGTGGGAAGGTTGGAGGGTGTTAAATGAGTCCTTAGAACCCACTTAACAACCTATAATAGTAGAAAAAACCAATTTCCAGCAAGCTAAAAATTGTCTTCTCCGAGAGTTGGGATACCTCTAGGCCAAGTGCCTAGATAATTTCCAGATTTAAAAGATGATTTAATTATGGTTGTGCTACCCACTAAAATGGGTAACTCTATAGGAGAAAACTTTTCTCCCATTCTTCACATCCAGTCAGCCAACCATGCAGCCCTAGAGTCTTGACAACCACCACTAGCCGATGACGTGCCATTATTGTGAAAATTCCAAAACCAGAATCCTATTGCAGCAAATGAAAATTATTCTCCTAATTGTTAATTAATTTGACAATTTATTTTTTGTTTTCTACGGCAAATACCGAATAAATCACACTGCAATATACACAAATAAAATTGCAGAAGAATAAAATGCTAGAAGAAATGCTATCACACACACATAAAATTAACACAATTATTTTTGGACAAAAGTCCCCAGAAAAACCCAACTCAGGAAAATCGGTGCATTAGCTGAGGGTTTTATTATTATGCAGCAGTGAGAAAATATGAGTACAACTGGATGCCGAAATATTGACAATCCTATAGAGAAAAATACTGGTAGAAATCTAGTGATGAATTTTCCTCACCCACAGGCAATCTCCCGACACGACTTGCCTCCAGAAATACGACCCTTTGACCCGCTGCGTCAGCCTCTGCGCTGATTTGTGTAGCTGGATGGACGTCTAGCCTCAGACTGATCTCTGATGAATTCATTCTGCCTTCTGTTGACTGGAAAGATGCTTCTCCGACACTCTGGGACTCCTTCCCGACCTTTGGAACTGAAAAACGTCTCTCCTTCTTAGCAAATCGATTTTGTCTCTAGAGACTACTGCACTGCCCAGCGTCAACCTCTCTGTGGCTCTTCTACTTCTCTCCAAATGCACTCGCTGGATCTAGAGTACCTCCTCTAGCCTCACTATCTTTGCCCCTCTCTCACTGCTTCGATCTCTGACTCTCTCTCCAGCAACTTACTGTTGCTACTCTGGAAATTGATCTTCCAATGAAATCGAACTCTCCAAGTTATTTCTTCATCACCACATCGACCTCCTCTTATAATCCTCTGTTGGAGCAGCAACGATCAAGATTAAAATTTATCAATGGGTAGGATCATCTCTGGATTGATCCGTGTGAGTTTCTAGACCATTCTCGCCTTATCTCAATTAATACTGATTAATTAACCATATTCCCTAAGTTTAGACTTAGGAAATATTTAAAAATCGGTTAGTAATTATAATTGAGACACTTCTAGGTGGAATTTCCATAAATAATTTATGGGTTTTAGAGATCTGATGTATTCTAGCCTCTCCACAAAGTTTTGAGTCTAAAACACATCTGATGCTACAAAAACGAACACTTCCTCTTAGCGAGCAATGTGTTCTAGTGCTACTGCACACCTTGTAGCAACACCCTGGCTCTGCATCATCTCCTGTCACACTGCTGATGTCTAGCTGTTGCTGCCCACCAACTACTGCGTAACTCTGATATATGTTGCATCTGTGATGTTGCTGACCATGTCGAACTGCTTCCAGCACTGTAACTCTGTTGTTGTTTCTACTGCAACATCTGCAACATAAAAAAATTTAAAATACTGAATCATTTGTGATCAGTATAATGCATCTGTTACCCGAGTCTATGACTGTTACTAACCTCTGCACTATCCACTGAAGACTCTGCGCTACTACAGACTCTACACTGTGCCAACTGCACTGCTACCAACTCTAAACTGTGCTCCCTAGTATCTGACTGCTACTAGTCTCTGCATCTATCACTCTGGCATCTGACTCCATCAACTATCACTGATCCATCATGCTACTGAATCTTATGGGCCCCCGTAGCCAAGTATTGATCCAAGAGGTGGACTCTTTAAGGATCCTGCCCATCTGTAGCATTTTGGAGATACAACACCAAGTCACCCCACCTCATTCCTTGAGGTATGTCGACAAACATAGCGAAGTATTCCTCCAGCCTGAAGGAAATCCTGTCGATCTCTGTTGAAGCTGCCTGTTGGTCCTACTTCTCCTCCTTGTCCTTATTCTTGGTAGGACATTGGGTACTCTAGTAGACTGGCTCACAACATCTAAAGCACTTGACCTTTGACAAGTCCTTCTTCTTCTTCCTCTGCTCTCCATGTCCCTTAGATGCAAGGGCCACATTCTCCTCCTCCTTTACCGCCTTTTGCCCGCTGCTGTTGCTACCATTGATGGATCTCTTTAGAAGATCTTGTCTCAACTCCTCTTGCTGCAAATCAACCCACATCCTATCACATCCTGGTAGCGTGGCTCCGCGCAATATACTTTGGACAAAGACCTGCCACTCCTTTAAGACGTTGTTGAGAGCTAACCGCACTAGCTCTGAAGATTGAGGCGCTACCCCAACAATTGCTAGCTAGTCTCCTACCTCCTGAATCGTAGTGAGGTAGGGGTATATGCCTTCCCCTTTTTGCATCTGGATGATCCTCAACTTCTCCTCGAGGTACATATTCCGTTGCTCAGAAGTACCTTGATACAACATGGCGAGAGCATCCCACATCTAATTAGAAGTATCTTTGCCAGCTATATGCAAGACTACATGATCTCAGACTCCATCTAGGATCAGTAGCTTAGCTCGTGCCATCTCCTTTTTGTACTCCTTCAGTTGATCTTCATCTGTGGGGATCGCCACCAGATTATCGATGTAGGCCTTTAGCCCAAATTCATCCAGAAGGAAGGATATCCTTGCCTTCCAGATGACGTAGTTGGAAACACAATCCAACTTGTCCTGATCTCTAAGCCCCGCAGTGGCCATCTTTGAAAAAATGTTGAAAAATCCCTCTTCCCCTATGCTCGGCTACTGCTCTGGGACTCGCACTCCCTCTTGGAATGCGTGGCTCTGCTAGTTGCTATAGTCGATCTGCAACTAGAAATTCAAACTTTTGAGACTAGAAATTCCCAAAGAAAAATTTCCCTTAGTGTGTGCTTTTCTTCCACCCGATGCAGGCTTTGGTCTAGCAACTGCTGCAAAACCCTCTGTGTAATATCCCGTTTTGGGGATATCTCTAAAACACGGCAAACTCCAACCAAAGATGGACTGGGAGGGCATTTACCGAATATTCCGCGTCTAGAAAGAGGACGAGATCCGGAGGCTACCTGGCCCTTTCCAGACTCTATCTAAGAGTGAAAGATAAACACACCAAGTGGTATAGAACTAGAATGCTCAAGAATATATAAAAATAACAGTGCAGCAGGCATATAATAGCATAGAAAGAATGTACGACAACTCATCCAGAAATATAGAGAGGAAATGCTAAGCCATTTTATTAAACTGAGAAATATAATGGGTACAATATCCAGATCGTAGGATATAAATTTAAAATTGCTGTTACAAGAGAAGAAATACTTTAATACAAATTAAACGTCGTCTTCTCGAACTCGTCCTACCGTCGAAACCGTGTAGTCACATCGTTAGAATGAACGAAGACTAGCTGTTCCTTGCTTTGAATGAGTTGAAAACTGAAATTCTCTACTCACCAACTTCCACAAACCTAAACCATATCAAAATGGCCGACCTTCGAACCCTTGGGACTTCACGCCGGTTTCCGCGCTCGCGCAGGCGCAATGAAAATAGCTAAAACACCGCTCAAACTCTGCCAAAACCTCCCACAACAGAAAAGGTCGATCTTCCGCTTTCAAATCTCACCAATTCTTTGCATCCCGATCCCATACCTTCAAGATGGACCCGCCTTCCGCGATGATTAGCTTTAGGAAAGTTTATTAGTAAAATAAACGAAACACCAAAACCTCTCACAAAATACTGAAGAAATAACCTTGCCCGAGCAGGCACTCGAAGTCCCCCGAGGCTAAGGGCGAGATCTCCGACCGGAGACACTCAATGCACTAAACAGTGCTGCAGACAGGCTAAACAGCCAGCATGCTCAAGAAGAAAAAACGTCTAGCTCAATATCATCAACAACAGAATGAATCAAATGAGAAGGCTCCTCCCTCTTTTATAACATTGGCCTTCCTCCAATCCTAAGGCCCATCTCCTCAACGTAGCCTCCCTCTCTTGCCACGTGCTCTTCCTCTCCTGCGCAGTAGCTTCTAGAGCATACGTGGGCCCCCTCTCTACGTGGTGCTTGGGCCCCCTTGGCTCCCCCTTAAGTCACAACGTTGTGCTACTAGTAGGGTGTTTTATTCCACTTAAGTGAGTTAGACCCTCTCCACTCACTTTTTATTTATTTATAAACTATAAACGACAAAACTGAACAAAATCGAATATTCCAATTAGCTGTCGCTAATTAGGAATATTACACTTTGCGTCCAGCTAGAGATCTACCCAACGAAAACTCGGAGTTGCTCCCTTTGCCTCTAGAATCACTTGTTCCAGAAAGATTGAATTTTTTTGCCCCTCACTCAGAAAAATCGAACCTCCACAAGTAACTTGGCCTTCTGGCAGAATGACTGCGTTGCCCTTGGGAATTCCAGCCTGCTGCCCACACTGAGCAGTGAAATTCCTTTGCTTTTCCTCTGAGCTCTCCGATTGATCAACTATGCTATGATACCATGTGAAAATTCTGAAATCAGAATCCTATTGTAGCAAATGGAAATTATTCTCCTAATTGTTAATTTTATTTAATAATTTATTTGTTGTTTGCTATGGAAAATACTAAATAAATCACACTGCAATATACACAAATAAAATTGTGGAAGAATAAAACGCTGGAAGAAATGGTAGCACACACACATTAAATTAACACATTAAAACCGGTGCAACAGCTGAGGGTTTTGTTATTATGCAGTAGTGAGAAAATATGAGTACAACTAGATGCCAAGATACTGGAAATCCTACAGAGAAAAATACTGGCATAAATCTAAGGAGGAATTTTCCTCACCATAGAGGCAATCTCCCGGCACAACTTGCCTTCAGAAATACGACCCTATGACCCTTTGCGTCAGCCTCTGCACTGCTCCGCGTAGCTAGATGGACGTCTAGCCTTAGAATGATCTTTGATGAAATCATTTTTCCTTCTACTGACTAGAAAGATGCTTCTCTGGCACTTTGGGACTCCTTTCCAGCCTCTGGAACTAAAAATGGTTCTCCTTCTCAGCAAATTGATTTTCCTTTAGATACTATTGTGTTGCCCCAACGTTAGCCTCTCTGCAAGTGCACTCGTTGTATATGGAATGCCTCCTGTAGCATCACTATCTCTGCCCCTCTCTCACTACTTCGATCTCTGACTCTCTCTCTGGAAACTGACTATTGCTACTCTGTAAATTGATCTTCCAGTGAAATCAAACTCTCCAAGTTATTTCTCCATCACCACATTTATCTCCTCTTATAATCCTCTGTTGGAGCACCAACGACCGAGATTAAAAATTAATCAATGGATAGGATCATCTTTGGATCGATCCATGTGAGTTTCTAGATTATTCTCGCCTCATCTCAATTAATACTGATTAATTAACCATATTCCCTAAGTTTAGACTTAGGAAATATTTAAAAATCAGTTAATTATCTAATTGAGACACTTCTAGGCGGAATTTGAAAAAAAATATTTGGGTTCTGGAGATCTCATGTATTATAGCCTCTCCATAAAGTTTCGAGGCTAGAACACATACAATGCTACAAAAACTAACAATTATATCTCCCCGATCTGCATCAGCCATATGCTTCTCACCCATCCGACAAGAGCATATGGACGAAGGTGGCATTCTGATCAAAAGGTACTTTATTAGCTTTGCAATTGAGTACCTATGCTTGTTTGTATTTGCGAATTGATATGGATTATGGAGTGACTTGGAAGAAAGATGGGTTTGGACTGTGATCTTGTTCCCTCACCTTAAATGGGGGGTTAATGTTCGATCCTAATCGAGTGGGACCTCTCCTATTGGCCCAATGGGTAGGAGGGGCAGTACTCGGGAAGCCCTGATTGAGATAACGTAGTTCCATCTATATCTATTCCATACTTACTACTTTCCATCATACATTACAAGCCCTTTTCCACATATCTGGGTTGGGCCTAGAAACATTTCCCTGGAGGTTGATGCAACTAAAAGAAAGTTAAAAGTTAAAACCGTATCATGGCCACAAACAAGAAACAAAAGAAAAATAAAATCATAAAATGCAAAATATGGCTAGGACAATTATAATAGCATGTGGGCATTATCCAAACATGAGCTCTAACCCTCACAATTATGGTTATCACTATGGTTCCTAGGTCCTTTAATTTTGTGATATCTCCAACTTCATAAATTTTGCTAAGTATAGCCCATTTTGCAATTTTGGTGTTGGAGGCACATTGTGGCATTTTTGGACTTAGGAGAAAAGGGAAAAATTGAGTTCATAGTGGAAGGTGGGGGGCACTAAAGGAGGAAATTTGACCCTCAAGGAAAAGGAGGCAAGATAGTGGGTTGTGGGGGCCACCAAGGGGTATGCATGGGCCTAGAGTACTTCAGGTGAAAAGGGAGGCATTCGGGGCATCTTTTGACTAACTAACTTTAGAAACTTGACCTCTCTTGGAGTTGTTTAGTGCAGGAGTTGGAGTGTTGCTCAACATTAATATTTCAGGTGAAATTCCACCCATTCTTCGAAGAACTTCGAGTGTCTACCTAGTTGGTACAGAGGGGAGTCCACTTTTAGGCTCCTACAGTGCTACATTGCAGCAAGATATCTAGTTTTGCGCACTTCCTTGACGTAGAGGTAGTTCGTGTGGCACATTTTGGTTCATCTACACTGGGTTGGAGGAGCTAGATAATCGCGGGAGAATTTTCCTATTTGATGTTGGAGTTTTGGTGGTGATTTGTAGGGCTAGAGTGAAGCAATTATGTGGGCCGAATATATCTTCTTTTGGTAGTGTGTAGAGGTTTCTGGGAAGAGTCTGCGCAGGTATAGGAGAATAGGAGATTTGAAGGGCCAAGGGTTGAGAGAATTTGGGGTTTCAAGAGTCAATTCCTTAGTTTAGTGTGGATGCTTTTGTAGTGGTGGATTTGGGGTTATTTTTGGAGCAGTATTTCTCGGTACTGCGTGTAGCCAGCCAAAGAGCCACTCACACCACTTGGAGGGCTTTTTATCACTCAAAATCAGGGCAAACCCTTTCTGGATTTTTGTGGGTATTTGGAGGAGAGGCCATAGCTGGAGCTTCATAATTTTCTAAGCAATATATAAGGCAAAATCGTTAGTTCCAGTTGACATCCAACAACAGAATTTTTGGGCAGTGCACATTTCTAGTTTGGGGTCATTTCCACATCCGGGTTAGCGAGATTCCACCTAGGTTTTGGATAGCTTGCATAACAAGCCCGGGTTCTATTGTTCTTACTCATTTATATACCTAGATTTCCATCATTAATAAAATGGTTCAGTTATTCTGCTCTATTTCATTGGTGTTCTAATTTGTGTGCTTGTGTTTTAAATTTATATTGTTGTTCCTAGTTCATTGTTTTGTTATTTAATGTTTATTTCTGATTAGGAATATTGCAATGGTATTAGAGCATGTTTTTTTCTAGTTGTGGGCGAAGGAATTGGTGATGCCACCCTGCTTTGGGGGTGTTTTTTTCCACAGAGGCAAGGGTTGAGGCAAAAGAGGGCATGTTAGAGGCCGAGGGCTTGATCCTTTTTCAATTACTGAAGTAGAGCACGTTAGACTGTGAGATGGGACAATGAGCACGTGGAGAACCTAGAGGAACATAAATAGGGAGGAAAGGAACTGGAATTAGCAAAGTTGGCCAGGCAGCAGAAACTCATGATGGACATGCTAGCACAACTGTCTAGTGTGCAGTTGCAGAACCAAGGCAAGAAAAATAAAAGTGTTGCGGGTGGATCCCGAACTCGTGAGGGGAGCCAGACACATGCACGCACAAACTAGCTAGAGACCCCACTTATAACTAATCATTCTCGTTGTCCCACTATGACACAAGTTTGTAGATGGGCCATTGAGGGAACCTAATTCATTCGCAGCCTTGTTGAGGTCATTTTTGGAAGGGATTGATGAGTATGACACGTTGGAACAAAGGATCAAAATGGCCATGTCCTTTGGAGAGTTTTTTCACCTGAAAGAGAAGCACAGAGGTGGAGCTGGGCCATCACACCAAGGAGGTCAGTCGAACCAGAATGTACAGAGGACAGAGGGGAAAAAAGCCCTCCCCAACTTTGATGGGTTTTTTAGGAGTTCGCCTAGGGCATGGGTGCAAAAGTTGGATACCTATTTCCAGATTAACCCCATGAGGGAGGCATATGAGATTAATTTTTCCACCTTGCACCTGGACTGGGATGCGCAGGAGTGGTGGTACCACGAACTAATTACTCTCGGTCGTGTGGCCATTACATAGTTCACTCGGAGGCTCATAAAGCGTCTTGATAGGAAGGACTTAGAGTTGCGATTCCGAGAGTTTGCACATCTGAAGTAGACGAGTAGTGCAAAGGCTTACATGTTAGAGTTCCAGAGGTTGGTTGTGATGGTTTCAGATCTTTCGGAGGCGAGTTTGATTATGCTATTCATTAAGGGGTTGACAGACCCATTGCGTGGATGGGTGAGGGCTTATAAGCTCGCATCTTTGTAGAACATTATTACTCTGACTAGGGACATGCTATATGTAGTCCCTAAGACCAGATCACCTCCCAAACCTACCTTTTCTTAGAAGGGTAAGGACATCAGATGTCCTCAAAAGGAGTGGACAGGACGGGGGCATTTGGATGATGATACCATGAGGAACCTTTGTTGGAAATACTGAGATGGGGGGTGAATCAGTATTCCTTTCAATTAGAGCATTAGTTAATCTTCAATTATTATCAGTGTTTGTACAATGATAGCAGTAGACAAAAGGAACACAAATGCACACAATTTTTAAGGTGGAAACCCACTGCGGGACAGAAACCACCTAATGCTTTTCTAATAATTCTTTAATATTCAACTCCAATTGAAAATAAAGCTCCAACTTCCTAGAATCTAGAAAGGCATTCTTCTCCAGCTCCCACTGGATGGACGCTCCAACGCCCGAGATTCTTCAATAGTCAACTGAACGGATGCCCCAACACCCAATGAGCTATAACTCACCCTAGCACCACCCTACCACCCTGGAGTTTTCACAGGCTTGAACATATTAGTGACTTCATGCACCAGTCGAGCACCACCCTACCACCCTATAGAAGAATAAAAGAAGAATGGACTCCCGTACCAAGGAAAATGGTCCACTTTACAATGATATAGAATGATGTAGAAGAAGAAGACACACTAGACCATAACCCCAACTATGACACAACCACCTAATGATGATCCTAGACCTCCCAGCACTGCCTCTTCAACTCTTGGCAGATAGACACTAGTACAATTTATACAATAATGTATTTACAATGACTTAGTACAATGATACCTTTACAGTGACTGTATGCAGTGCTGCCCACTTGAAGACTTCATGTGATGAAATTCTTGCTGCTGTTCTACACCTTGATTGTTGCTCTTGTCATGCTACCCTCTGCTGCACCTTGCTTTTCTTTGCTGCCCTAGAAAGTCTGGTCCTTTGCAGCCCTTGACAACACATGATCTAGCTTTTTCTTGCCTTCTAGGAGCTTGATATTGAATCTGGTGTATCTCTGTTATTTCAGATCCCAAATATGTGATTTTCGGTCCTATAGTAGGCCTTTGAGTCTTTTTTCCAATGCCATAGGTCTGATCCAATTTGGATTCTTCAAGAGAGAGTTATGCCCAATCTCTCACAATGCCCTAATTATGGACTGTTTCAGTAGAGAGAACTTGTACGGCGTTCCACGTCTCCCTGTTTCTTCATTCGACTCTGAAATTGATAGAGTGAAAACTAAAGTCCGTGCACTATCTGCCGCTTTTTACAGAATTCCAATCCGATACTCAGAGAGAGAGTTATGATGATTTTCCCAAGGTCACTTCTTTGAGATGAATTTTAGGAGCCTGCAAAAACACTGACTTCCACAGATCATATCTCCGAAAATATTGCGCACCTTGATCTAAAATTTTTACAGGAGCTTTCTCAGTATTTCAGCTTCGCCTCATAAAAATTTCAGCTTCTAAGCCTGCGTAGAAAAAAATTTAGAGTGAAAATTCCACGATGACCTGTTTCAGATGGCGAAATCCCTTGCATAAGGAGGATATGAGGATCACAATTTATATAAATGATTAGGTTGAGTGGGGCTTCAACAAGTGAACGTGGGAGGGATTTTAGGAGATTAAAAAATATTAATTATGATTTTTCAATGACCCATGCCACAACCCCATGGGGTTTTAGACCACTAATTGGGGTTACAAACTTCAAACATGAATATCTCTCAAACCATGAAGAATTACGTGGCGTGCCAAATATCAACGGAAACATCTCGACAAGTAGAAACCATCAAAAGTATTCTTGACCCGGAATATAATAATTTTGTAGGTCAAAATTCTCATGCAATATTGGGGTAGCCCTTGGTGCTGCTTGGGTTGACATCAATGACAACCGCTGATCAACAACCTTCGGAGGAGGAAGCTTTACTTCACCTATCAGGAGCTATGGGCCCCAGGCCATAGATGCATTAAGGGAAAATCCCATCCCATTACATTGATGTGTTTTCTAACAGTGAGACTAAATGGGAGGACAAAAGGGAGTAGATAGGAGGAGAGGAGGAACACCATTACATAGGAGGAGAGTTGCATGGTCAGGGTGCCAAGGGAGGCATCATTGCTTCATTGATAAGGATTCTGAGGTACCTAACACTACTGGCTAGAGGCACCATTCAAGACAGTGTGTGACTATTTTTGTGATAGTGGGGCCACCCACAACTTTATAGATGCCCAGTTGGTAAAGCGGAGGGGTTTGCACAAAAGACCTTTTGAAGGCTTCTCAATACTAGTACCAGGAGATAGGACCATGCAGTGTACCAAGATGATCCCCAAGATGACGTTGACAATGGGGAACTACTCAGTTACTGATGACTTCTTTGTAGTGAATGTACCAAACACCAATTTGGTGTTGGACATTCAGTGTTTGTACTCTCTTGGGTGTGTCACCACAGACTATAAGGCCCTAGAGATGGAATTTACAGGACTAAAGGGGAATAGGGTGGTGTTGAGGGGCATGCATAACTACCCACTTCAGTTTGTGACAACCAATGGGATGGAGGTAGATTTGTGCAAGGGAGACATATGGTGGGCTATAGATTTGCATATATCAGAGACAAGAGCGGGAGCTCATGCACAACAACACCATATAGATATTCTAGCAATCTTGGAGAGACATCAGGAAGTTTTTGGGGAGATTCCTCCAGGACTAGGACACCATTCCTGAGCCAACACTGAAACAGTACCCAGAGGTACTTTTCCTGTCCACTGAGCTCCCTGCCCAATCTGCATCTGTGAATCCACTGAGTCTGACATCCTCTTCTTTGCCATATCTGATACCGAATCTGACTATTTCCCGTATATACCTTAGAACGTGCCTTGCTGCGGCCCACTGCACTCTTTTGGCTTCCACCATGAACTGACTAAGAGTATTGACAGCAAAGCAGATGTCTGGTCTGGTGTTCACTAGATACATCAGTGATCCGATGAGCTGTCTGTATAAGGTGGGGTCTACCTCTATATCTTATGAAGCATCTATCTTTTTCCAATTGGTGATCATGGGTGTGGCCATGGGTCTATAGTCCTGCATTCTGAAGCTCTTCAAAATTTCCAAGGCATACCTCTCCTGTCCCATGAAGATATCTCCATCCTTTTGACAAAATTCCAGTCCTAGGAAGTAGTGCATCAACCCAAAATCCTTCATGTCGAATTCAACTTCTAGATTTCGTTTGCAATCCTTGATGAGTCTGGATGATCCTTTAAGAAATAGATCATCTACATGTAGTACAAGTACCAATGGCTCATCCTCTACCAGCAAATAGTAAAGATTGGGATCCGCATCACTCTTGACAAATCCCATCTTTTGCAAATAGCTATCTATACGACCATACCACGCTCTCGGAGCCTACTTAAGCCCGTATAGATCTTTCTTTAATCTGCACAAATGAGGCCTCCTTTCATGAGTCTCAAAACCCTCTGGTTGTTCGATGTATACCTCTTCCTCAATTTCTCCATTCAAGAACGTTGCCTTGACGTCCATTTGATGAATCTCCCATCCCATCTGTGCTGCTAAAGACACTACAGTCCGGATGGAGGTATATCTAGCAACTGGTGCGAAGGTCTCCTCATAATCAATGCCTTCCTTCTGAGCATACCCTTTTGCCACGAACCTTGCCTTGTATTTTTCTACACTGCCATCTGCAGCGTATTTGATCTTGTAGATCCATCGCGATCCAACAACTGATCTGCTCTGAGGTCTGGGAACGACTTCCCAGACATCATTTGTCATGATAGAAGCATACTCTTCTATCATGGCATCTACCCATTCTTGGTGCTGAATAGCTTCCTGGAAGCTGGGAGGTTCCTCTACTTGAGCCACTAAGGCTTGGTACCTGTCAGGAGGTCTACGCTGTCTCTTCCCATCCCTAGGAGTCCCAATAAAGTTTTTCGCGTCCCTCAGTATTTGCCGAGCTTCCCTGCTGATCCGTCCATTGGTGGAAGGTTCCTCTCTCAACTCTTCCTCTTGATCTATCTTCTCTTGTGACTGAGTATCTTCCTGATCTTCCTCCGTCAAAATGTTGGTACCTGTCCTTGGTACCACAGTCTGTCTTCCTATCTGTTCTTCTTGGTGCCCCTACTGTTCTTGGACCAAGGGAACTTCTGTAGTTTGATCCTCTGCCGACATATCACACGATTTCTGAAATGCTCTATCCTCCATGAACTTAACATCACGTCTTATCACAACCTTCCTACTGTTAGGAATACAGATTCTATATGCTTTTGAGGTGTCACTGTACCCTACAAGATACCCCCTTTCTACGGTTTGATCTAGCTTGCTTCTTTTCTCGCTGGGTACATGACAGTAAGCCATGCTACCAAATATCCGAAGATGCCCTACCTCCAGCTTCTTCCCTGTGAAAGCTTCCTCAGGAGTCTTCTTACTCAAGGCTCTATGAGGTGTTCTATTCTAGATATACATTGTTGTATTGCATGCTTCAGCCCATAAATATTGGTGTAAGTCAAGGTCAAATAACATGGCCTTGGCTGCTCCTACAATTGTCCTATTCTTCTGTTCTGCCACACCATTCTGCTCTAGATTGTATGGCGCAGTCTACTCTCTCCTGATGCCCTCCTTTGCGCAGAAATCTATGAAGTCCCCATCTATGTATTCCCCACCATTATCTGAATGCAATGTCTTGATCTTCTTCCCCATCATGTTTTCAACAAGAGCCTTGAATTCTTTGAACTTTTCAAAGACTTCATCTTTTGTCTTCAGGAAGTAGATCCAGGTCTTCTTGGAGTGATCATCAATGAATGTGGCAAAATATTTTCCACCTTTGAGAGTGTTAGTGGACATTGGTCCAAAGATATCTGAGTGTATCAATCCCAAAACGTTTGTTGCCCTATTTTCACTTCTGGGAAAAGATGCCTTAGCGTACTTCCCAAGTACACATCCTCGGCACACATCATCATGCTCTGTGCTGAGAATAGGTGCTCCATCAACTGTTTCTCTGAGCATTTTTAATGCACCGTGGTGTAGGTGCCCCATTCTTATATGCCAAAGTTCATTCAACCCTTTCTTGTCTTCAAGATTACTACTGACTAGTGTCATCGGGGTTTCGATCTGCAACCGTTATAGTCTGTTGCTCCTGATCCCGATCTGCCTTGTTTGCTTCCAACTGGGATGCTTGAAATATACTTTCTTCCTGGTAAAGTGAATGTCATACCCTTTGTCCTGCAACTGGGATACTGAGATTAGGTTCATCCCAAGCCCTGGAACATGCAGTACATCTGTGATCTTGACACTGGTTCTGGTTTTCGTCTAAAACACTACGGATTCTCTCCCAACTGGAGTGCACTTTGTGCTATTGCCCATAGTGATCTGGAAGTTCATTTGCTCTTCCCTATAGCTCGAGAAGTATTCTCGTACTCCAGTCATGTGAGCTGAAGCCCCACTATCAATATACCAGATTCCTACAAATACTGAACTTGCTAGGCATGTATCATCCTCTTTTAATCTAGAGGATAAGACATCTAAGTTTGTCATACTTATCTGTGCTTCTTCCTACGCTGTGTCCCTTCTGAAGCTTTTGGTTTACGTAGTCCCTTCTTCTGACCTTGCTTCCTTTGGATCTGACAGCTCTGATACCATGTGAAAATTCTATAGTGTAGAACCCTATTGCAGCTACTTATTAGATTTCTTCTATTGCATTATCAAACACAATTATTTAACATTTATCGTGTTAAATAACAAAATAAAATATGCTGCAAACTTCACATATAAAAATAACACAAGTAATCACACATAGACACTATTATTTTTGGACAATTGTCCTTGGAAAAACCCAACTTGGGAAAACCGGTGCAGCAGATCTAAGGGTTTCTTTATTATGCAACAGAATCTTGAATACAACTAGGGTGCCATCATGCGGAAAACCCTTTAGAGAAATTTAAGAAACTGGTGAAAATTGTGAGATATACCTCACTCAGGTAATCTTTAGCTGATCTGACAATGAAAGTGATGCCCTTGCTACTTGCGTGGGCAAACTGAAGGAACTGCGTCACTTCTGCTCTGCAACTGATCTAGCTGATCTAGTGCTGAATTTTGGCCCTCCTGGCTCAGAAATTCTAGCCTCTAGCTATCTCCGGACTGACTCCAAGAGATACTGTGTTGTTTCTGCGTGATTTCCTGCGGGATCGGCGTCACCTCTTTAGAAAACTGCGTTGTATCTATCTGCGTCACCTCTGCCCCTCTCTGAAAATCCACTCTTGGTCCTCCTGACCAATCTCTGCTTCTGCCCCTCTCTGGATCTGATCACTGAATCAAATCACTTAGTAAACCCAGCCCTAGTGATTTGTTTTTTATCAAAATCTGTGTTTTTCTCTCACAACTCGAAAATGCCCAATGGCTCAAGTGTCAAGTGTGTTTTCCATATGCCCCTCACCCTCCTTATAATCTTTCATTGACTCTTCAACGACCAAGATTAAAACATAATCAAAGGCTAAGATTAACTTGGAGGTGATCCATGACTTTATCTAGAAGATTCACACTTGATTTAATTAATACCCTTTAATTGATCAGTTTCCCTAAGTTTAGACTTAGGAAAACATTAAAAAATGATTAATTAATTTAATTAAATCATCTCTAAGTGAAATTTTCCAAAACCATTTATGGGTTTTATGGAATACATGTTTCCTAGCCTATATACAAAGTTACAAGGATATAGTACATATGATGCTACCATAAATCAACAAGATACAAGTGAGCTAATAGATACTCAAGGATCTCAAATACACCTTACAAGTTGTATAGAATCGACAAAAGATCTATGCAGACCTCCATTGGGTTGAGAGATAGTTAGAGGTTGGAGACTTTATTTATGCCTACAACCATACTTGCAGTCGACTCGCAAATAGAAGGGGGCCAAGAAGCTTAAGCTTCATTTCTATGGGCAGTACAAGGTGGCTAGGCATATGGGAGAGGTTGCATATGAGTTAGAGCTTCCACTAAGGAGCAAGGTGCATGATGTGTCCCATGTGTCATGCCTGAAAAGGATTTGGGACAACAAGCATCAACTTTTGCAGAGTTTTCGCCCTTGGACAAGGAGGGACATGTAGTACTGGTTCCTGAAGCCATTTTTGAGGTGAGAGAGAGGAAGCTCAGGAACAAGGTCATTAGGGAGTTCCTGGTCAGGTGGAGGGACTTGCCTAAGGAGGATGCTAGATAGGCGGGAGAGTAGGCGTTACAACACACTTGCATTTGCTTGAGGATAAGCAAACTTTGGCGGGGAGGACTGTGATATCCCCAACTTCATAAATTTTGCTAAGTATAGCCCATTTTTCAATTTTGGTGTTGGAGGAACATTGTGGCATTTTCAGACTTAGGAGAAAAGGGAAAAATTGAGTTTATTGTGGAAGGTTGGGGTCACTAAAGTGTGAAATTTTCAAGAGGAAAATTTTTCTGCAATACTTGGTTTATTTCTCCTACTTATTAGATAAGTTATTCACTGATGCTTCAGTAAACACATTTTCAAATCTTCACTATCATTAAGAGCATAAGAACAGAAATATAATTTATACAAGTAGCACAATAGAAACAACCACATGAACACAGTTATTTTGGACAATTGTCCCCGGAAAAACCCAATGTGGGAAAACCGGTGCAGCAGATGAGGGTTTTATATTTATCTTCAAAAATGGAAAGTACATTTACAAGAGTCTGATGAGCAAAGAAAATTTGCAAACACTTGGCTGAATTTTCTGGACCTTCTAGACAAATTTCAGACCCTCGGAGTGACCTCCTTCACCCTTTGCATCATCCAGTGTGAGAGCTCTGCGCATTCTCTCCCTGGACTGCGTGATTCTATGTGGACGAGGTCTTGCTGCTGATGAAATCACCCTTCCCTTCATCCTCCTAACTTTTACTTCCCGATAACTGACTCCTCCCTCCTCCTTCTGCTTCTACAACCCTGCCTCTACCATCTCACCCACTGAAATCGAATTCTCTTGGTTCAGAATCGATTTCCTTCGGGTATTGAGAGTGTCCCCGGCTTGATTTCCAAATGGCCCTCAAGTCTCTTCTTAAAGTCTTCTCGCGGATGAATCAACGGCCAAGATTATATCGTTAATCAATGGCTCAGATTAAAAGATGACTTGATCTTCGTTTTCTAGAAGATTCACACTTTGATCTATTAATACCCTTTAATTATTTAATTTATCCAAGTTTAAACTTAGGTTCTGCATTAAAATAATTAATTATTTTAATAAAGTCATATCCGAGTGGAATTTCCACAAACGATTTCTGGGTTCTCTGGATAACTGATGTCCAAGCCTCTCTACCAAAAATGAGACTTAGAACACTTTACGATGCTATAGAAATAAACACTCCCTCTTATTGAGGAAAGTGTTTAAGCAAGATAACACTATACTGCTCTGACTCTACATCATCTATTGCGCTGATGATGTCCTGGCTACTGCCCCTCATCTCTGCGCTGCTGCTTCCTGCTGTATTGCTGCCTTGCCACTGCAGCAACCATACTACATCTCCCTCTTCTTCTGAAGACCACCCTTTCCTCTAATGGAAAGGGTTCTCGACCATCCCCATCTTCTCTCTGAAGTAAGTGAACTTGATCTTACTTAGAGCCTTCGTGAGGATATCTGCCACCTGTTCTCCTATAGGAGTGTATCGCAACTATACTGCTCCTCTCTGGACATAATCCTTGATGAAGTGACACCGAATGTTAATGTGTTTCGACCGGTCATGAAACACAGAATTTTCAGAGAGCTTAATGCAGCTCTGATTATGGCACATAATCTCGGTCGGTTCTATCTGCTTCCTGAGCAGGTTCAAGAGCAATTTGCAGAGCCATATGGCCTTGCATGAAGCTATGCTTGCTGCCATGTACTCTGCCTCGGCTGAGCTCAGTGCTACAAACTTCTGTTTCCTGCTGCACCAAGAGGTCATTCTTGATCCGAGATTGAAACAGTATCCACTGGTACTTTTCCAATCTGCTGTGCTTCCAGCCCAATCTGCATCTGTAAACCCACTTAACTAGATCTCATTACCCTTGGTGTACTTCAGCCCATACTCGACTGTCCCTCTCAAGTATCTGAGAACATTTTTGGCTGCTGCCCAGTGAGCCCTCCTTGGTTCCACCATGAACTGACTGAGGGTATTCACTGCATAACAGATGTCTGGTCTCGTATTGACCAGATACATCAATGATCCGATGAGCTGTCTGTACAATGTGGGATCACCCTCATCATCCTCCGATGTGTCTATCTTCTTCCAGTTAGTAATCATTGGCATGGCCATGGGTCTATAGTGTTCCATCTGAAATCTCTTCAGGATTTTTGTTGTGTATCTTCCTTTTCCTAGGAAGATTTCCCTTTTTTGCTGCCAGACTTCTAATCCAAGAAAATAGTGCATCTGCCCCTGGTCCTTCATGTCGAATTTTGTTGCTAGATTCTTCTTGCAGTCCTTGATGAGCTTGGATGATCCGGTCAAAAACATGTCATCCACATAAAGAACAAGAATAAGCGGCTCATCTCCTACTCTCAAGTAGTATAGGTTGGGATCTGTGTCACTCTTGACGAATCCCATCTTCTGCAAGTAGCTATCAATCTGTCCATACCATGCCTTGGGGGCTTGTTTTAAGCCATACAAGGCTTTCTTAAGCCTGCAAACATGAGTCTTTTGCTCATGTGTCTCGAAGCCCTCTGGTTTCTCTATGTACACTTCCTCTTCTATCACCCCGTTCAAGAACGTTGTCTTGACATCCATCTGGTGAATCTCCCATCCCATTTGTGCAGCCAAAGAGATGACGGATCTGATAGAAGTGTATCGCGCTACTGGAGCGAAGGTTTCTTCATAGTCAATGCCTTCCTTCTATGCATACCCCTTAGCTACAAACCTTACCTTGAACTTCTCTATGCTGCCATCTGCAACATATTTGATCTTGTAAATCCATCTGGATCCTACAACTGATCTGTCCTGTGGTCTAGGGACTACTTCCCATACATCATTTTTCATGATGGAGCTATACTCCTCCACCATGGCATCCACCCATACTTGATGTTGAGTTGCTTCCCGAAAGGTAGATAGTTCACCAACCTGAGCTACCAATGCCTGATATTTGTCTGGTTTTTTCCTTATCCTCTTTCCTTCTCTAGGGGCCCCAACAAATTCTTCTACATCCTTAAGAATTTGTTGAAGTTCTCTGCTTGGTATCCCATCAGTTGTGGGCGGTCTTACCTATTCTTCCTCCTGTTCTTCTTCTTCGGAGCTCTCCTCAGAATTATTATGCCTTAGAGAGGCACTTGACCTCTCCTTTGCAGGTTGTTGAGGCTGTACCAATGGATCTTCCTCAATCTGCATATCTATGGCCATTTCTCGAGATTTCCTAAAGGCTCTCTCCCCTAGGAATTTCACATCCCTTCTTACCATGACTTTCTTGTTCTCTAGAATATAAATGCGATATGCCTTTGCATTCTCTCTATAGCCCATCAGAAAACCCTTTCTGCAGTTTGATCCAACTTCTTTCTATTTTCATCTGGAACATGGCAATACACCATGCTGCCGAATATCCTGATGTGGCTCACTTCTGGCTTGCTGCCTGTGAACACACTCTCGGGATTTACCTTCCCCAAAGCTCTATTGAGAACTCAGTTCTGAATATAAACTGTTGTATTGTAGGCCTCTGCCCATACGAATTTGGGCATATCTTGGTCGTACAACATTTTCCTTGCAGCTTCTATTATGGTCTGATTCTTCCGTTCTGCAACTCCATTTTTCTCTGGATTGTATGGAGCTATCCATTCTCTCGTGATGCCTTCCTTTGCATAGAAATTTGTGAATTCTTTATCGATATATTCTCCACTGTTATCTGACCGCAACTTCTTGATCTTCTTTCCTGTAGAGTTCTCCACCAATGCTTTGAAATATTTAAACCGATCAAAGACTTCATCTTTGGTTTTCAAAAAATAGATCCAAGTTTTTCTGGAATGATCAGCGATGAAGGTGGCAAAGTACTTTGCCCCACTGAGAGCAGTTGTGGACATTGGACCACAAATGTTAGAGTGTATTAACTCTAATACACCTTTGGCTCTGCTGCTGCTTCTTGGAAATGTTGCCTTATCGTACTTCCCTAGTACGCATCCCCTGCAAACTTCATCTTTCTTCGTGCTGAGTTCAAGAGACCCTATGACAGTATTTTTGAGAATCCCCAAGGCTCCATGATGTAGATGCCCCATCCTTCTGTGCCATAATTCATTCAGATCTCTGTCGTTTGTACTGCCAATCAGGGCCACCGGAGATTCAAGCTGGAGCTTATACAACTTGTGACTTCTTACTCCGATTTGTGCCTTTTTTCTCCAGTTAGGGTGTTTGACATACACCTTATATCGAATAAAGTATACGTCATAGCCTTTGTTTTGAAGTTGAGACACTGAGAGTAAATTCATCCCCAACCCTGGTACATGTAGAACATTCGTGGCTCGAATCTTGTTTCCATCCTCAGTCTGAAATGTTACGGTACCTCTCCCAATGGGGGTACATTTTGCCTTGTTTCCCATATTTATCTGGAAATTTATCTGTTCTTCTTGGTAGCTCGAAAAAAATTCTCGATCCCCCGTCATATGAGCAGATGCTCCACTGTCAATATACCAAACACTTGGAGGAGCTGTGCTCGACACACAAGATCGATCCTCCTCTAGTCTGGATGCCAACGCTTTCATGTCATGTTCTCTCTGCATTTCTGCATGTTCTAGAGGACTGCATGAGTCCCTTTGACTGCGTGAACCCTTCCGGATGATGGAACTTTGGTCCATGGCAGATCCTCCCTTTCTGTTTTCAGCCCTTCACTCTGATACCATGTGAAATTTTCAAGAGGAAAATTTTTCTGCAATACTTGGTTTATTTCTCCTACTTATGAGATAAGTTATTTACAGATGCTTTAGTAAATTCTGAAATAAACACATTTGCAGATCTTCACTATCATTAAGAGCATAACAATAGAAAGATAATTTATACAAGTAGCACAATAGAAACAACCACATGAACACAGTTATTTTTGGACAATTGTTCTCGGAAAAACCCAATGTGGGAAAACCAGTGCAGCAGATGAGGGTTTTATATTTATCTTCAGAAATTGAAAGTACATTTACAAGAGTCTGATGAGCAGAGAAAATTTGCAAACACTTGGCTGAATTTCTTGGACCTTCTAGACAAATTTCAGATCCTCGGGGTGACCTCTTTCACCCTCTGCGTCATCCAACGTGAGAGCTCTGCGCAGTCTCTCCCTGGACTGCGTGATTTTGCGTGGAGGGGGTTTTGCTGCTGATCAGCTCACCCTTCCCTTCATCGTCCTGAATTCTGCTTCCTGATAACTGACTCCTCCCTCCTCATTCTGCTTCTGCAACCCTGCCTCTACAATCTCACCCACTGAAATCGAATTCTCTTGCTTCAAAATCGATTTCCTTCGGGTACTGAGAGTGTCCCCGGCTTGACTTCCAAATGGCCCTCAAGTCTTTTCTTAAAGTCTTTTCGTTGATGAATCAAAGGCCAAGATTATATCGTTAATACATGGCTCAGATTAAAAGATGACTTGATCTTCGTTTTCTAGAAGATTCACACTTTTCTCTATTAAAACCCTTTAATTATTTAATTTCCCTAAGTTTAAACTTAGGGTCTGCATTAAAATAATTAATTATTTTAATAAAGTCATATACGAGTGGAATTTCCACAAACGATTTTTGGGTTCTCTGGATAACTGATGTCCAAGCCTCTCTACCAAAAATGAGACCTAGAACACTTTCCGATGCTACAGAAATCAACATAAAGAAGGAAATTTGACCCTCAAGGAAAAGGAGGCAAGCTAGTGGATTGTGGGAGTCACAATGGAGTACGCATGGGCCTAGAGTACTTGAGACAAAAAGGGAGGCATTTGGGGCATCTTTTGACTATCTAACTTCAAAAACTTGACCTCTCTTAGATTTGTTTAGCGCAGGATTTGGAGTGTTCAACACAAGGATTGCAGGTGAAATTCCATTGATTCTTAGAATAACTTCGAGTGTCTCATTAGTTGGGAAATAGGAAAGTCCACTTTTAAACTCCTACAAGGCTACATTGCAGCATGATATCTATTTCTACGTAGTTCTTGGGCACAAAGGAAATTTGTGTGGTACATTTTGGTTCAGCTACTGTGGGTTTGAGGAGGTAGCTAATCGCAGGAGAATTTTCCTATTTGGTGTTGGAGTTTTGGTGGTGATTTGTGTTGATTTTCATAGCATCGGATGTGCTCTAGCCTCGAGATTTTGCAGAGAGGCTAAGACACATGCATTCTCCAAGACCCGGAAATCATTTGGGAAAATTCCACATGGAGATGATTTACTTAAAATAATTAATCATCTTTAATGTATTCCTAAGTCAAAACTTAGGAAATATGATTAATTAAAGTTTATTTATTAAATCAGGTGTGAATCTTCTAGATAAAGGCGAGGATCGAGTCCAAGATAATCTTAGCCATCGATTATGTTTTAATCATGGTCACTTATATGTCAACGAGAGATTATAACAAGAAACTCGATGGGCACTTGGTGAACACACTTGAGATTTACAAAGATTGAATTTGCTAGGATATCGAATTCTCGGAGTAGCAGCGTTGAGTTACTGGAGAGAGATCTAGTGATTTGATTGCAATGAGGGGAAGGTATATCAAGGCCGAAGGAAATTTTTTCCAGATCCGATGAGTACATAGGAGAGAGGCAGCAGTTCCATAAAGAGGATGTGCAGTTCCATGCAAAGGTAGTGCCGAGGGAGTTCGTTATTTTGCTTAGAGACAGTGCAGATCCAGTGCAAGAAGCTGGGGTGTGAGTCTGGGAGGGAAGAAGGGTCCATTCTTCAAACAATAAGAGACCAATAACAGAGAAGCAAGTGTGCTCCAAGCTGTGACGTAGAACTGCGTAGGGTGACGCAGTCACTGCATAGAGGCAGCGCAGATCAGCTCAACTAGAGCTAAGAACAGTGTCAGATTGCTTGTGGGAGTGAGAAATTTCTCACTAGATTGTTTTTTATATTTTTCTCTGTATCAGATAGCCAGTTTGGGGCATCCAAAGATTTCTCCTCAGATTTTCTACTGCATAATAATTAAAACCCTCAGCTGCTGCACCAGTTTTCCCAAGTTGGGTTTTTTCGGGGACTTAGTCAAAAAATAACGGTGTATTTGTGTGTGTATATCTAGTCTTTCCTACGTTGTATTTTCCGCAATATTTTATGTTGTGTAGGATACAGTGTATTTTATTTCGATATTTACTGTGTAACGTTGTAAATGATTTGTTCAGTTATTACCAAATAGGAGAAATCTAATCAGTTGCTACAGTAGGATTTGGGTAACCAAATTTTCACATGGTATCAGAGTGTAGATAGAGGCGACATAGCTCAATTGCATAAGGAAAGAGGGTGATTCAAGGCACTGTGTAGGCAACAGTTCGAAACCCCGGGAGGCTGCGAAGTCCAAACTCCAGAGGTCAACAGGGCATATTTTTGAGGAAATTTGTGTCTCTAAGTGAGTCTACAAAGCACAAAATTTCCAGATCAAGATTTGTCAGAGGCCGATGGAGCATCATCATCATTTTCCACGCAGAGCAGATCTTCATCTGGGACACAATTTTTCTACTACAGTTTGCTAAAGCAGAAAAGCGTCAGAAGGGAAGAATAGCACACACTGAGGGAATTTTGTCCTTAGAGAATTTCTAGCCAAGAAACTCTGATTTTCCATGCAGAGAAGCAGTAGCCGAGGGCAAATCTGCTTACTCCAACAGGGAGTGCGTAGAGTCAGCCAGCAGTTGCGCGGAGGGATAGAGGCAGAATTTGACATTTATTTGGCGTAATGGCATTAGTTGGATTGAGATATCAAGATCTGTTTGACGGTGCTTCCAACTATGTGATCTGGAAGGCTAGAATCACCTGCCTTCTTGACGAGTATGATTTGAAGATGTATATTAGTTCAGTGGTAGTTCAGTGATTTGAAGAGGATGATCCTTGATTGAGTTCAGGATCATGTGTTGTCTTACATTATGGGCAAGGATACTGCCAAGGAAATGTGGGATGCACTAGCCACGCTATATTAGGGATCTTTCGAGCAACGGAAGATGTACTTGGAGGAGAAGCTGAGGGTGACCAGGATGTAGAAGGGGGAGTGTATAGATCGCTTCCTTGCAAGACTTCAGGGTATCCAAGATCAGCTGGCGGCTATAGGATAAACGCCTCAGTCTACAGAGTTTGTACGGTTAGCCCTCAACAATGTTTATGAGGACTGGCAAGTCTTTTTCTAGAGTATCCTGGGCAGAGAGAAGTTGTTGGATTGGGAAAGAGTTTGGGCTGATCTAGAACAAGAGGATATGAGGCGTGACTTGTTGAAGAAAACCATAAGTGGCAGCGGCAGTAGTTGGGTGAAGCTTGATAAGGAAGAGGAGAATGCAACCCTCGCATCAAAGGGGCAACAGGAGCAACAGAGTTGAAAGGACATTTCAAAGATCAAATGCTTCATATGTGGCGAGATAGGCCACTTTAGTTCTCAATGTCCTCTCAGGAAGAAGGACAAGGAAGAGAAGTAGGATCAATAAGTTGCGTCCTCTGAGATATACAAGTTGTCCTCCATATTGGAGGAGGAGTTTTCCATGATCACCGAGATACCTCCTTGGGAGAGGTGGGGTGATTTGGTTTTGTAGCCCCAGAGTGCTACAGGATGGGCAGGATCCTTGAGGAGTCCACCTGTTGGATCATTACCTTGCTATGGGAGCCCATAGCAGTAGTAGCATGATGGACCAGTGACAAATGTGCAGTCAGGTGCCGGAGTGACAGATGCAGGGCTAGGAGCAGTATAAGACTGAGCAACACAGAGAAAAGTTGGCAGCAATGCAGTTGGCACAGTGTAGAGTCAGCAACAGTGCAAAGACTAGCAACATTCATGACTCAGGTGATAGATGCATCATACTGAACACAGTTGGTTCAGTATGATGGACATCTTTCAGTTGCAGAAGTAGGAGATGAAAGATAGTTGCAATGCAGATGCAGTATTTGGCAGTAGTATGCAAGGTCAGGAGTAGCACGGATGCAATGCAGAATCAGAGTTGCGCAGTAGTCGGTGAAGTAAGGCCAGAGATCAGCTGCGCAGTAGGAGATGTTGCAGAATTAGAGTGTTGCTTCAGTAGGTTGCAACACTAGAGCACAATCCTCGCTAGGAGGGATTGTTGATTTTTGCAGCATCGGATGTGCTCTAGCCTCGAGATTTTGCAGAGAGGCTAAGACACATGCATTATCTAAGACCCAGAAATCATTTGGGAAAATTCCACAAGGACATGATTTAATTAAAATAATTAATCATATTTAATGTATTCCTAAGTCTAAACTTAGGAAATGTAATTAATTAAAGTGTATTAATTAAATCAGGTGCAAATATTTTAGATAAATATGATGATCGAGTCCAAGCTAATCTTATCCATCGATTATGTTTTAATCATGGTTGTTGATATGTCAACGAGAGATTATAAGAAGGAACTCGATCGGCACTTAGTGAACACACTTGAGATTTGAAGAGATCGAATTTGCATCGAATTTGTTAGGAGATTAAATTTTCTGAGTAGCAGCGCTAAGTTGCTGGAGAGAGATCTAGTGATTTGATTGCAGTGAGGGGTAGGGATAGCAAGGCCGGAAGAAATTTTTTCCAGATCTGATGAGTACATTATAGAGAGGCAGCAGTTCCACAGAGAGGTTGTGCAGTGCCACGTAGAGGCAACACAGAGCTTCAAAGGGAGTCCACTATTTTGCTGGGAGACAGTTGAGATCCAGTGTCAAAAGTCGGGGTGTGAGTCTGGGAGGGTAGGAGGGTTCATTCATCCAAAAACAAGAGACCAGCAGTACAGAAGCAAGCGTGCTTCAAGCTGTGATGCAAAACTACATAGGGTGACTTAGTCACTACGTAGAGGCAACACAGAGCATCTTAGCTAGAGCTAAGGTCAGTGTCGGATTGCTTGTGGAAGTGAGAAATTTCTCACTAGATTGTTTGTCAGATTTTTCTTTGTATCGGAAAGCCAGTTTGGGGCATCCAAAGATTTGTACTCAGATTTTCTACTGCATAATAATTAAAACCCTTAGCTGCTGCATCGGTTTTACCAAGTTGGGTTTTTCCGAGGACTTAGTCCAAAAAAAATAGTGTATTTGTGTGTGTACATCTAGTCTTTCCTGCATTGTATTTTCCGCAGTATTTTATGTTGTGTAGGCTGCAGTGTATTTGATTTCAGTATTTACTATGTAACACTATAAATAGTTTGTTCAGTAATTAACAAATATGAGAAATCTAATCAGTTACTGCAGTAGGATTTGGGTAACCAAATTTTCATAATTTTTAGGGCTAGAGTGAAACAATTATGTGGGCCGAATTTACCTTTTTTTGACAGTGCACAAAGGTTTATGGGCAGAGTCTATGTAGGTGTAGGAGAAGAGGAGATTTGAAGGGACAAGGTCTAAGAGAATTTGGGGTTTCAAGACTCAATTCCTTAGTTTAGCGTGGATTCTTCTATAGTGGTGGGTTTGGGTGTATTTTTGGAGCAGTATTTCCCAGCAGTGCATGTAGCTTGCCAGATAGCCACTCACACCACTTGGAGGGATTTTTCATCACCCGAAATTAGGCCAAAACCTTTTTGGTTTTTTATGGGTATTTGGAGGAGAGGTCATAGATAAATTTTCAGAATTTTCTGAGAAGTATACAGGGAAGTATTTTTAGTTCCAGTTGGAAGTTAGCAACAAAATTTTTGGGCAGAGTGCATTTTCAATTTGGGGTCATTTCCACATCTGGGTTAGTGAGATTTCTCCTAGGTTTTGCATAGCTTGAATAACAAGCCCAAGTTTTATTGTTCTTACTTATTTATGTACCCATATTTATATCATTAATAAAATGGCTCAGTTGTTATGCTCTATTTCATTGGTGTTCTGATTTGTGTGCTTGGGTTCTAAATTTGTATTGTTATTCATAGTTCATTGTTCTTTTATTTACTGTTAATTTTCAATTAGGAATATACAGATTGTCCCTTCACATTATAAAGGAACCCATGCATGTGCCAACCCATGGTGGGCGATGAACTGCCCCACCTTTAAGGGGGTAAGAATTGCTATATATATTCACAACATGCTCTCATTTCCTGGTGCCTTGAGTAGTAATACAAAGAAAAATCAAGAAAAGGCAAAAGGAAAGAAATAAGGGTGGAAAAAAAAAGTCCAGGGTAACTCATGTAACCACTAATTCTCCCTCCTCACATCTATACACCCAATGTATGGACTTCCGTCATTATTGCTATCCTTGTACCCATGGCATTTGGCACTGAGACCCATACAACCCCATTTGTCTCATCATTATTCACATGCCACCTATTGATTGAAGTATGTACCAGGGACATGTATTTCCCCTTAGGGGCTAGGAATACCTAATAGGATCATTTATTAGCCACTCCTACTTAGGGATGTAACACCGCTGCGAGATCAAAAGTCCAAATTTGGAAGTGAAGCCCCATAGGAAGTCTCATTTTCCCTTGATTAACAAGATTGGTTCACTTAGAAGCACTAATGATTAATTTTACCTAATGGTGAAGATGAAACACTGAACATTATGTGTAATTGGAAGGTGGTTTCATCATGGACCGAGCAACTTAACTGGGGCCTAAGTCCACAAGATTGGTTCACTTAGAAGCACTAATGATTAATTTTACCTAATGGTGAAGACGCAACACTGAACATTATGTGTAATTGGAAGGTGGTTTCTTCATGGACCGGGCAACTTAACTGGGGCCTAAGTCCACTAGAGGATCATATGACATTCAACAGGTGAAATGTTGAGAGCCATGGGACTCCAATCACTTGTAGAGCATCATTCCATTCCATAGGCACCTACAACAACTTAGTAGTCTGCGCTTTGCCCCACATTATTCACAAGATGATGCACTTGGACCAGCGTGCCAACCCAGCTGGCTTAGTAGTACGTACAGGTTGTTGTAGTTAATCTAAGGCCCAGATGAGGTTTGTCTCACTCCTTGAGACATGGGAGGGCTTGCACCATCCTTTGATCCCTCAATGTTGGAGAAGAACTAGCCTATTCTATCACTAGTAGACCCATGAGACCCACTTTTTGCCCCAAACACAAAACTAGGGTCCACATATGATTTGCATAGATATGTAGGGGCGAACCCCTAGAGGATGATTTTTGGGGCCCTCTTCACTCAACTTGGCACTAGAGGAGCTCAACACAGGCCTCCAAGAGGCCTACACATGGATGATGTCATCAGTTCAACCCTCTTGTGGGTATTTTTTTATGTTTTTACATTGGCTATGAGGTTGGCTTGTAACTTCAATTAGTTTTTCCCATCATTTGACAACTAAGAGGGGCTTGTAGGCTAAAATTAGACTTGATTGGACTTGTATATGTACGAGAGACCCCATTTAGTCTCTCATTATCATCATATGGAGAATTCATACCTCATATGAGAATTCACACTTGTTCCTTCTTGGCTATTGGAGATTCTTGGAATGCATTTTGATTTTTGGATGCTATTTTGGATTTTCTTTGGAGCTATTTCTTTGGTGAATGGATGGATATACTACATGTTATCTTGTAAGTGCCTATTGTTGAAGAATTTTGTCTTTAAATTGTATAATATATGGAATTGATGCTTCTAGATTATGCTTATTTGTGCTCTAATTTGTTGAAAATTAATTTTGGAAGGCTATCTAATTGAGAATTGCATATGCCACTCATGGTATAACATGTAATGAATGTTCCTAGTGGAGTAATTCTTATAACTCTCCATCAAACTCCATTTATCGTTGAGTGGGTAAATGTTATAATTTTGATACCAAGGGCATCAAATTTTGGTCTCCTTAACAACAAATTAGGCTTATATTGAGCATCCTTGGACCTTGACTTTGTATGACTAAAGGATAAGGCACTAGTCCAAGTCTTTGGTGATCAACTAAAAATTTTCTCCACAAATTTCTCTCCTTAAATTTGGTCCTTTTAAGGCTAGGGAGAAATTCTAGGGCTTGGAGCAAAATTTTAAGGAGGAGGTCTTTTGGTGATTTGAGAGCCTAAACATCAAGCGATAGGTCTAGGCTACTAACCTATCAATTTGGTGGGAATCCAATCAAATTTTGTCCATAAAATATCTTGCCCTAGGTGTTGCTCTAAGAGGGAAACTGTAGCTTCTTCTCCCTCAACTTCAGTACTTTCTTGAAGGTTGTATAAGCTTAGTACTTGTTGAAGTATACCATAAGAATCCTTTTCTCCTTATTGCCTCAATTTCGGGAGTACCTAAAACCAAGAAAAATCACAAAACCCTAGGTCTTGTGTATTTTATTCCTAGGTCTCTTCTAGAAGGCTTATTTCTTTTTGAAGCCTATACCATAAGTTTGAGCCTTCCTTAAGAGATTTTAGCCCTTAATTTAATACCTCAACCTAGAATACCTTCCATAGGTGATTCTATCCTATCGAAACTCCTTCCATCAGTGAAAATCCATAAAGAGCAGGGGGCCTTGGCTCTAGTTATGGTGGGCCATAGTCCCATTGTTAGCACTTAGTCTAGCTTATTGTCTTGTAGGGTTTCCCTCTCCAAGGCCTACTAGATTTTGTGGTGACAAGGATAAACTTATGTGTTTGTAAAGACTGAGTTTGAGAGTAATTTCAGAAATCCCATATTTGTCATTGTTGAGGTCGTGTTCATCTAATTATTGAAGCCAAAATTATCATCTCGTTGGAAGAGTTATGCCAATCGCTAGAAGTGAATTTCCATCTGAATGGGGGTTGAAATCGTTGTAAGTGGCCAAGTGCGTAAATGTGTGGTTCGTGGCACTGTCTAGGGCCAAGTTTCTTTTGTTGTTGAGATGAACAACTAAAACGAGTGGCCAAAATGAGGAGCTGAGGCAAGCATTTGTGTGATTGAAGCCATATTATTTCATGCAAGGGCCAAATTGTCTGTGCAAGATTCACTATATTATTAGAAGGGGCTGTCTTTGTGGAACTGAGATCATCGTACCTGAATTCCTTGCTCGTTGATCTGTTTCCTGATGGCCAATTAATGAGGGTCATGTTATGGTTGTGCATATCTGAGTATGGATTGACATGCTGGGTGATATTTTCCACGTACATAACATGTTAAATGTGCCCTGCGTTAGATTCAAAAAGGGTTGGTTCTTCGGTCGTATGTGTTGATGTCTACCAGAAATAGATAATTTGGGTGAGATTGATTAAAAGTTTACATGCACAACGTTTGGAGTGTGTACGTGATCAAATGGAAAATGTGATTGGAATCTAAGGGGGTGCATGGACTGAGTAGATTGTGTCTTTTGAATGCCAAAGGGTCCCTCATTGTGCGACTAAATATGTGTAGTTGTTTGCATGCAGGTATTAACGTGCCATCAAATGATGAATGTATTTTGCACTTGCCCGAATGTGGACATAGAGGGATCTCAAAGACCATTAGCTAGTGCGATTAAAGATGAATGTAAGTCGCTATGAGAATTTGTGTTTGATTACTGCGAGGTGAGTCCTTGTTAAAGGGTATTGGCTATCAATTCCCAGAATTTTGTTTTGTTATTTTGGTTGATTCAATGGAAATTTGTATCAAGTATTCAATGATCGAAAATTCTTTGAATATTTTCCTTTTGAAAATTTGATGGATTCGGTTGTGGCTAGAGAGAAAAAGAAGTCATTACACCAGTTGCAAAATGAATAAAAAAGCACAAAGTTACTAAGTTGCAGCTACCATGGGTTTCCAGTTGATAGAGCATGTGTGTATGAAGTGAAAAAGAGAGTTCAAAAAAGAGAGTTCATGGGTTTGCTGGTGCAAATGGGAAGAAAGTAGTGCATGAGGCCTATAGTATATGATCATCGAAGATAGATCATGTCATGGACTGAAGGAAGGGCGTCTGACAAAGTTTGGTATGATTGTATATATGTGTTATTGTAACTGCTAAGAATACAAGGATTGGTTGATATTTGTTCTAGCAGAGCACAGGTTGCAGAAGGCTATAGCAGTCAATGTTGGTGTTTTGAACATTGTATCGCTATAGCACCATTGTAGTGTGACTTTTAGATTATGATACTATTGAGTTGGTGAGTTAGATTATTATTGTTAGAACTTATTGCTGCTATAGTTGTTGACCAGTGGCAGAGTATCTCTAACAGTGTTTGTTGGGGATATTTCAGTCATCCGTGCAGTGAAAGTATAATGTAATATTCCTTCCCATAAAAATATGCTAAGTGCCTTTCTCAAATATTCTAAATCATGGATGGGGGAAATTTTGGATACAAACTTAGGAAAAGCGGGTGTACATTGATTAAATTAATGTTTTGGAGGCCCCAAAACATTAGACAAAGGGAAGATTAATCACATAGTGGAATGTGGGGACCACCCCATGATGAAATACGCACCCCTTGATGGAGAAATTTGAATGTCTAACGAGGGGGCTCGAATTGCTTGGTGAAGGGGCCCACAAGAAGGAAGAGAACAACAATTATAAATAAGAGGAAGACAACATCATTGAGCAGCTTTTGATCATTTGACATTTTTCTCTTTGTTGCTCAAGTTGTTCAGCTGAGTCACGAGTGTTATTTAGCACCAGAGGTTTCCTAGGGGAAATCTCACCCTCTTCCTCGGTGGACCACAAGTGCCACCCCAGTGAGGAAAGTTCTACGCATTTTTGGGAGTTGGAAGGAAAACCACGCAGAAAACATGAATTGTGAGTTAGCTGGGACTCAGTTTAGGGAGCCATGTAGTCATTGGAGGAGAGAAGAGCCTGAGTGAGGGGTTGTATTTGTTGGTGGGGCACTCTTTGATCATTTCTTTGGCACAGGAGGGAGAATTGCAAGGACATAAAGCTTCACCCAACAACCATTCGAATTCCTGGAGGAGGGTTTGCGTCATTTTGTCCATGGACTGCGCAGTCCTTTGTTGAGGCAACTTGTGGGGTGGCTTGAGAGAGAGATTGAGGAGCTAGGCTATTTGGAGTTGGATTGGAGGAAGTTGTGGGGGATTTTCTAGCATTTTGGTGGGACATCACACACATCATTTGCTATAGGTTACATCTTCTGCTGAAGGAGGAGGGCCAAGCTTTGGGGTCAATTTGGAGCGTCAAAACTGTGACAAGCCCTTTCTTGGTTTTTCTCGGTTTATTGAGGGGAGGCCAAGATTAGTTTGACAGAATTTTCTGGGCATATTTTAGGGTTCAAATAGGGATCCCAACTCAACCAACAGCTAGAGGAGCTTGGGGAAATTGGGCCAAAATTCTGGGGTCATCATTTGGCCAAACTCTTCCTGGGTTTTGGTGGATCATTGGAGGAGAGCTCGGGGTTAATTTTCAAGAATTTTCTGAGCACCGGAAGAAGGTCAAATCAACCATTATTTATAGCCAACAGTTCAGTTTCTGGGTGATTAGCACAGAGCCATAGAAGGGGTCAGCTACGCAACAATTGGGGCACTTGCTTTCATCACTTGGGCTTTGCTAGCTTTCCTTGGGCAATCCCAGGTGCACACTTCCAAATTTCTATTGTACCCCATACATTTATAATAAAATGGCTCAAGAGCAGTGCAATTTTTGGCTTATTCCATGGTGTCTGACTTGTGTGTAAATTTCATGTGTGTCCTTGCTATGTTTGTTTTGTTTATCATTGTGAATTTCCATTAGGAATATCACAGTGGTATTAGAGCATGATTTTGTCTAGATGTGGGTCTAAATCACGCTAATGCTCAAGTGCTATTGTGAATTAGAATTCCAGAGGCTAAAATACTAGTCCCACATTATTCTCCAGATCGAAATTGTGCCCAAAAATGTCTCAGTAGGAGAAATTTGAAAATTATACTAGGAACCTCGAGAGATTGGTGGGGCAGCTCAAATTTGGAGGGCTCCTAGGGACACAACAATGCAGTAGAGGCTAGGAGATCGAATTTTTTTGATGGGTAACTTGTGAGAAATGTGATGCCCTAGGTCCCCTATGGAGTCTAGGCCTAGAAGAAAGAGGGATAGGTGATGAAGAATATGTTTTTGGTGATTACCTATGAAGGACCGATGCCTAATCCTTTGGGAGAAATGGAGTTAAGGGGATTCCAACTCTTGGGATGTTTTCACTTGGTCAAGGAGGCCTCTAAAACAATTTTGCATGGCAATTAGGGCATGGGACAATTGCTTCAAGGTATTTATACCTTGTTATGCAATATGTGATGACTTATCAAGATAAAATCTCAAAAAAATATCTCTAGGAACATTCACTTATTCAAACATGGCCCATGACATGATGCAATGCTATAAAGAGACAAATTTCCACCATTTCACACAAGAAAAACAACAAATTTCAGCCTAGTATAGCGAAATTCCCAGCAACATGCATGTGACATAAAAAGAAGGACAAAATAGAATTAAAGAGCACTTACATGTGAGAACAAGTATATCCCTTCATCATCATATGCCAATATAGAAGCTCCAAGACAAAAATGAAGAGATCCAAACATCAAAATTCATCCATCTATCCAATTTCGTCCTCCAATAAGAATAGCGAAAATCTCACTAGAGAGAATGATCCAATCCAAGTGATGATGATCAAATGATTCCATCACACTTCTATTTATAGACTTCCTAATGAATTTGATTTAGCTAATAAGGCCTAATTTGGCCCCTAGAATAAAATAATGTGCATGATAACAAAACTTTTGGTGACAAGCCCACCAAATAGCTCAATAATACATGAATAAGCCTCTCAAGTGGGTTGAATGATCAAAAAAGTGAGTCGTTGGGCCTTTGAGGGGGCCTAATGAAGTCTAAAGGGTGCCATGATATAGAAATGGACTCCATTATAGTGGATAAGGGGTTGGCCCCTTGTTCTCCAAGTACAAACATGTGGTGCTCCCAAATGGGTGCGGGGGCACAAGATCATTCTCATGGGTCTCCAAATGGATCGGAAGTGCCTATAGACCATCTGTAAGGGATAGAATGGTGACAAAAACCTTGCCTCTACAGCGGGGAACAATCCTCTAGACCTTGGAAAAACTGCCAAGTGTATGGTGCATCTGTTGAGCCGACTGATCATGGTGAACCATGTGCATCATCCTCATCCAAAAGGTGGAATAGGAGCAATCAATGAACCTTGCTAGGGATCCATGAAGTAATTTCGACTATGGTGGAGGCCCATGGCTCTCAAAGCTCACACTATAAGTGCCAATGTGGCCTTATGGAGGGCTAGGACCCCGTATAGGGAGACTAACCCCCAAATAGGAATCCACTTGCAATCCTGCATAAGATCCAATGCATCCCCTTGCCCTCCAATACAACAAATCATTAGAATGATCGAGTAAAAAAATCTTAAAATTCATGGAACTAGAGGGGCACTTCATGGTAGAATGACCTTCCATAGTGGGCTTTGGTATATATAAGTGTCTCCAAGATCAATAGGTGGTTAGCCAAGGAACCTATTAGGTGGTTTCAACCTCTAGAGGGGGTGACATATCCGTTGTATATCCATCAATGGTACGTGGCAAAAGATATAATGATGGACTAGAGTGGGGATTAGGGAAAACATCCAGAGAACATGTTAAGGAGCCACAGTAGCTAAAATAAGGGAAGCCCACACCTGGGTATATGAGAGTAGAATGGAGAAAATCATGGTACATGAGTTACCCCGAACTTTGTTTTTCCACCCTTCTTCATATGCCTATTGCCTTTTATTGATTTTTCTTCATAACTGCTCGGGGCTCCAGGGGATGGGAGCATGATGTGTAATATGTAGCAGCGAATACCCCCTTAAAGTGGGGTGGTTCATTGCCCACTAGGGGTTGAGAAAATCATGGGTTTTTTAATGATATAGGGGGCTCATCTAGGCCCATAGGAACCAGGGTGATGGCCATGGGCAAGGGGTGGAGCTCATGTTTGGCTTTTGCCCACATGCTAAATCTGCATGTCCCGACCATATTTTTCGTTTTGTGGTACATTCCCTATTGAGAGTGGCCAAATTATGCTTTTCTTTTCTTTTTAGCTGCGTCAACCTTCAGGGCATCATCCCAGGCCCAACCCAAGGTGTGGACAAGGGGAGGGGGAGGCTAACCCTATGTGGACCCATTGGACACATGTGGACCCAGAAGGGAAAAGAAATGAATGGGAGTAGAATGAGTGGAAAGGGAGTAATGTAGGTGATATCAGGAAGGGGGACCACGCAACCAAAATCAAGATTTCCCATGTAGTGCCAACCCTGAAGCCAAATGGTCACTAAAGGAGATCCCACGGGACTAGGATAGAAGGGTAACCACGAAATGGGCCAGTAGAGACAAGAATACAAGCCTAACCCACTCTTTCTACTGAATCTCCCCACCAATCCATGCCCCCAAAGGAATGACAAGTAAGGAAAATTACTCAACTATACCAATGAAAAGCCATACCTTTGGGGTCGGAAGGCCCCCCTTCAAACATACATTCATGACAAGGTCGAGGGACCAAATGGCTGGCTCAGGTGGCTAATAAAATGGCACATCGAGCTATTTGGTGTGTAATATTCCTAATTAGTGACAGCTAATTGGAATATTCGATTTTGTTCAGTTTTGCCGTCTATAGTTTATTAATAAATAAAAAGTGAGTGAAGAGGGTCTAACTCACTTAAGTAGAATAAAACACCCTCCTAGTAGCACAATGTTGTGACTTAAAGGGGAGCCAAGGGGGGCCAAGCACCACGTAGAGATGGGGCCTACGTATGCTCTAGAAGCTACTGTGCAGATGAGAATGAGCACGTGGCAAGAGAGGGAGGCTACATTGAGGAGATGAGCCTTAGGGTTGGAGGAAGGCCAACATTATAAAAGAGGGAGGAGCCTTCTCATTTGATTCATTCTATTGTTGATGATATTGAGCTTCGTTTGACTTCTTGAGCACGCTGGCTGTTTAGCCTGTCTACAGCATTGTTTAGTGCATTGAGTATCTCCGGTCGGAGATCTCGCCCTTAGCCCCGGGGGACTTCGAGTGCCTGCTCGGGCGAGGTTATTTCTTCAGCATTTTGTAGGAGGTTTTGGTGTTTGGGTTTGTTGCGGAGCTGAGCATTCATAGAGACTGCGCAGTCACTGGGAGAGAGGACGCAGTCCATCTAGGAGGTGTTTCGGATCGGGGTTTTTGCAGGAGATTGAGCCGAGATTTTGAGCAGAGGATCAGCCTTTGCCTTTGGGAGGATTTTGGTGGAGTTTGAGGCGGTATTTCAGACATTCTCATTTAGCCTCTGCGCAGAGCCTTGGAGGCCAGCGTAATTCCCCAAGGGGGTGTTTTTCGGAGGTCGGCCATTTCTGATATGGTTTCTGGGTTTTGTCGACATTGGTGAGTAGGGGAGGATTCCAGATTTTCAGCTTATTCTGGCAAGGGGAGCAGCCCCTAGTTATCAGTTCATTTTAGTGGTAGCAGCTACACGACAGTTTTCCAGCAGCTGGGATGCAGTTCAGAGAGTGGCCATTTCTGGTGTATTCTGAGAGTATTTCTTCACTTTCCTTGAGCAAGTTTAGGTGCCATCACTCTGATCACCTATTGTACTTCATTATATTTCTCAGTTTAATAAAATGGCTTAGCATTTCCTCTCTATATTTCGGGATGAGTTACCGTACATTCTTTCTATGTTATTATATGTCTGCTGCACTATTATTTTTATATATTCTTGAGCATTCTAGTTCTATACCACTTGGTGTGTTTATTTCATACTCTTAGACAGAGTCTGGAAAGGGCCAGGTAGCCTCCAGATTTCGTCCTCTTACTAGAGGCGGCATATCTGGTAAACGCCCTCCCAGTCCATCTCTGGTTGGAGTTTGTTGTGTTTAAGAGATATCCCCGAAATGGGATATTACAGTGGTATCAGAGCATAATTTTGGCTCAGCCTGTGGTCTATGACACCGGAGAAGAGACCATATATTTGTTACAGAGGCAAGAAGTACAGAGACCGTGAGCGTAGGTTGGAGAACACCTACGGAGAGGGAGACTGTGTTCGGGTGGTGGACACAGAGCAAGAGAGAGAGCTTGTGACAGACGCAGAGCAGAAGGAGCCTGTATTAGATTCATAGCAGAGAGGGCCAATGGCAGATGACATTGAGGCCAAACAGTTTGGGGAGGCACTCAAATCGGTGCAGGATTTAGCCAGACAAATTGAGGTGATGGGTCAAAGATTCAACGCTGTAGAGCCTAGACAGCGTGAGACCCCACGGGTTTTCCAGGTAGGTGAGGGATCAGGTACATCCCACCATTTGCCGGAGCATGGTGTTGCTCAGCGTGATACTCCTCAGTCGATGGCTTCACGTGCACCTACCCACTCTACCATGCCCACTTTCTTGGGAGCAGACACAGGGGCAGGAGCCCAGCAGGAGGCAGAGCCCGGACACATGGGCGAGTATTTTGCAGAGTATCATGCCTATGGGCAGGAGTTTAGGGATGCTCTCTCATTCCGGGATTTTGTTCAGCTCCAGCGGGACAGTAGACCCCGCAAACATCATAGAGGGCACCGACATTATCATGATGGAGATACCCACCGCACGTCTAGCAGATTCCATTTGCCTATGTTTGATGGCTCATCAAACAGTTCGGCAAAGTCTTGGGTGGAGAAGCTGGACATCTATTTCCAGCTTAACTAGATGTCGGAGACGAAGGCCATCAAGGTGGCGACATTACATTTGGATGGTGAGGCCCAAGACTGGTGGTTCCATGGGATGGTCACACTCGGACATTCTACAGTGACGACATATGCCGAGTTTACCAGGAGATTGATGAAGCGAATTGACCGGAGGGATCCGGAACAGCACTTTGTTGAGCTGACGAGGCTCAAGCAGACTGGGAGCCTAGAGACATACATTGCAGATTTCTTGAGGGTTTCAGTGATGGTGCCAGATCTATCCGCAGCATGGATGATCTATATGTTTGTAGGGTGGTTAGCAGAGCCACTTCGGGGATCAGTGAGATCCCCTAGACCAGCTACACTCCAGGACGCTATTAGCAGGACACGAAATTTACAGGATGCATTGCCCAGGACTCGTACACCTTACCCCCAGAGACAGGGTTTCCAGCCCAAGGGGAAAGATGTGAGGGTTCCACCTCCAAAGGAGAATCCAGGATGGGCACAGATAAATGATGATGCCAGGAGGGAGCTGAGGAAGAAGTAGCTGTGCTTCACTTGTCAGGAGCCGTGGGCACCAGGGCATAGGTGTGCTGCTGGAAAAGCACACTTCATTGAGGTCTTCTCTGATGATAGCGGGGAAGAGGATGAGGAGGATGATGAGGAGGCAGGAGATAGTCAGACGGCCCAGGATTAGTTGCTGCCTCTACCTCGAGGGACAGGAGGTGCAACTTTTGCACCCACAGGAGGGACCCTTGCAGCCTTGCGAGGAGTTCCCAAGTATTTGACGCTGTGCGTACGAGGGACAGTACGTGGCCAGCGAGTGTCAGTTTTGGTTGACAGTGGGGCAACCCACAACATCATTGATGCACAGATGGTCGAGCGGAGAGGTATACCGACTGAGAGCTTTGATGGATTTTCAGTTTTGGTCCCAGGAGCCCAGATGATGCAGTGTGCCCGATATGTTCCAGAGTTGGCAGTGACGATGGGTACCTACACCGTGACCGATCACTTTTTCGTGGTCAACATACCAGATACCAATGTGGTATTGGGTGTTCAGTGGTTGATTACTCTGGGGAAGGTCACCACGGATTGGTAGGCCTTAGAGATGGAGTGGGATGACAAGAAGACCGGGAAGCATGAGAAGATCCGCGGGATGCACACTTACCCACCTTAGGCAGTTTCGGTACACCTGATGGAGGCAGATTTCCGAAAGGGAGACATAGAGTGGGCGGTTGAGTTGCGGGCATCAGAGGCAGAGACCACAGGTCGGGCAGTTCATCCTGACACACAGGCCATCCTTGACAGGTATGATGCAGTGTTTGGGGATATACCACCAGGTCGGCCACCGGACCGAGGGTTTGAGCACACCATTGAGCTTGAGCAGGGCATTCAGGCGGTGATTACTACCCCCTATAGGCATCCCAAAGCCTATCGGGATGAGATTGAGCGGGCCATCCAGGAGTTGCTGGCTCTTGGGCACATCACACCGAGCACGAGTCCGTTTGCTTCTTCCATGGTGTTGGTGAAGAAGAAGGACGGCACCTTGAGGATGTGCATTGATTATAGGGCCCTGAACAAGAAGACCCTGAAGAACAGGTATCCTATACCCAGGATCGATGAGTTGATGGATGAGCTGAGAGGAGCCAAGTTCTTCTCGAAGATTGATTTGAGATCAGGGTACCATCAGATTCGCGTGAGGGAACAGGACATTCCCAAGACCGCCTTCAAGTGTCATTATGGGCACTTTGAGTTTTTGGTTATGCCTTTTGGGCTAACCAATGCACCAGCTACTTTTCAGTCTTGCATGAACCATATCTTCCACAGTCATCTGAGGAAGTTTGTATTGGTCTTCTTCGATGACATACTCATATATAGCAAGACTTGGGAGGAGCATCTCCAGCATATAGAGGCAGTACTACAAATCTTGGAAGAGCAACAATTCTATGCTAAGCTCTCCAAGTGTGAGTTTGGGATGACAGAGATGTTGTATTTGAGTCACATTATTGGAGTGGACGGAGTGAGAGTCCACGAGGAGAAGATTAGGGCCATCAGAGATTGGCCGGAGCCGAGAAACGTGACGGAACTTTGAGGGTTCATTGGTATATGTACTTATTACAGGAAGTTCGTCAAAGGTTTCTCACAACTTGCTGCACCCCTTACAGATTTGACGAAGAAAGGGGCATTCAGTTGGTCGGACACAGCGCAGCGAGCCTTTGATAGGCTCAAGGAGGTGATGAGTAGCTGCCCAGTGCTTGCATTGTCAGATTTTACGCAGCCATTTGTCTTGGAGTGTGATGTGTCGAGAGAGGGGATTGGCACAGTATTGATGCAGGGGGGACACCCTATAGCCTTTGAGAGCCGGAAGCTCCTTTCGCACGAGAGGTTGTATTCTATATACGACAAGGAGATGTTGGCCATTATGCAAGCCTTGGCCAAATTCCGGCAGTATTTGGTAGGGAACAGGTTCAGGGTGAGGACCGATCACAACATCCTTAGGTTCCTTTTGGAGCAGAAGTAGCTACAGGAGAGGCAGCAGAAGTGGATCAGTAAGATCCAAGCATATGACTTTGACATTGAGTATGTCAAGGGTGAGAATAACGTGGTAGAAGATGCCCTTTCACATAGACCAACCACGTTATCTCTTATGATCTTGGATACAGATTGGAGGGCTCGACTATTAGTGGAGTACTCCAAGGACAGATTTGCGTGTGAGGTTCTGGATGGACAGGTGGCGGATGACAGGTACAGGGTGGTCGATGAGATCATCTACTACAGGGACAGGATCTTCTTGACTGAGAGATCTCAGCTTAAGAAGAAGATACTCCAGGCATCACATGATTCTCCATTGGCAGGCCATCAGGGGTTTACCAAAACCTATAGGGCCATTAGAGAAAGGTTCTCATGGAAGGGCCTCAAGGAGGACGTACTCCAGCACATCAGGGAGTGCGATGTTTGTCAGAGGAACAAGGGGGAGATGAGCCATCCCGCAGGATTGTTGCAGCCTCTTCCCATTCCGGAGGGGAAATGGGAGAGTCTCTCGATGGACTTCATCACAGGGTTGCCCATGGTGCAGGGCAAGGATTGTATCTTTGTCGTCGTTGATCGGCTGACAAAGTATGCGCACTTTTTCGCCATATACGCGCATTACACAGCAGCACAGGTGGCCAAGTTGTTCTTCAGAGAGGTTTTCAGGCTGTATGGTCTTCCTAAGACCATCATCACTGACAGGGACAACCGCTTCATGGGCGGATTTTGGCAGGATCTTTTCCAGTTAGTGGGGATGGAGTTGACACCGAGTACCAGTTATCACCCACAGACGGATGGACAGACGGAGATAGTTAACAAGTGGCTAGAGGGCTACTTGCGTAACTATGTCAGTGGGCAGCAGCGAGCATGGCTGAAGTGGTTGCATCTGGGGGAGTACTGTTATAACACGACACATCACATGTCCATTGGTATGTCACCATTTTATGCTTTGTATGGGTATCATTCCTTATCTTTTGCTGATGTGATGTTCGGTGCTAGCGAGGCTTCTAGAGCCAAGATTTGGATCCAAGAGAGTCGGGACATTCTCCGAGCTCTCAAGGATAATATGGCTACAACACAAAATCAGTAGAAGCTGTATGCCGACAGAGGTCGGGTGGAGAGACAGTTTGAGGTAGGGGACTTGGTCTACCTACGATTACAGCCATACCGACAGTCGTCGCTGAAGCAGAAGGGAGCTGAGAAGCTCAAGCCTCGCTTTTACGGACCATACAGGGTGATACGCAGGATTGGCAAGGTTGCATATGAGTTGGAGCTGCCCCAAGGCAACAAGATCCACAACGTTTTTCATGTATCATTCCTGAAGAAAGCGCTGGGGCAGCAGGTTACAGTGACAAAGGAGCTACCACCCATGGATGATGAGGGGCATTTGGTGTTGCAGCCACAGGCTATTATTGATACCAGGGAGAGGCAGCTAGGGAGCAAGACAGTCCAGAAATTCTTGGTGAGGTGGAAGAATTTGCCGGATGAGGATGCCACTTGGGAGAGTGAGAAGATTTTGCAGCATCCATCACTTCAGTTGCTTGAGGACAAGCAACATTTTGCCGGGGGAGACTGTAATATTCCTAATTAGCGACAGCTAATTGGAATATTCGATTTTGTTCAGTTTTGTTGTCTATAGTTTATTAATAAATAAAAAGTGAGTGAAGAGGGTCTAACTCACTTAAGTAGAATAAAACACCCTCCTAGTAGCACAACGTTGTGACTTAAAGGGGAGCCAAGGGGGGCCAAGCACCACGTAGAGAGGGGGCCTACCTATGCTCTAGAAGCTACTGCGCAGATGAGGATGAGCACGTGGCAAGAGAGGGGGGCTACGTTGAGGAGATGAGCCTTAGGGTTGGAGGAAGGCCAACGTTATAAAAGAGGGAGGAGCCTTCTCATTTGATTCATTCTGTTGTTGATGATATTGAGCTGGTTGTTTGACTTCTTGAGCACACTGGCTGTTTAGCCTGTCTGCAGCACTGTTTAGTGCATTAAGTGTCTCCGGTCGGAGATCTCGCCCTTAGCCCCGGGGGACTTCGAGTGCCTGCTCGGGCGAGGTTATTTCTTTAGCATTTTGTAGGAGGTTTTGGTGTTTGGGTTTTTTGCGGAGCTGAACATTCATAGAGACTGTGCAGTCACTGGGAGAGAGGACGCAGTCCATCTAGAAGGTGTTCCGGATCGGGGTTTTTGCAGGAGATTGAGCCAAGATTTTGAGCAGAGGATCAGCCTTTGCCTTTGGGAGGATTTTGGTGGAGTTTGAGGCGTTATTTCAGACATTCTCATTTAGCCTCTGCGTAGAGCCTTGGAGGCCAGCGTAATTCCCCAAGGGGGTGTTTTTCGGAGGTCGGCCATTTCTGATATGGTTTCTGGGTTTTGTCGGGATTGGTGAGTAGGGGAGGATTCCAGATTTTCAGCTCATTCCGGCAAGGGGAGAAGCCCCTAGTTATCAGTTCATTTTAGTGGTAGCAGCTACATGGCAGTTTTCCAGCAGTTGGGATGCAGTTCAGAGAGCGGCCATTTCTGGTGTATTCTGAGAGTATTTCTTCACTTGCCTTGAGCAAGTTTAGGTGCCATCACTCTGATCACCTATTGTACTTCATTATATTTCTCAGTTTAATAAAATGGCTTAGCATTTCCTCTCTATATTTCGGGATGAGTTGTCGTACATTCTTTCTATGTTATTATATGTCTGTTGCACTGTTATTTTTATATATTCTTGAGCATTCTAGTTCTATACCACTTGGTGTGTTTATTTCATACTCTTAGACAGAGTCTGGAAAGGGCCAGGTAGCCTCCAGATTTCGTCCTCTTACTAGAGGCGGCATATCTGGTAAATGCCCTCCCAGTCCATCTCTGGTTGGAGTTTGCTGTTTTTTAGAGATATCCCCAAAACGGGATATTACATGGTAGCTACAAGGGGCTGCTGGCTGCCGGCTAAGGATCCTCTAGGAGAAAAAGTTTCTCCCATATCCACTACCCACAGGTGGTGGGTAAATCATACCATCGGGATTGGATGGCCCACCTTCAAACATACGATCATGACAGATGAGTGAGGGCTCACAATTACTGGCTCAGGTGGCGGAGAAACGTAGCACATTAAAGCTATCAGGTGGCTGGCAAGGGGCTGTCGGCTGCCGTCTGAAGACAAATCTAGGAGAAAATTTCTCCTATGGGGTTACCCACTTGTGGTGGGTAACAAGGACCAAATTGAAGAGTGCTGAGTGTAATGAATACTTCTCAATATTTCCTAGATTAATAATATTAGATCTAAGGTTACGTTGGAACCCTTAGCTATTAAAGCTGTTATTCTAATCATTCTGCTAAGGGGTAGAGCTTTTTGAATATTCTGTTGTACAGAAATCATGTTGTACAATGCTAATTGTTGACTCTCAGTAGGATTCAATTTCCATGTGCTTTTCATGTGATTTCCATTATGCATAACATTTTTTTGTTAACCAGTTGGTCCATGTCAATGCTATCGTTATATTTTGTAATATATTTCATTTTTGGTTGTCCTTATTTGCCTTGGCTGAAAATTTGTATTTTTTATTACAGGAATGCATTAGAGGTGCTTTAAAGAACAAAACTGTTGTTCTAGTCACACATCAAGTGGAATTCTTGCATGAAGCAGATATGATAGTTGTAAGAATGCGTATCCCCTTTAACAAAAGAAATCTAGCCTATACTATGACATGCTTTGAATTTTTCGAAAGGTTGATAAGGTTATTCATATTTTGTCCTTTTCTGTTTTATGTCTGGAACAACAAGACTTGATGTGGGGAATTGTTTCAGGTTATGAGAGGAGGACATATTATGAGCTCTGGTACATATGATGAAATTTCCCAACAAGGCACTGTCTTTAGAGAACTTGTTGATGCACACAAAAAGGCATTAGATGATGTAACAGTACGATGTGATATGGACGATGACACTACCAGAGATGATTGCATAAGCCAATCAACATGCTCAATTACTACTGATCCAACCCATTTTCCATATAGTCCTTCTAGTCCTTCCTCGGAGAAGCATGTGAGAGGGAATGCTTTATATGATCAAAGATCCCAAACATTTAACGAAGACACACATGAGCAGAATGGGGTGGAGAATAAATTTGATGAAGATAAATTTTCTTCTAGCCTAATAGATGAAGAGGAAAGAGCTATTGGTCGTGTAAATATGTCTATTTATTGGGCATATTGCACAAAGTCCTTCCGGGGGCTGCATATAATTGTTTTATTATTCATTCAAACATGCTGGCAAATATTGCAAATATTGAGTGACTATTTGCTGACTGAAATCAGCTCAGAAGGGATAAGTACAAATACAAGAAAAACTATTATTGATTATTCATATTTAGCAATTGGAAGTGCCTTTTTTGTTTTGATGCGGACTCTATTGATTTCTATTTCTGGACTGAGGACAGCACAAGAATTTTATCACAATATGTTAAACAGTATCTTTCGGGCTCCCATGTCTTTCTTCGACACTACACCCACTGGAAGGATTCTTACAAGGGTTAGTGACAGATGATCTCTACACGTTACCTGTTGCTATATATTTTTTTGGTTTTCACATGTTGAATGGTATTGTGTGTAAAGCATAAGATTGGACTGTTTACACATTAAAATCTCTTTCATTTGTATGTAAAGCATAAGATTGGATTGATTACAGGTGTTAAAATCTCTTTCATTTGTATACTGTTTATGTATAGATTGGAATAGAGCTCTGCTTTTAGCAAACTCATATAGGTTCATGCCATTTAAGGACATTGACAAACTTCAGTACTTATAAGTTATAACTGTCCAAGTGTTATAGTGCATTAGACTCACAAAATCCTAATTCTTGGGTTGATTGTTTGGCAAAACATGAACAATGCTGGTTAGGTTCTTGAATATTATGAACTTGATGTTAGATAATGTTGGTTTGGTATAAACCTGTGAGATTATCAGGTGATATACAATGATTTATGGGGTAAAGACAGTTTAATAGCTATTGAATATTCTTTTATTCAAGCATGTATCCCATCTTCTTGTACCATAGCTTGATTACATGTGGCTCTTGGTCTGGCCATGTCCTGACTAATCTTTCTGATTTTTTATTCTAGTATTTAGAATTGGAAAAATTAGAATGTTTGACATTCTAGATGACGTTTAACCATGTGTGTTTTTATTTGTCAAAGTCAGGTTTGTAGTGTTAGTTGTTTGATCGAATTTCAATGTGACATATTTCTTTGTTTGTTTTTCTGTTTAAGATTTTAAGACATTATTTCTGCTTATTTAGTAATTCAAGAATATGGAGATGAATTCAGAGATTGCATAGCACTTATCAAATGTAACAAGACAATGTCTTTACACTAAAAGATTCCAGAGCATCTTGAGGTTCCAATGGGATGATTTTATGATGTTTAAGAGTTCAATAAGGCTTGAATCAGGTGCAACTAATATTTGATTGATGTTTCCAGTCTTCTACAGATCAACAGAAGCTGGACTTTAGTATCCCATTCCTTTATGGGTCAAGCTTGGCAGTTGGTTTCCAGCTTATTGGAGTACTTTTTGTTCAATGCAAAACAACATGGCAGATGTTGTTTGTCATCATTCCGCTGGGATGGGCTTATGTATCATATCTGGTGAGTTTTATATTGAAATAAAACAAATTGATTTAATTAGACTGTGAATAATGTAAATAAATGTGAATTGCGGTTCATCCAAAGAAAACCAAAATAAGGCTTGTATATATGTTCTATGAAAGACTACTTATGGAATTCAGGAATTTACATTATTTGTTTCTTGGTAAATGCGCGGGTATCAGAAGAAGCTGATTTATATTTTCTCTTGAGAGAAGGATATTTGTAATGTGTATATATACTTGACAGAAAATTGTTGACAATCTGAAAATTGGCTTGGTTTTTGCTATGATATTCTCAATAAAAATAGTGGTTCCCAATTGTTCAAATTTTGGTTGGAGTTCATTTAAATTTACAGCAAAAATTGTTTATGGAAAACTTTCTGAAGAAATTTGGAAAATTATGAAATAATTAAAAGAGGGGTATTACATTATTTTAAAATTAATTTTATTAGTACATTTTTCGTTTTGAAGCTCATTTTTTACCTCAAAATTCCAGTGTCAAATAATCACAACTGTTTATGCTACCTCAATATTGTGATTCATAAATGGATTTGATTCTTAAATCTTCTTTTCCATTTTTTATTTGTTTTTTACAAATTATAAATATATTTTTATAATTTCTGTACATGTAGTTGCGTAATAATGTCAGATCTTCGCTTTTCAAAAATCTGTCAGGTCTGTATCTGTATCTGAATCCACGTAACTTAAACTTTTCTCCCATTTCAATTCCACTTTGGGATTTTATTGAATGTCATATAGTCAAAACACTCAATCAGAATTTATTAAATGTGAGTTAATTGGACACCCCGAATGTTCTCCATGTCCTGTTAATTAGTTCAAACTGGTTTTCGACTTGCTTCTTTCAATATGTAATATTCCCTTTCTTGATCTGGTCAAAATGGATGAAATCTGTCCATGGTATTTACCTTCGGTTTTCGAGGTAAAATAATAAAATAAGGTTCTAGAGAGTCGATCAAGCCTTTAAAAGGAGACAAAAGCTAGGCATTTGGATCATTCAGGTTTTTCTATCTTATTATGTTTTGGTTGAGAACTTGGCATGGCCAGTTCTAGCATTGATCCCGGGAGGAAAACCCCGTGGTGAAGTTTGTGTGGTGGATCCATCCAGGATTCAAAAGTGGGCTTCAGTATCTTAGATTTGTCATTGTTGGGCAGTCGTGCATGACATTTGCAGGGGTTCCAATCTTTTGTATGGGCATGTGTTAGTTTTATTTTTAGCTAATAATATAAATAAAAGGTTGTGTTTCCATATCCCGTCGTGTTCAGTTTTTTATTGTAGTTATTCTTAACTAGAACACCTAGATGTACCAGATTTGTTGATTATTTCGTTGTTCGGGATATTACAGTGGTATCAGAGCTTTGGATCCTTCCAGCCTCGGGGTTTATTATAGATCAACTACAAGGAAGATCGTGATCCAAGGTTTCAAGAGAAACTAGTTTTCTGTGATTTCACCCTAGCTAGAATCTCGGAAATTTCGGGGGTTCTCTATAACCACCCTAATTAGCTCATCATTATTGAACTTTCTAGAGTTGATTTTTTCTACAGTGTATTCTCTGAGACAACCATTTTTGCAAAAGAAATGTCTTTTTATTAAGGAGGGAAAATATTATTAGTTCAAATCCAAATTGTTTATTCTTCAAAAAATACGAGAACTGAAGCCAAACATTTATTCTACTTGGCCGAAATATCTTTAAAGGGACCAAATTTTACATTTTGTGAATGCGGTAGGAGTTGAGTTATTATCTTCGGTATAGTGAGTTATTATTGTATAATCTTTAAGAGGCCGAAACTGATATATTTACACCATAATTGGCGAAGGATTTGCAGTGGTTTCCATATCATATCGTTCTTAAGGCGGGGTCAGAATCATTTTTACAACAAGTAGGATTTATAAGCCTCTAGTACGTCAATCCCCACAGAGGTCGAGTAGCTTGTACTGTAACTAATTTTCAGAGGGAATACGGAGCTCTACAACAACATATTTAAGTTTCCTGTGCAAATGTTGAAGGCCGAATTGTTTCATGCACATTGGAGGCACCTTAAAAATTTCTAGTGCCAAAGGAGGAGTTTGATCTTTGTCATTAAGGAGGGCCGATTTTTTTTTTTTAAAGGGGAGGCCAAATTTATATGGTTCTAGCATTTTTATTTCCAAGAGGCCGAGAAGCATATGTGAGCATCTTGCATTGAGATTGTGGTATCAATTTCAGAGGAAAGGTCATATCTTTTCATATCAGACCGGGGTATCTTTGGAAAGAAATCCTGTGACAGCTTGTCTGGAGGATGAAATTTATTCTCCAAGAGGACAAAGCAACAAATTGTATTTCCGATGTCATTGGTACTAAAAGAAAATTATAAATTTTGTTAGTTGGGGCTTCACATCAGTTTTAAGAAGGAAGCCAAGATCTCATCCAAAGAGGCCGAGTTTGCTATTTCCAAGGAGGACGAACTATGTGTTGAAGAGGGGTCGAGTTTCTCCTGTGGGTGCATGTCGTGCTCTTTCCTATCACTATTGGACGAGTTAAGGGTACGTTGGGCGTTTTCTTTGTTGGCAGCATAAATATCAGTCCCTTCTTTGTGTGGGACAATCATTTCTAGGGATTATTTCATTGTGGGCTCTGTGGCTGAATATAGTTCGTTTTCTAGAGTTTGTGTGCCGAATAAAGGAAGGTCGAGCCATTGTCCTGTAGTTTCCGAATCTACTTCCAGTCCATTCATGATCCGGACTTATGCAGGAACGCAATAAAATACAGAAATAAACATAAACACAGAGATGTAGTAGAAATAAAACTTCATTTCATTAATATCGAATAACTGAAATATGCTTACAGACAGAATGGACATAAACTAGCTAGGGTGATGGTAGTTTATCTCTCAGAAGAGATGTGGCGGCTACATGCCTCTGAACTGTGTTACAATGAGGCTTGAAGGCCTATTTATTACTGAGAAACAATGGAAAACCCTAAACATCCAAAAAGCTAACGGTAGGAGATGAAACGCCAAACTATGGGCCACGTTGGAGTAAATTGGTACATCAATTCCCGGGGTCGTAACTTTGGTATACGATCTTCGTTTGACGCACACGATATGTCGTTAGAAATATCTATCCGAGGACTACAACTGCAGACAATAAATTTCAAGTTGAAGACTCATATTCACAACCGGTGATTTTCCAAAAAAACGTTGTTTAGGGCCTCAAAACGACTCCGAAAGTTGAGGACCCGAAAAATGGCCAAAAATATGTAATATCCCAAATGGGAAAATGACAATAATACAAGCATCATTAGACTAAAAACTATAACAAATAAAATTACACCATCAATACATGAAAAACTGAAGCCAAAAGATGAGCTGAGCCATTTTATTAATGTGGGGAATTGAGTACAAAAGAGGTGCTGGAATAGGTGCACCTGAGCCTGCTCAAGGCAGGCTGAAATACATCTCAACCTAAGCTGAAGTGACTCTCTGCAACTGGCTCTTCGTAGCTCTGATGTTGCGCTGCTCTGCTCGGAAATGTTGCTGCTGGCTGACTTTGGACTGCTCATTGGGCTACTTCAAGTGCTAAGAAAATTCTGGGATTTGGACACTGGACTCTACACAAGAAACCCACAAAAACTCATGAAGGATTTGTGGAATGCTCAACTTCAAAAAATTGCCACTGTTGGGCTTGACCCACTGCGCTGTTGGCTAAATTTTCTCTGCTGGATAAATCACTACAAGACTGCCCCAAATGCTAAGAAATCACCCTATTAGGAAGCACTTTGTCTCCCGACCAAATCTCAACTGCAGTTTCTCCCTCTTCTCTCCTTTCGGAACACCTTACTGACTAGACTGTGTCCTCTGCGCAATCCCTGGAGTGGTAACGCTCTCCCTGCAAGTATGTCTGTGAAATTCTCCTCCAAAATGGTAAATATCCTCTCCTGAGCAGGCACTCGAAGTCCCCCGAGGTAGAGGTTGATATTTTCGCCTGAAAATCTCGTCTACTAAACAACGCTATTGACTTGGCACTCAACACAAGCGTGCTATGTCAAATTGTGTAATATTCCCAATTAGCTTTGCTAATTGGAATATTTCATTTTTGCTTTATTTTGCCGCTTTAGCTAGAAATAATAAATAAAGTGAGAAATAAGAGGGGTCACCTCACTTTAGTCACCTCACTTTATAAATAAAGTGTTCTTTTTCCTAGTTGCTTGACGTTATAACTTAGAGAGGGGGCCTTGGGGGTCCACATGAGTATGATGGGGAGGCATCAGGCTAACCCAAGGTGAACTGCGCAGGTCAAAGAAGAGTAAGGACGCAGTTAAGTTTTGGAGGGAGTTTGGCATTATAAAAGGAGGGGTTCTCACCTCATTTGGTTTATGCATGATTTTATATTGATATTGAGAGCTAGACTTCTGTCTGCTTCAGCACGCCGGTTGTTTAGTCGGTCTGCAGCACTGTTTAGTGCAACCGAGTGTCTCCGGTCGGAGATCTCACCCTTAGCCTCGGGGGACTTCGAGTGCCTGCCCTGGTAAGGTTATTTCTGGTTTCACCCTTAGCTTCGGGGGACTTCGAGTGCCCGCCCTAGTAAGGTTATTTTATGAGTAACACCCTTCAGTTTCAGTGGGACTTGGTAGCATCTTCAGCAGGAGAATTGGAGAGGAAGAAGCCTCTTGTGGCTGCGCAGATCTGAGAAGAAGAGGACGCTGTTCCAGGAGGAAGAGGACGCTGATCAACCTTGGAGAGTGAGGACGCTGTTCCAGGGAGGACGCAGTCCAGATCTGAGCAGGGAAAACGCTGTACCAGGAGGAGGAAGGACGCAGATCAGTCTGGGAGTGAGGACGTTGTTCCAGCAGGAAGAGGAGGACGCAGATCTGAAGGCACATTGATAGATCCAGCCTTGGAGATTGAAGATCTGAGCAGATATTTGCAGATCTGGTTCTGTAGGTGGCAGATCTGGGGAGATAGCATTAGATCCAGCTTGGGAGATTACAGATCTGAAGAGATATTGTCAGATCTAGCATAGATCTGAGGAGAGAGCAGTAGATCTGATATAGGAGGACGCAGATATGGAGGGATAGGACGCAGATCTGGATTGTAGGCTTCAGATCCAGCAGATCTGAGCATATAGGACGCTGATCCGTCTGGGAGGACGCTGATCTGATGAGCAGGGTCATGTGAGCAGGGCTTGACAGCGTTTTTGGCCTTGAGGAGCTGAGCTTTTCATCTGGAGGGTTTTGGTGACCAGCACCACATCTGTTTCAGCGCTGTCACTAGCAGAGACAGCGTTTTCATTGGTGAGGGTTTGGAGTATTGATATCAGCTATCTTTTGGTCTTCAGCTCATAGTTCCAGTGCAGTCCAGCTTCAGTCTTCAGAGCAGTCTTCAGCAGCTAGGACGCTGTCCTTGTTGCAGCCATCATTTGTCTGAGAGGGCCTCCACTTGCCTAGGGCAAGGATAGGTGCATTTATTCTGATTTTTCTTGTACTCCTCTCTATGTACTTTCAGATTAATAAAATGGCTCAGTTTTCTGGCATTCTATGTGTATTGGTTCCATGATCTGGTTCAGCATTGTATTTTCTATATCTGTCTGGCATATTTCTGTTTATTACTGGTTATTTCCCCTTTGGGGATATTACAGTGGTATCAGAGCATAGATCTGGCTCAGCCTGTGGTGCTAGCAGTCTATGACGCCCGGGGATAACCCCTACACCCATCGGAAGAGTCTCTTCGGGGGAAGTGATTCTGATCAGGAGCCACCTGAAACAGATTCAGAGACAGAGCAGCGGAATTCGATGGCAGACATAGCTGAGAAGTTGGATGCACTCACCCATCACGTACAGGATATATCCAAGAGGGTTGCAGCTGTAGAGGTAGCACGGAGAGAACCCCCTAGGGTTTTCCAGTTTGGAGAAGGGTCGGGCGTGTCTCGCTACATACCAGATGCTATTCCTATTGTGACAGCGCAGAGACCCTATATGCCCACATTCACACCCGAAGACGCAGAGACAGGAGTGCGGGGTGGTGCACAGAGGGTCAATCCAGCACCCACGCGACCCACCATGCCTACCTTCCCGGTAGAGGACGAGGGGTCAACAGCGCCAAGAGATGGGGGTCCAGCTCAATATGCAGCCGTTTTTGTAGAATGGCAGGGCCTAGGTCAGGCGTTCATGGATGCTTTCCCCTTAGATCGCTATTTCCAGTTCCGATGTGGCGGCAAAGCCCATGAGCAGGACCAACACAAGGGACGTGGATCCCACCGTGATAGTCACCGTGCAGCAAGTAAATTCCATTTGCCGATGTTTGATGGTTCGCAGAAGACTACGGCAAAGTCCTGGGTGGAGAAGCTGGACATCTATTTTCAGCTTAACCAGATGCCAGAGACGGAGGCCATTAAGATGGCTGCATTGCATTTAGAGGGTGAGGCCCAGGACTGGTGGTTTCATGGGATGGCAACACTGGGACATTCCACAGTGACGACATATGCTGAGTTCACCAGGAGAGTGGTGGAGCGTTTTGACAGGAAGGAGCCGGAGCAGCATTTCTTTGAGCTAACCAAGCTCAGACAGACGGGGAGTGCAGAGGCATACATCTCAGACTTCTTGAGGGTTTCAGTGATGGTACCTGACTTATCAACAGCCCGGATGGTCTATATGTTTGTGGAGGGGCTGTCAGAGCCACTTCGTGGCCTAGTCAGGTCAAACAAACCGGCTACCCTACAGGATGCTATCAGTAGGGCTCGTGACCTACAGGATGTTTTGCCCAGGACCCGACCGCCTTATCCACAGAGACAGGCTTTCCAGCCTAAGGGTAAGGACACGAGGGTTCCGCCTCCCAAGGCGAATCCAGGACGAGGACAGTTTGATGATGAGGCCAGGAGAGAGCTGAGGCGGAAGCGATTATGCTTCACTTGCCAGGAGCCGTGGGCACCGGGACACAAATGTGCGGCAGGGAAGGCACATTTCATAGAGGTCTTCTCCGAGAGCAACGGGGAAGAGGATGAGGAGGATGATGAGGAGGCAGGAGGATGTTATGCAGCGCAGAGTACTTTACCACCTCCACCACCCGATGCAGGTGGGGCATCATTCGCACCTACTGGGGGAGCTCTAGCAGCATTGCGAGGAGTCCCCAAGTATCTGACATTGCGCGTACGGGGGACAGTGCGCGGACAGCGGGTTTCAGTCTTAGTCGACAGTGGGGCCACCCACAACTTCATTGATGCCCAGATGGTGGCACGAAGAGGCATACCGACGGAGGGCTTTGATGGGTTTTCAGTTTTGGTACCAGGAGATCAGACCATGGCATGTGCTCGATATGTACCAGAATTATCAGTGACGATGGGCACCTACACATTGACCGATCACTTCTTTGTGGTGGACATCCCGGACACCAATGTGATATTGGGAGTTCAGTGGCTTATTACTCTGGGAAAGGTCACAACTGATTGGAAGGCCTTGGAGATGGAGTGGGATGATCCCAAGACGGGGAGGCATGAGAAGATACGAGGGCAGAACACATATCCACCCCAGACAGTATCGGCACACAGCATGGAGGCGACATTCCGCAAGGGAGATATAGAGTGGGCAGTAGAGTTGCGGGCTTCAGAGGCAGTCGATACAGGACGGACGGTGCACCCTGATCTACAGACTCTTCTCGACAGATATGCAGTAGTTTTTGGAGACATTCCGCCGGGACAGCCACCGGATCGGGGGTTTGAGCACACGATCGAGCTGGAGCAGGGGATACAGGCGGTAATCACCACACCGTATAGGCATCCCAAAGCCTATCGGGATGAGATAGAACGGGCCATTCAGGAGTTGCTGGCCCTTGGGCACATTCGACCCAGCACCAGTCCTTTCGCTTCTTCAGTAGTGCTGGTGAAGAAGAAGGACGGCACATTACGCATGTGCATTGATTACAGGGCTCTGAACAAGAAGACCTTGAAGAACAGGTACCCCATTCCCAGGATCGATGAGTTGATGGATGAGTTGAGAGGAGCACGGTTCTTCTCAAAGATTGATTTGAGATCCGAGTACCATCAGATACGCATGAGGGAACAGGACATTCCCAAGACTGCTTTCAGGTGTCATTATGGGCACTTTGAGTTTTTGGTCATGCCATTCGGGTTGACCAATGCACCAGCTACTTTTCAGTCTTGTATGAACCACATCTTCAGGGATCATCTGAGGAAGTTTGTGCTGGTTTTCTTTGATGATATCCTTATATACAGTAGGACTTGGGAGGAGCATCTCCAACACATTGAGACGGTCTTGCACATTCTGGAGGAGCAGCAGTTCTTTGCCAAGCTCTCCAAGTGTGAGTTTGGATTGACGGAGATGCTGTATCTGGGACACATTATAGGAGTGGACGGGGTGAGAGTCCACGAGGAGAAGATCAGGGCTATCAGGGACTGGCCAGAGCCACGGAATGTCACAGAAATTCGAGGGTTCATTGGTATTTGCACCTATTACAGGAAGTTCGTCAAGGGCTTCTCTCAGCTTGCTGCACCCCTCACGGAGTTGACAAGGAAGGGGGCATTCAGTTGGTCGGATACAGCACAGCGAGCTTTTGATAAGCTTAAGGAGGTGATGAGCAGTTGTCCCGTGTTGGCATTGCCAGATTTTACGCAGCCCTTTGTCCTAGAGTGCGATGCATCAGGAGAGGGGATTGGAGCAGTATTGATGCAGGAGGGTCATCCGATTGCGTTCGAGAGCCGGAAGCTCCTTCCACACGAGAGGCTATATCCCATATATGATAAGGAGATGCTGGCCATCATGCATGCATTAGCCAAATTCCGGCAGTACCTGGTAGGTGGCAGATTCAGGGTGAGGACAGATCATAACAACCTGAAGTACTTCCTGGAGCAGAAGCAGTTGCAGGAGAGGCAGCAGAAGTGGATCAGCAAGATCCAGGCTTACGACTTCGACATAGAGTATGTCAAGGGGAAGAATAACGTGGTAGCTGATGCCCTTTCCCGTAGACCAGCCACGTTATCACTCATGAGCTTGGACGCTGACTGGAAGGCTCGACTACTGGTTGAGTACTCCAAAGATAGATTTGCATGCGAGGTGCTGGATGGTCAGACAACAGATAGCAGATACAGGGTGGCTGATGAGGTCATCTATTACAGGGATAGGATCTTCTTGACTGAGGGGTCTCAGCTCAAGGAGAAGATACTCCGGGCTTCACATGATTCACCATTGGCGGGCCATCAGGGGTTCACCAAGATGTACAGGGCCATCCGGGAGAGATTTGCATGGAAGGGCCTCAAGGAGGACGTACTCCGGCATGTCAGGGAGTGCGAGGTTTGTCAGCGGAACAAGGGAGAGATGAGCCATCCCGCAGGGCTGCTGCAGCCGCTTCCCATTCCGGAGGGGAAATGGGAGAGTATTTCGATGGACTTCATCACGGGGTTGCCCACAGTACAGGGCAAGGACTGCATCTTCGTAGTGGTTGACCGGCTAACGAAGTATGCTCATTTTTCGCCATTTCGGCACATCACACAGCGGCACAGGTGGCAGAGTTGTTTTTCCGGGAGGTTTTCAGATTGCATGGTCTACCCAAGACCATTGTTAGTGACAGGGACAGCCGTTTTATGGGTGGATTTTGGCAGGAGCTCTTCCGACTAGTGGGGACAGAGTTGACACCGAGCACTAGTTATCATCCCCAGACGGACGGGCAGACGGAGATAGTTAACAAGTGGCTAGAGGGCTACTTGCGTAACTACGTCAGCGGGCAGCAGAGAGCGTGGCTGAAATGGCTACATCTGGGCGAGTACTGCTACAACACAACCCACCATATGTCTATCGGTATGACACCTTTCTATGCGTTATATGGATATCATTCCCTATCTTTTGTGGACATGATGTTTGGTGTTAGCAGGGCTCCGCGAGCCAAGTTATGGATCCAAGAGAGCCAAGATATCCTCCGGACTCTCAAGGACAACATAGCCACAGCACAAAATCAGCAGAAGTTGTATGCTGATAAGGGGCGGGTGGAGAGACACTTTGAGGTAGGGGACCTAGTCTACCTACGGTTACAGCCATACCGACAGTCTTCGCTCAAACAGAAGGGGGCAGAGAAGCTAAAGCCTCGTTTTTATGGACCATACAGGGTGATACGCAGAATCGAGCAGGTTGCATATGAGTTGGAACTGCCCCAAGGCAGCCGGATTCACAACATCTTCCATGTATCATGCCTGAAGAAGGCACTGGGTCAGCATGTGACAGTCACCGGGAGCTACCGCCGAGGAGCTACCACCTACAGATGATGAGGGGCACTTGGTATTACAGCTGGAGGCCATTATTGACACCAGGGAGAGACAGCTGCGGAGCAGGAAGATCAGAGAGTTCTTGGTGAGATGGAAGAATTTGCCGGATGAGGATGCAACTTGGGAGGATGAGAGGATCTTACAGCATCCATCACTTCAGTTGCTTGAGGACAAGCAACGTTTTGCCGGGGGAGACTGTAATATTCCCAATTAGCTTTGCTAATTGGAATATTTCAATTTTGCTTTATTTTGCCGCTTTAGCTAGAAATAATAAATAAAGTGAGAAATAAGAGGGGTCACCTCACTTTATAAATAAAGTGTTCTTTTCCTAGTTGCTTGACGTTATAACTTAGAGAGGGGGCCTTGGGGGTCCACATGAGTATGATGGGGAGGCATCAGGCTAACCCAAGGTGAACTGCGCAGGTCAAAGAAGAGTAAGGACGCAGTTAAGTTTTGGAGGGAGTTTGGCATTATAAAAGGAGGGGTTCTCACCTCATTTGGTTTATGCATGATTTTATATTGATATTGAGAGCTAGACTTCTGTCTGCTTCAGCACGCCGGTTGTTTAGTCGGTCCTGGCAAAGATCGCTATGCAACCTGAGTTCCTGGGCCTAGAGATCTCACCCTTAGCCTCTAATTTCTAGAGTGCCTCGCCGGTAAGGTTATTTCTGTTTCACTCTTTAGCTTCGGGGGACTTCGAGTGCCCGGCCTAGTAAGGTTATTTTCTCGAGTAACACCTTCAGTTTCAGTGGGGACTTGCAGCATTTCTGTTAGAGAATTAGAGGAAGAAGCCTCAGAAGCTGCGCAGACTTGGAAGAAGAGAGTACTGCTGCTCCTTAAGGGGAAGAGGACGTATTCAAATTTAAAGTGAGGATTGCCTGTGGAGATAGTCTGGCCAGAGCAGGGAAAACGCTGTTCCAGGAGGAGGAAGGACGCAGATCAGTCTGAGAGTGAGGACGTTGTTCCAGCAGGAAGAGGAGGGCGCAGATCTGAAGGCACATTGATAGATCCAACCTTGGAGATTGTAGATCTGAGCAGATATTTGCAGATCTGGTTCTGTAGGTGGTAGATCTGGAGAGATAGCATTAGATCCAGCTGGGGAGTTTGCAGATCTGAGGATATATTGGCAGATCCAGCCTAGATCTGAAGAGATAACATCAGATCCAGCCTTGGAGGTTGCAGATCTGAAGAGATACTGTCAGATATAGCATAGATCTGAGGAGAGAGCAGTAGATCTGATATAGGAGGACGCAGATCTGGGAGGACAGGACGCAGATCTGTATTGTAGGCTTCAGATCCAGCAGATCTGAGCATATAGGACGCTGATCCATCTGGGAGGACGCTGATCTGATGAGCAGGGTCATGTGAGCAGGGCTTGACAGCGTTTTTGGCCTTGAGGAGCTGAGCTTTTCATCTGGAGGGTTTGGTGACCAACACCACATCTGTTCCAGCGCTGTCACTAGCAGAGACAGCGTTTTCATTGGTGAGGGTTTGGAGTATTGATATCAGCTATCTTTTGGTCTTCAGCTCATAGTTCCAGTGCAGTCCAGCTTCAGTCTTCAGAGCAGTCTTCAGCAGCTAGGACGCTGTCCTTGTTGCAGCCATCATTTGTCTGAGAGGGCCTCCACTTGCCTAGGGCAAGGATAGGTGCATTTATTCTGATTTTTCTTGTACTCCTCTCTATGTACTTTCAGATTAATAAAATGGCTCAGTTTTCTGGCATTCTATGTGTATTGGTTCCATGATCTGGTTCAGCATTGTATTTTCTATATCTGTCTGGCATATTTCTGTTTATTACTGGTTATTTCCCCTTTGGGGATATTACAAATTGATAGTCAAAAGATAAGTTGAATGAATGAGGAATGAAGCTTCCTTTCCTTCCTTTTGTCAGTTGAGCCCAACATTCCCCTTTGGTCCACCATGGACTGCGCAGCCCCCTCATTGAACCAATCCCTACGCTGCCACCTAGGAAGTTGCCTCTAATTTGATGTTGGCACTTGGACCCCACTAAGGCCGCAATATTTCCTTGAGAACTATAGGAATAGGTTGTAGCTTTCCCCAATTATTATTTGTGGGTCCCCGACCCACCTTATTTCTGCCTAACATTAGAAATAGCAAAATTTATCAAAATTTTATATTCTAATTAGCAAAACTGCTAATTAGGAATATTACAGTCCTCTCTGCCAAGAAGTTGGTTGCCCTCAAGCAACTGAAGTGATGGGTGCTGGAGGATCTGCTCCCCTTCCCAAGTGGCATCCTCATTTGGGAGGTTCCTCCATCGGATCAAGTACTCCTTCACCACCTAGCTCCACAAGCACCTCTGCCTGGTGTCAAGAATAGCCTCTGGCTGGAGCACCAAGTGCCCCTCATCATCTGTAGGAGGAAATTCGGTGGCTACTGCCACTTGCTGTCCCAAAGCCTTCTTTAGGAAAAACACATGGAAAATCTTATGGATCCAGCTTCCCTGTGGCAACTCCAACTCATATGCTACCTCCCCCACACTTCGGATGATTCTGTAAGGCCCATAGAAGCGAGGTTTGAGCTTCTCAGCCCACTTTTGCTTCAGCATGGATTTTCTATAAGGCTGAAGGTGAAGGTAAACCAAGTCCCCCACATCAAACTTCCTCTCCACACGACCCCTGTCCGCATACATCTTTTGTTGATTCTGAGTTGTCACCAAGTTATCCTTGAGAGCCCTAAAAATGTCTTGGCTCTCTTGGATCCAGTCTTTGGACCTGGGGGCCTTGCTAGCTCCAAACATAACATAAGAAAATGTTAGTGCATTATAACCATACAAAGCACAGAAGGGATTCATACCGATGGACATGTGAAATATGGTGTTGTAGCAGTATTCCCCCAAGTGTAGTCAGTGCTGCCAAGCCTTTTGCTGCCCCATGCCATAGTTACGCAAGTAGCCCTCCAGCCACTTGTTGACTATCTCGGTCTGCCCATCTGTCTGCGCGTGGTAATTCGTGCTCGGGGTGAGTTTTTTGCCCACCAAACGGAATAGCTCCTGCCAAAATCCCCCCATGAATCTGCTATCCCGGTCACTGACTATGGTCTTGGGAAGACTATGCAATCGAAAAATGTCCTTGAAAAACAACTCAGCCACTTGTGAGGCTGTGTACCAGGTTGGGATGGCGAAGAAATGTGCGTACTTCGTCAATTTGTCAACCACAATGAAGATATAGTCTTTTCCCTGCAGCATGGGAAACCCGATGATGAAGTCCATCAAAAACCTACTGGATGGGTCAACTCCCCCTTGTTTCTCTAGCAAACCTCGCACTCTTGGACATGTCTCAAAACATCCTCCTTGAGGCCCTTCCATGAAAACCTCTCTCTAATGGTCCCGTAAGTCTTGGTGAACCCCTGGTGCCCGCATGGTGGAGAATCATGGGTTGTATGCAAAATATTGTCTCGCAAATGGGAGTTGATTGTCAAATAGATTTGGTCCCGGTAGTAAATCACCTCATCCATGACCCGATACCGGTCATCTGTCACCTTTCCATCCAAAAACTCGCAAAAAAACCGCTCCTTCGAGTATTCGACTAGTAGTTGGGCCTTCCAATTTGCCTCGATACTCATCAGTGAGAGGGACGCTGGCCTCCTCACAAAACATTAGCCACCACGTTATGCTTCCCTTTAACATACTCAATGTCAAAGTTGTAAGCCTGGATCTTACTGACCCACTTCTGCTGCCTCACCTGAAGTTGTCTCTGCTCTAAGAAAAACCGGAGGCTGTTGTGGTCCATCCTGACCTTGAACCGGTTCCCCACCAAGTACTGCCTGAACTTTCCTAGCACATGCATGATTCCTAGCATCTCTTTGTCATATATGGGGTAAAGCCTCTCGTGAGGAAAGAGTTTCCGACTCTCAAAGGTTATGGGGTGCCCCTCCTACATCAGTACGACCCCTACTCCTTCACCAGATGGATCGCACTCCAAAATGAAAGGCTTGGTAAAATTTGGAAGTGCAAGGACCGAGCAACTACTCATCACCTGTTTGAGGCGATCAAATGCCTCCTGCGCTGTAGAGGTCCATGTGAAGGCCCCCTTTGTCAAATCTATGAGGGGAACTGCCAGTCGTGAGAACCCCTTCACAAACTTCTGGTAGTAGGTGCAAATGCACACAAACCCTCTCAATTCTATGACATTTTTGGGCTTTGGCCATTCCCAGATGGCCCTAATCTTCTCCTCATACACCCTCACTCCATCAGTGCCTATAATGTGCCCTAGGTAGAGCATCTCTGTCAGCCCAAACTCACATTTGGACAACTTCGCATAAAACTGTTGCTCCTCCAATATGTGAAGCACTATCTCCACATGTTGTAAATGCTCCTCCCAAGTTCGGTTGTAGGTTAGTATGTCATCGAAGAATACCGGCACGAACTTCCTCAGTTGCCCACGAAACACGTGGTTCATACATGACTGGAAGATAGCGGGAGCATTGGTTAGCCCAAAGGGCATCACCAAAAACTCAAAGTGCCCATAGTGGCACCTGAAAGTTATCTTAGGGACATCTTTGTCCCTCACCCGTATCTGATGGTACCTTGACCTCAGATCTATCTTGGAGAATAACTTGGCCCCCCTTGACTCATCCATCAGTTCATCGATCTGCGGAATAGGGTAGAGGTTCTTCATTGTCTTCTTGTTGAAGGCCCGGTAATCGATACACATCCTTAGTGTATCGTCCTTCTCCTTCACCAATACAACTGATGAAGAAAAAGCGCTCGAACTCGACCGGATATGCCCCAGTTCTAGGATCTCATGTATGGCTCTCTCAATCTCATCCCTATGGGCCTTGGGGTGCCTATACAGGGTAGTAATCACAGCCTGAATTCCCTTCTCTAACTCAATGGTTTGCTCGAATCCCTGGTGAGGTCGCTGTCCTGGTGGTATGTCCCCAAAAACCGTGGAGTATCTATCAAGAATGGCCTGGATATTCAGGTGAGGTGGCTTTGCTGCTCCACCAGCCTATGAAACTCTCAACTCAACAACCCACTCTATATCCCCATGCCTCAAGTCAGCTTCCATCTTGTGCGCAGAAAATGTCTGCGGTGGATATGAGTGCATGCCCCTCAGCATCACTGGTTTTCCATCTATGTCCAGGAAATCCATATATAGTCTCTTCCAATCAATGGTGACCTTTCCAAGGGCGTAGAGCCACTGGACTCCCAAAGCTATGTTGGTGTCCGGAATGTCAACCACAAAGAAGTGGTCAGTCACGGAGTAGCTCTAAAATTTTTTGAATAGTCCTTTATGCAGAAACCCTACTGTTAGATCTAGGTATACTTCTTCTACTTAATCAAGTTATTAATGCTGAAAATTCAAATTAGCATCGAAGTAAACACATAACAGTTCTTCACCGATTCAGATCTAGCAAAATATACATGCACACAGACGAAGTGACACAAGATTTGCTGGACAAATGTCCCCAGAAAAACCCAATGCGGGAAAACTGGTCTTCTAACTGTTGGAGGGTTTATATTATTAAGTAGTTTCTGAATACAGCAAATCTGGGCACCTTACTGGTTAACTCGATAGAGAAAATAGATCTGCAACAATACCTTTTGTTCTGGAGATTGAAAACTTTACTGATCCATACCCTCAAACGGGATTTATAGGACTCAGCCACGTTCTACCTCTAGAAACCCCAGCACTACCCCTGAAGCTAGCTGTGTTAGCCCTGGTAGTCTCTATGTGCCTCTGCGCTGGTTTGGAGAGGGTTGCGTAACCCCAGACTAGGTGACGCAGTCCCTATGCTGCCCTGGATGGCCTCTGCGTAACCCTGGGCGCCTCTTGCTGGCTTAGCGCTGCCTTTTCTAGGCTTGCGTAGCGGCTGAAGCCCTCTGCGTTGCGCAGCTGTTGTGTAGCTGCTATTGTTGCTCCTGCTTCTCTGCGCTGCTCCTGATGCTACCTTTCTGCCTCTTGCTGATTCTTGGCTATGGGATCAGACCATCCCCTTAGCCAATACTACCCCTCGCTGCCACTGAAACACTTCTGAAAATTCTTAGCAAACTCGCCATAGAATTTCAGCTTAGTCTCAGTGCTCTACCTCCGTGTGTGTTCTCCAATTGACCCCAAGCCTTTTCTTTATACTTTCTCGTTGGGAAACCAACGGTCGTGATCTAATATTGATTCGACGTCTAAGATTAAAATAAAGCTTGATCCATGTGACTAAAGTCATTTCCATCACATGTTTAAATCAATTACCTTTAATATTTTAATTTTCCTAAGTTAGATTTAGGGTCCTTAATTAAAAATATTAATTAATTAATTATCTCCCAAATTGGATGGAGTTTCCCAAATCCCTTTTTGGGTCTTGGAGATCTCATGTACTCTAGTCCCTCCACAAATTTTGGGAGCTAGAGCACATTCGATGCTACCCCAACACTCAAAAAAACTCAACACTCCCTCATAATGAGGAATGTGCTCTAGTACAACGCTGCTTCACCCCAAAGCTTTGCACTGATCTCTGGTGTGGGTCTTTGCGCTGATGTTGGATTTGCTGCCCTTAATCACTGCGCTGCTGCTACCATTTTGTACTATTGCCCATGATGCTGCCACTGCCATTGCCACATCTGTACTGCAACTCCCTCTCAATCTGCTGCATTGTGCTGCCAGCTTCTACAATGCAACTCAGTTGCTGAGAGAAACAACTAAAGACTCCTACCCATTCTTTGACAGACAAGTCAGTTGGGTTGCATCCTCATCATTGAATCTCTATAGGTTGTTGCTCTATGCTATCATTCGGAGGATGATGCACAACTACAGCTCTGCACTGCGTAAGCAGACTCCCTCTGCGCTGCTGAAGTCACATCAGCCCCTACGCTGAAATCTCCCACGCTGCTGTTGTGTTGTGTTGTCCTCATGAAGCTTCTACGCTGTTGCAGCTCTGCTTTGTGTAAGTAAGCCTGCGCTGCGCTGCTACGTTGTTGCTGCATCTGCACTGTGTTTCTCCTTCAGCCTTCAGCTCCGCCTGTGCTTCATCCGTGATTCTCTGCACCAACTGCTCCACTTGTCCTGCTATCGTCTTAAGGCCCCTGTAGCACGAATGTGATCCAAGTGCTGAGCTACTCAAGGATCTCGCCACCATTCTATAGTTGCTCTACAGATCCATGTCGCCCCACTTTCGTGGTTCATGAGCGCTCATAGCTACGTCATCTTCTGAACCATCGTCTGCCACAGCAGCCTTGGAAGTAGAAGCTTCCTTGTCCTTCTTCTTCTGAGGACAATTGCTAGCGAAATGCCCTAGTTCACCACACTAGAAATACTTGATCTTGGATAGATCACGCTTCTTCTTCCCTTGCTGCCTTTTTGATGCCAAGGCTGCATCTTCTTCCTCGTCCTTCTTCAATTTACTTGATCTCGTGTTGTACTGTCTCTTGGTGAACCGACAGAGTTCTTCTTGATGGAGGATCACCCACATACTGTCCCAGTTGGGAAGGTCTGCTCTGCCCAAAATACTTTGGACAAAATTTTCCTAATCCTCTGTGACTGCATTGAGTGTAGTCCTCACCATCACATCATCCTCCACCTTAGCTCCCATGGCAGACAACTGATCTCTGATCGCCTGTAATCTAAAAAGGAAGGGCTCGATTTCCTCTCCCTTGGCCATCATAAATAACCACATCTGGTTCTCCAGAAGCATTCTCCTTTGGACATATCTTCCCTCATATAGGGCAGTGAAGGCTTTCCACATCTCCTGAGCCTTTTTCTTGTTGGCTATGTGTGGAACTATATGATCATTAACCCCATCCATTATGAAGCGTTTGGCATGTGCCGCAGCGTCCTCATGCTTCGCTAAGAGAGAAACATCGGTTGGCGTGGCTAGGACTTTTTATGCATGGTCCCTTAGACCGTATGCCTCCATGACTACCAGGATTCTGGCCTTCCAGACTGCAAAGTTGGACAAACCGTCCAACCTATCCTAATCACGTAGTCCGTGAGGTGCCATCTGCTCAGCAAATCTTTCAGAACTCCTCCTCTCTATGCTAGGGATTTGGATCTAGGGTCCTTGGAAAAACAGGCATCCTCTGATCCCTCTGACAACTGACCTCCTCAATTGGAAGTCTGCCAAATCAAACGAATCAGCTCTCTTCGATCCTCTAATCGATCTGCAAATTTCTTTGGCTGGAAACCCTCTGAGAAGTTGTTCTCCTCCTGCTCTTTGTCAACTAGTGCTTAGGATAAATTCTTAATCTTGAGATATTTAACCCCACCAACAAATTTTGAAGCTCTGCAACACTGCTTCCAGCTCTCTGAATCAGCAACGGCTTCAGATCTGCATCACCCTTGTTGGCCTCTGCGTGAACAAATATTCCCAACGCTGTCTCTGCGCTTCCTCTGCACAGTAAGTATGTGGGCCAACGTAGAGGCTACGTAGGACTGCGTCACTTTGGCCTCTGCGTGGCTTTACTCCCTCTGCTGCTGTACTGTCCCTTCTAGTCCGGCTTTCTGTGGTTGCTGCTGCTTTCTATAGCAAGGATTCTAAGTTCTTCAGTCTTCTGTTGGTGATACTGCTAGATCTTCAATCGTTCTGATACCATGTAAAAAATTTTGAATGTTAGTTTATGCAGAAACCCTTCTGTTAGATCGGGTTATACTTCTCCTACTTAATCAAGTTATTAATGATGAAAATTTAGATTAACATTGAAGTAAACACATAACAGTTCTTCACCGATTCAGATCTAAGCAAAAGATACATGCACAAAGACAAAGTGACACAAGATTTTCTGGACAACTGTCCCCTGAAAAACCCAATGCAGGAAAATCAGTCTTCTGACTGCTGGAGGGTTTATATTATTAAGTAGTTTCTGAATACAACAACTCTGGGCACCTTACTGGTTAACCCAACAGAGAAAATAGATCTGCAACAATACCTGCTGTTCTGGAGACTGAAAACTTGACTAATACACACCCTCAAATGGTATTTACAGGACTCAGCCACTTTCTGCCTCTAGAAACCCCAGCGTTGCCCCTGAAGCTGCATCTTGCTGATTCTTGGCTCTGGGATCAGACCATACCCTTAGCCAATACTACCCCTCGCTGCAGCTGAAACACTTCTGAAAATTCTTAGCAAACCGGCCCTAAAATTTCAGATTAGTCTCAGTGCTCTTCCTCCGTATGCGTTCTCCAACTGACCCCAAGCCTTTCCTTTATACTTTCTCGTTGGGAAACCAACGATCGTGATCTAATCTTGATTCGACGGCTAAGATTAAAAGAAAGCTTGATTTGTGTGATATAAGTCATTTCCATCACATGTTTAAATTAATTACCTTTAATATTTTAATTTTCCTAAGTTAGACTTAGGGTCCTTAATTAAAAATATTAATTAATTAATTATCTCCCAAACTGGATGGAATTTCCCAAATCCCTTTCTGGGTCTTGGAGATCTCATGTACTCTAGTCCCTCCACAAAATTTGGGAGCTAGAGCACATTCGATGCTACCCAACACTAAAAAAAACTCAACAGTAGCTCCCCATAGTCACTGTCAGCGCTGGAACATAGGTGGTGCACTGCATGGTCTTGTCTCCCTGCACAAGCAACGAGAACCCCTCGAACACCTCTATCTTGCTGCCTCTTCTACGCACTATCTGTGCATCAATGAAGTTGTGTGTGGCCCCACTATCCACAAGTACTGAAATACGATGTCCCTGTACAGTACCCCGGATCCTCAAGGTCAGGTACTTGGGTACCCCACACAGTGATGCGAGGACCCCTCTTTGTAATATCCCAAATGGGATATTTTAACTAAAATTGCAGAAATTTACTAAAACCCCAAATTATACCGAAAAATCAACATTTATTCAACAGAATATTGCCATGTAAAATCAAACACATAAATACTGCAATCGAATACCACATAGAATAGGAGAAATCTCAGCTTTTATTATAAATAATAAGAGGGGTTTACATATAGATCTGACCCAAAAGGTGCTGAGATAGAAAACTGGCCAACAATACAATCTGCTGCACTGCTATACGGCGCTGGCCTCCCAAAACTGAACTGCTGCACTCTCCCTCCGGCAACAGCTACCACTGAATCCACTGAAGATTATGAAGCCCAAGTTGAAGATTTGAATGATCCTCACACCAATATCTGAAGCTCTGTGAAACTTCTAAGTGAAGTCTCCTCAAGAGTATTTGGTTTCCGTCCAACACTCACAAATCACCCGAGGGTTTCTGTCCTGGGGCTACAGCTGAAGTAGAGAACCACGTCCTCAAACCTCTCATACGCAAGCAAATGATCTCCTCCAAAGATATCTCCCAATGGTCTCCTCCCTTTCTTTTATAGATCCCTTGGAGCCTTCTAGAGCATTATTTTATTATTATTTTATTCATGGAGCACTTTTCCCTTTTATTAAAATATCCCTTTTTAATGCAAAAAAGGGTAAATCGGCTACCACGCCTCCTCCGGTCACTGAAATCTGTGTCTAACTGTCCCACCATGTAGTTATTCTCGTCTCGGTTCCAATGAACTATTACACTAAGGTGTTCCATCATGTATTCCTCCCGGAATGCCACCTTGAGCAAAATCAGCTGAGTTAAGCCCATAAATAACTCAAATTTCCGAAAGTTATTGGAATGGATCGGAACGAAAGCCAAACTGCTCGGATGATGGAGTATATCAAGCGAATGCCTCCGGACACCATGAAAACTCCTCAAAACTCCTCCGAAAATCCCCTGAGCCCGCTAATAACACCAATCTGTACCTGTGAGCTTTCTGCTCCTAACTCTGGAAGATCAACCTGGCCCTGTCGTAGGTGTCACCAAAAATGGGAATATTATAGACCTTCCGCCCCAAGATTGCTTGCCCTCAAGCAATCGATATATGTGGGCCACTTTGTTGGCCTGCTGCATCTCAGACCCAATGCCTGGATCCCATACCAACCTCTGGGTGCTGCTATGCACCTGTGTCAAACCTCTCGGAACAGACCCCTCAATGTCGGGATCCCAAACTGATCTCTCTCTGTCCCAGTCAACAAACAATCGTCCCGGATCCCATCGCCACCCTGGCCAATCATCGCCCAAGTCCCACGGCTCGGGCTGCGCACTGCCTCTGGCTATAGATGATGCCCCATGAAGTGAAGCCGGCCAACAAGCATCAATGCTCCCTGGCTCCTGTTGTGCTATACCTTTAACTGTATAAGCTGCCCCACCAACTGCATACCAACTCATCACCTCTCTCCAATCCAAGTCCTGACTCAATCCCGTGCTGATCTTGCTCTCCTGAAAGTGGGATGGAGAGCTGATGAAATGATGACCTGGGCCCCACTGCCAGCTGGAATCTGTAATATCGGCTATGTCTAAGGGCCCCTGCTCTGCTGTGCTCCCTATGAAGAATATCGTACCATCAAGAGGGTACCAACTCATGATCTCCCGCCAATCTATCCTGGAAGAAGAATCCAATGTAGCAACAACTACACATGGAACATGCCCAGGGTGTTGGCGCCAGCCCGTAATCAACTCCCACTGCTCTGCCCTGTCTGCCAATGGAAGCTGCCTGTAGAAGGAAGCCCCTCTCTATATAGTGGGCCAAAGTGGACAAGACATGTTACAGGCTCCATCGATGTACTCCTGGAGAGTACTACTCACTGAAAGTACTGCAGCTCGGCTGACTGTATGTACATTTATCTGTACCTCATCAATGTGTCGGCCTAAAGGTGGATGCTCCACCATCTCCAACAACTCATCCCTCTCATCAGGAATGTAAAACTCCTGCTGTCCCCTAGCTCCCTGCAGAACTATCCCATCGACCTCCAACATCTCTAGAGGATATGGATCTACAACTGCCGTCACTGTACTCGGTGTCTGTGCATCTGACTGCTCCTCCTCAAAGGCTGACCCCAATGTTAGCCACATATCCCTCATAGGCTCAATGTGGGCGCCCATCTAGATATCACCCAAGGAAATGTCATGCCTGATGTCCATAGTACCCTCCTCTGCTGACTCAGGCTCCATCATATGCTGCTTCGGTTGAATCGTCACAAGTGACTCGTTACCCAGAGTATCTCTCATAGAGTCCCGTGACTGCTCACCCTGCACACTGGAACACAACTCCGGTCTACTGCCATCCTCTCTGCATGACCGCTCTCGCTCCCCAAAAGCATCCTCAACTGATCCCACGGACTCATCTGAAGAAGTGCCCTCACCCTGGCATACAGAAGGAATGCCCTCCTGTCCTATCTCCACTACATCATCTACATCTCTCAAACATGAGTGATTAGGCCCCCAAGGTTCTTTGCAGGTGAAGCAAAGTCCCTTCCTCCTTAGCTCATTTCTGCTGCCAAATCCACCAAACTGGAATAGCTCCTCCCTAGTCAACTGTCTCCTGAATAGCCCAATATTCTGCTCGACCAGCCCTTGGGCTAGCCCATATGCAGCAGGTGAGACCAACCGCTCTCTCCTCCAAATGCTCAACAACCTGGTCTGCAACTCTCGGCCAATGGTCTCACAGTCTCTCATACATGATGACAGGATGGATTGCATATGTGCTATGACGGTGTCAGAATGATGTCTCCTAATGCTGAAGAAGCATTGGAATATCTGCAAAACCAAGTCATCACACTCAAGATCAAACATGATGACATAAGTCTTGAATGTGGCCATACTTCATAAAATCTCAAGCTTCTTCCCGAAGGTAGAGCCTGCGCTATTGTCCAAATCCTGAAAAGTCTCTACAATCAGCCTCATAATCCTCCTCATAATATCATCATTATATGGGGCAATAAGTGCAGTCAATTTCATGATGTTAGTGAGGCAAGCTGCAACTGGAAGTGTGACCCCTTCACAAGGTTCCTCCAAGAATTTGGGCTGTATAAAAGCAAGCATAGCAGGCTTTAGAGCCCAAATCAGTTTCTTCCCTTCTGCTTGGCTTATTTTGGACAGAAGTTCATTAAGTTCATCAAGTTTGGACAGAACTCTCCATGTCATCTTCATGTGTTTCAAATCTGTCCCAAGTGCAAGGATTTTGTGACCAATCCCCAATTCTTCTTGCAAATCTTTTGGCTATCCTTTTTGAAGGATGGCATAAATTCCTCTTGAAAAGGGTCTGCTGTTTGGTTTTGTTTTCTGGTCTTCTGATGCATGGTGGTTCAAGGAACCAACTTCTATTTTTATTTTCATCAATCTGTTTAGGAATCCCTCCATGGTTCAACCAATGAATACAAGACGGTTTGTGATAATGAGGTCACTATTTCTCTGACAATTATTCTCAAGACTGCTTCATTTCTCTGATCACAATAGGACAGAGTAGCTCAACCATGCACTCTCAACAGAATCACTACAAGTTTGTTCAAAATCACTAGGAAAATGGCCACTGGTTTTTCTGAGTTTAATTTGTCAAACATATAACAGACTTATGACTGTAGGTGCTTCTCACAGTTTAGGTACAACATTCAACCGCTGTGGAAATTTCAAGAGTTCAAAACAGCATTGTGATCTTGTGAAAGAACCTAATTTGGCAGGGTCGCAACAGGAGAATGTAACACCGACCCTTGTAATGATACTCCAACACTTGTGGAAAGTGCGTATGCTGTCCAGAAATGTATTGATCCACTGTGTTAGGTTGCTACTAGAGAAAGCATATAGATAGCACAACCCTCTTGAATTAATATTTTAGCACTTGGTTCAGAGATACACTGCCCACATGTAAGATGGTAGCTCAGACGTCAACACAGAATACACTGTCACCCTATGCTATCCACAATATGCTCCAGACTTTGTTCCCTTTTGATGAGCACACCCAATACAACATTATGACTCCAATATATGTGTAAACTCGTCCTCTGATGGCAGAAAGATAGACTTTGGCATGCCTGGATATGTAGTCTATGGAGGTCCAGCAACTCAAAAAGCTAGGAATTCCTGAGTTTATTGTGATCCTTAACAAACTTGCTCAGAACTGGCTTTCTGCATTTATGTTTAACTAATGATGTATCAAGCTAAAGTCGATCTTTTGCCTTTTGCATCCCTTGTCTTAGCTGCAACAGAAGTTTTAGAATTCAAGAGTTCATTGTATATGGTATATAGTCTGTGCTTATCACTTTCAGGCACTGAAGGTCTAGCCTTGACCACAACAGATTCTAAAATTCTGTGCGTTATAAGGGGGTGTGCTGCTGAAGTGCCATAAGCCCCACTCGTACCACTTTCAAGAAAATCATGAACAAATTCAAGTTGTGTATCAGATAAAAGCGCTTGGAGATCAGCACCACCGAAACCTTCTGTAATAGAGGCTATGGAACCTAGATCAACATCACTTTCCAATGGAAGCTTTCTGGAAAGACGTCAAGGATCTCAAGCCGTTCACGTGCAGAAGGGAAGTCACAAAAGAGGTGACGGTCTAATCTCCCAGGTCGTAACAAAGCAGCATCTAGTAAATCTGAGCTCAAATTGAACCGTGGTGTTAGTCAATCTCCAGACTCAGACTTCCCTTTCAATTAACGTGCCACGATATTTACAATCGAAGAGCCATGACAGGTTAATGGGGCCTTCAAACTGCATATAATAGTCATCCACCGCCAGAGGTCTATGGCTCGATTGATGCAAAAATGTACGCACTACCCAATTCTTCAATTCAACGAATTTTTACAGGGATATAGCACAGTAGTTCAGCCAGCTTCAATTTGTTGGTAGAAGCAAGTGACAGTTCATCCCACGTGGCTCCAATCACAATTTCAGCGGTGTTGACGATCAATGATGGAAACCCCGACTTATATTTATTCTCGCACTAGCTTTCTTGGCCGTGTAAAAATATATATATATATATTTTTATTTTTATTTTCAAAACATGGCCACGCTGTTTCCGCCTCACAGCGTTCACAGACCCCACCTTGATTCTGCGCACGCCCCTTCCTTTGAAATAAATCGAAATGATTTAAATCATTCCATCATAAAACTTGGGTTCCTGTTTTAATAATTTACGGCCACCACTCTATTGCCACGACTTCCTGAAGTCGGCTCCTTTTAACTGTATCTTCAAAAAAATTTACGGGTTTGCCTCATACATGACTAGACGGATCTTCTCGGGCTAGTCACTAGTGGCTTGATGGGATTCGGCCCTCTGCAAAATTTCGGGTGTTCTAACCCTGCAGTCAACCTCTGACTTCAGCTCGGTCCTTCGAACAAACAAAACAAAAAGAAATGTGACGCTGATAATTCTTCAAATAATCTCCACGGCATTTATAAAATGAATTTGGAGGCCTCTATAGTCGTTTCAAATATCACTTTCGTGACCTTGCCAAAATAATGTCTTGGCTTACGGTTCCACCAAGAAAAAAAATATTCATTCTTCAAAGACTGAATAAGGATTTGGCCGAATGATTCGATCTTCGGCTTTAAAAGAGGAATCAATCTTCGCCCCTTCGTACGGACTGGGTCTTTGGCCTCTATGGTAAAAACCCTTCAATTGATTTGCAATAAAATTCGAAACCCTCCAATCTGAAAACCCACGGCTGTAATGATAATCACTTCCACTGGAGCTGAAACCCACAGGTTGAGCCAAGATCGTGGCTCTGATACCACTGTAATATCCCAAATGGGATATTTTAACTAAAATTGCAGAAATTTACTAAAACCCCAAATTATACCAAAAAATCAACATTTATTCAACAGAAGATTGCCATGTAAAATTAAACACATAAATACTGCAATCGAATACCACATAGAACAGGAGAAATCTCAGCTTTTATTATAAATAATAAGAGGGGTTTACATATAGATCTGACCCAGAAGGTGCTGAGATAGAAAACTGGCCAACAATACAATCTGTTGCACTGTTATACGGCGCTGGCCTCCCAAAACTGAACTGCTGCACTCTCCCTCCGCCAACAGCTACCACTGAATCCACTGAAGATGATGAAGCCCAAGTTGAAGATCTGAATGATCCTCACACCAATCTCTGAAGCTCCGTGAAACTTCTAAGTGAAGTCTCCTCAAGAGTATTGGGTTTCCATCCAACACTCACAAATCACCCGAGGATTTCCGTCCTGGGGCTACGGTTGAAGTAGAGAACCATGTCCTCAAACCTCTCATACGCAAGCAAATGATCTCCTCCAAAGATATCTCCCAATGGCCTCCTCCCTTTCTTTTATAGATCCCTTGGAGCCTTCTAGAGCATTATTTTATTATTATTTTATTCATGGAGCACTTTTCCCTTTTATTAAAATATCCCTTTTTAATGCAGAAAAGGGTAAATCGGCTACCACGCCTCCTCCGGTCACTAAAATCTGTGTCTAACTGTCCCACCATGTAGGTATTCTCGTCCCGGTTCCAATGAGCTATTACACTAAGGTGTTCCATCATGTATTCCTCCCGGAATGCCCCCTTGAGCATAATCAGCTGAGTTAAGCCCATAAATAACTCAAATTTCCGAAAGTTATTGGAATGCATCGGAACGAAAGCCAAACTGCTCGGATGATGGAGAGTATCAAGCGAATGCCTTCGGACACCATGAAAACTCCTCAAAACTCCTCTGAAAAGCCCCTGAGCCCGCTGATAACACCAATCTGTACTTGTGACCTGTCTGCTCCTAACTCTGGAAGACCAACCTGGCCTTGTCATAGGTGTCACCAAAAAAGGGAATATTACACTCTTGAAGGTGTAAATGTTGACCCTCTTGCTGCGAGTGGGGGTGGTGGTGGAATTCCTACCTCCCTGGGTGCTACACTGTCCCCACCTCCCATCTCAAAGAATGCATCTTCATCCCCGTCACTGTCTGAAAAGACCTCTATGTAGTGTGCCTTCCCTCTTGCACACCTGTGGCCTGGTGCCCATGGCTCCTAGAAAGTGAAACATAGTTTCTTCCTCCGAATATCCCTCCTGGTCTCATCATCCAACTATCCTCGGCCTTGGTTACCCCTTGGTGGTGGGGCTCTCGTATCTCGCCCTCTCTGCTGGAAGACCAATCTGGCTGGCTGGGGTGCTCAAGATCTGGGTAGAGCATCCTGCAGATCTTTTTCTCTGCCTACTACGTCATGCAAGGTAGTGGATCTGCTTGATCTCACTAGCCCATGAAGTGGTTCTGCCAAACCCTCTACAAACATGTAAATCCTCCGAGATTCCGAAAAGTCCGGAACCATCACCAATAGCCTTAAGAACTCCTAGATATAGGCCTCTGCGTTCCCAGTCTGCTTGAGCTTTTTCAGATCTCCAAAGTACTCCTCTGGATCCTTCCTCTCAAACCGCTCCAACACCCTCTTGGTGAACTCATCATACGATGTCACGCTTCTGTGCCCCAGCATAGTCAACCCATGAAACCACCAGTCATGGGCTTCCCCTTCCAAGTGCAAGGTAGCAACCTTGATTGCCTCCATCTCAGTCGTCTGATTTAGCTGAAAATAAATATCCAGCTTCTCCACCCACGCTTTTGCTGAGATCTTCGAGGAACCATCAAATGTCGGAAGGAGCAACCTACCCATAGTACGCTGCAAGTCACTTCCTTGCGTATACCCTCCTTTGGTCCGGCCTTTGGGTTTGTTGTTAGTCTTTAGCTGGAAAAACTCATTAAATATGATGGCCCTTCCAAATTTTGGCTCATAAGATTGGTATTCCACGAAAAACTCCCCATAGTGAGCCTCCTCCAGCTCCTGCTGTCCTCCTGTCCCCGAACCTAGGAATGTGGGAATGGTGGACCGTGGTGGGGTGTAGGGTACAACTGGAAAAGTAGTGTGGAGGCCTCCCTAGCGCTGTGAAGTGCCAGACCCTTCTCCAATATGAAATTCCCCTTGAACTCCTTTTCCCTTACTACCATTATTGAGCCTCTGGCCCATCTCCTCGATCCTTTTGGAGAGGTCTTGTATTGACTTCAGAAGAAGGTGATCAAATTCCTTTTCCTCATTCCTCCCATATTCGGTGTGCTTGATCTCTCTCTCTACAACCTCCGAAATGCTATCAATCTGATTTGTAGTGATTTCGAGCCTTCTTTCTCTACTCTTGATTTTCTGCCTCAAGTCACATTCTGTCTATTCTCTGGTGTCATAGACTGCATGCTCCACAAGCTAAGATAAGTATATGAGCTCTGATACCACTGTAATATCCAAAATCGGAAAATGACAGTAATACAAGCAACAATAGACTAATAACTACAACAAATAAAACTACACCATCAATACATGAAAAACTAAAGCCAAAAGATGAGTTGAGCCATTTTATTAATGTGGGGAATTGAGTACAAAAGAGGTGTTGGAATAGGTGCACTTGGGCCTGCTTAAGGCAGGCTGAAATACATCTCAACCGAAGCTGAAATGACTCTCTGCAACTGGCTTTGCGTAGCTCTGATGCTGCGCTGCTTTGCCCATAAATGCTACTGCTAACTAACGTTGGACTGCTCGTTGGGCTACTTCAATTGCTCAGAAAATTCTGGGATTTGGATACTGGACTCTACACAAGAAACTCACAAAAATCCGTGAAGGATTTGTGGAATGCTCAACTTCAGAAAATTGAACCTGTTGGGCTTGAACCAATGCGTTGCTGGTTGAATCTTCTCTGCTGGATAAATCACTACAAGACTACCCCAGATGCTGAGCAATCACCTTGTTAGCAAGCCCTTAGCCTCCCCACCAAATCTCAGCTGCAGTCTCTCCCTTTTCTCTCCTTCCGGAACACCTTACTGACTGGACTGCGTTCGTACTGCGCAGTCACTGCGTCCTCTGCGCAGTCCCCAGAGTGGTAATGCTCTGCCTGCAAGTATGTCTGTGAAACGCTCCTCCAAAATTGTAAATATCTTCTCCTGGGGAGGCATTCGAAGTCCCCCGAGGTAGAGTTTGAGATCTTCGCCTAAAAATCTTGTGTGCTAAACATCACTACAGACTTGGCACCTGTCACAAGCGTGCTATGTCAATTGATAGTCAAAAGATAAGTTGAATGAATGGGAAATGAAGTTGCCTTCCCTTCCTTTTGTCAATTGAGCCCCAACGTTCCCCTTGCGCCCACCATGGACTGCGTAACCCACTCATCGAACCAATCCCTGCGTTGCCTCCAACGAGCCTCCCTCACGCTGCCACCTAGGAAGCTACATCTAATTCGATGTTGGCCACTTGGACCCCACTAAGGCCACAATATTTCCTTGAGAACTATAGGAATAGGTTGTATCTTTCCCCAATTATTATTTGTGGGTCCCTGACCCACCTTATTTCTGCCTAACATTAGAAATAGCAAAATTTATCAAAATTTAATATTCTAATTAGTAAAACTACTAATTAGGAATATTACAAAATAGTAAATTGTGCTACAATTAAAGAAAACTGAAAAACTGAAAGGAACAATGATGGGGGTCCAAGTGGAATAGGCGGGTGGCCACCAATATCCACCTGGATCAATTCATCTCTTGCTAAATGAACCTGTGACTAATTTGGAACTGTGGTGCACTCATTGACTGAGACCATTGTTGGTTAAAGACAATTTTTTTTCAAAAGGATGCATACATCTTTATTGACTGTCCAGAAGCATGATTCCTTGAGAAAATCCATCGCTGAAGTGAAATACTCTGGTGGACTACTACTCTTAATGGAGCTGGAGTTTCTGTTGAGAAATGCAGGCATGGAAGTTGTATGGATTAAAAATGTTTCCTGAATCCAAAATCATTATGCTTTGGAAGTAGTTTTTGAGAACGAATCATTGAAACTACTCTAGCATGCCGCTCCCTTTAACTCATGTGCAGTGTTGTGGAACATTTTTTTCATTGGTGGGTAATGTGATAGCAAACCACTCCCTTTATACACGAGCGGTTTTGTCTGAAAAGGAAGTCAATTGGAATTGTGTGGTCTTGTTTTCATTGGTGGGCTGAATTCTGATCCTATAGAAAGTCACTCCCCATATTTATATGTAGTGTTGTTCACAGAGACTGACTTATTGGAGGTACTTTGATAAGCATCGAGTTGTTGCTCGAGATATAAAGACCAAATTGGAAGAACCTTTTTTATGCTTGTAACAACCTTATTGAGTTTTGTTGTGCAAAAATTGTGGGTTGAATCTACTCGCACTTATAGCTGAGGTCCAAATCTTCAGCAGTCTTGTACTCTAGCCAGACCGAGATATTCAATTTCTTTATGGAGGCTGAAGATTCAAGCCTAGAATAGATCAATTTCTCAAAGGAGGTAAATCCGTTTTGTAGAAGAAAGCCGAGAGAGAAGAAATAGTAAGTATTGAGATCCATTGATGCCAAAATGTCATCATTTTACTTTTGGAAACACCACAGGAATCAGCATAATAGTACATCAGTCAATTCTCTGGGCTAGAACACTTTTGTGGATCACAGATGGAAACAACATACAAATAAGAAGCAAGAGCAGAACAATAAGCCTTCTCTCGAAAGGTCCATTTTATCTTTCAGCAGTCAAAGGATACCCGGAAGGAAGATGCAAAAAGCAATTGTCTCTTTGAATTTGGATCCAAATTGCAGGGTACAAAGTCAAAATATGTCCTCCTACGGTTGGACACATTAGATATGGCTCTGAGTGTGATAGAGCAATGAGAATGGAAAGGGTCAATTTGGGCCATGAAGCCATCCATGCATGCTTTGATACAACCTAGGTTCTTGGAGCATTCTTGTGAAAAGGTTAAACTCATGGTCGCCTCTTATCTCAGTAAAATTATAGCCTTACCAACACCGCTACTTCCTTACAATGATGAAATCATGAGGAGGATTTCTCGGGTAATGATAGAAGCACTCCAAGGGTTGGACAACACCACCCTTACTTTTTTTCAGAAGTGGAAAATTTTGGAACGCATGGCGAAGTTCAGATTTGGTATACTTATGCTGGATCTAGAGTGTGATGACTTAATCCTTCAGATGCTCCAATACTTCTACACCAGAATTACAACATCTCATCCAAACTTCATCAAAACATACATGCAAAATATCATGTCTCTGATCTTAGGAGAATATAGGGCCATCTGCGAACAATTGAGATCCAAATTGTTGGCCATTTGGAGGAAGGAGCTAATTGTATCACGTGCTGCTTATGAACTAGCCAAGGGGTTGATCAAACAGAACACCAAACTACTTAGAAATAAGTTAACCAAGGAGGAACTAACAAAGATTTGTGGAGACAACAAGAATGAACTAAGGAGGAAAGGCTTATGCTTTGTATGCAAGGGATTTTGGGCACTTGACCATTCATGTCCAGATGATAAGTGTGAAAATTCCTAGATCTGACAATCTTAGGAATCCTACTGCAACTATCTGAGTTTACTTCTCCTATTATGTAAATTACATTTACAGAATTTGTGAAAATTTCTGAATCCTTATAACAAAAATCCTACTGCAGTATTCTAATTTACTTCTCCTACTTGTTGATTTAATTAACAAGTTATTTTCCTTTATTCAATAAAACATCAAAGTAAATACTACTGCAGCCTACACATACATACAGATCAAGTAATGAAGAATTAAGCACACATGACAAAGGACACACAATATTTTTTAGACAAATGTCCGCAGAAAAACCCAACACGGGAAAACCGGTGTAGCATATCTTGAGGGTTTTATTATTATGCAGAATTTTGAATACAAATAAGGGCACTAGTAGTGGTTTGCCCAACAGAGAAATCCCGATAGATGTGCCTCTATCTTCGAAGACAGAAAATATGGCTGATCCAGATGATAATGAGGAACCCCACAAGTCCCTATGCAGTCACTGTGTCACCCTTCAGTGTGGCTGTGTCACTTTGTCTGATCTGTTGAATACGAGCCCTTACTGTCCCATTGAAACCCCAGTGTTGCAACCTCATGCTTTCCATCAGCCCCTCCTGGCCTGCATCACCCTCCCCTCTGCGCTAGCTCTACGTGAGCCTAGCTGGGTTTGCGTCACCCCTGTTGGGCCTATTCTGCCTCTACGTCACCCTTGATAGATTGTGATGCCTCTCTGCAATTGTATTATCGGCCTTGGATTCAAAAATCCCTCTGCCAATCTGCCCCTCGCTGCACTGCAAGCTCACTCGAAAATTCTCAACAAACTGTGTCCCATAATTTCAACTTAGCTCAAGTGTTACCACTCTGTGTGTATCCTCCAACTGCCCCCAAGCCTTCCTTTAATACTTTTCTCATTGAACAATCAACAACTGTGATCTAATCTCTAATCAACGGCTAAGATTAGAAAATACTTGATCCTTGTCACTTAGAACATTCTCACCCACATGTCTAAATTAATTCACTTTAATTATTTGATTTCCCTAAGTTAGACTTAGGGACTCCATTAAAATAATTAATAATTTGAATAACTTAGGCTCCTGGTCTTGGAGATCTCATGTGTTTTAGCCCCTCCACAAAGTTTTGGAGCTAGAGCACATCCGATGCCAACCCAAAAATCAACACTCCCTCTTAGCGAGGAGTGTGTTGTAGCAACACTTCACTCCAGAAGTGTTACTCTGATCCATCGCATCGGTCCCCTGCGTTGCTTATGCTCGGCTGCTGACCCTCATCCACTGCGCTGCTACCTTCTGTAGTACTGCCCATGACTCTGCCACAGTCACTGCCTCATATGTACTGCAACTCTCTCTCAAATGATGCATCATGCTGCCCATAGCACTACCACTACTAACTGTTGCACTACAACTCAGTTGCTGAGAGTAAGAAACTGAAAGACATCACCCAAAACAATAACAGACAAGTCAGTATTGCTGCATCTCGATACTGAAGCACCCTCTGCTACTGAAATGTGCTGGCCCTCTGAATCTCTGCATTGTTGCTGCTCTGCACTGCGTAAGCACTACCCCTTTGCGCTGCTGAAGTCCCATCAGCCTCTGCATTGTTGCTTCCATGCTGCTGTTGCCTCTCCTCTATGCTTCTACAGTCTTCAGCGTCCTAGCACTGCCAAAGTGCCTCCATGATCCTCTGCACCAACTAACTCCAGTCATCCTGCTATTGTCATTAAGGGCTCTAGTAGCTCGTGCGTGATCCAAGAGTTTGGGCACCTCAAGGATCCTGCCCCTGCCATATGTAGCTCAATCTATAGATCTATGTCTCCCCACCTTTTCTCTCAAGGTACATGAGCACTCATAGCCACATAATCATCACTGCCATCATCCCCCTTGGTTGCCGCAACTTCCTCCTCTTTCTTGATCTTGGCTCCTCCGCTGCTGCTGCCCATCTTGGACATTCTCCCAATCTCCTCTTGACAAAGATTTTCCCACATGTCCTCCCAATTTGGAAGTTGTGCTCTGCCCAAAATACTTTGGACAAAGGTCTCCCAATCATCGGTGACTGCATTCAGGGCAGCCCTCACCATGAGACCATCATCAGCAGTTGCCCCCATAGCAACTAGTTGATCTCTAATTGCCTTCAATCTAATGAGGAAGGGGTCAATTTCCTCTCCCTTGTGCATCTGAAATAGTCACGGCTGATTTTCCAGAAGCATCTTCCTCTGGACGGAGGTGCCTTGATACAGCTTGATCGGCGTTGTCCACATGTAATTTTCCATGTTCTTCTCGGCAATATGTGGGACCACATGATCCTTCACTCCGTCCATAATCAAGCGCTTAGCTCGTGCTTGATTTTCCTCATACTTCTTTAATAGATCAGCATCGACCGGAATGGATACAACCTTCTCGACATGATCTTTGATCTGATACTCATCCAGGACAGATAGGATCCTGGCCTTCCAGATGAGGAAGTTAGATGCACCATCTAACCTGTCCTGATCCCTCAATCCATGCGAGGCTATCTCTGCTCAAAAATGTTGAATCAGATGCTCTTCTCCCTTCTTCTGCTGCTGCTCTCAGCAAGAGACCGGATTCGTGTTTCTTAGCGATAGAAACCATCTAGAGAATACGCTCCCTCTAACAATTGATTTCCCTCCCTCTGAGTTCTTTGATCGGAACTTAGACTTCTTGGCTAGAAATTCTGCTGAGGAACTGTTTCCCCTTACTTTGTCAACCCTGCTAGACACTGTTTTGCACCGATAGAAACAATGCTCCACCAACAACTTTGAACTGCACCTCCAGCCACGACAACTGGCACAGCGTCACTTCCTCTCGGATTGCGTCGCCTTCTTGGGCATGTGTCAACCTCTGCGTCAGCTCTGCGTGAGCTAGACAGGCTCTGTGTCACCCCTGCTCGGTCTGTGTTGTCCCTCTGGTGTTGCGCTGCCTCTTTCTCGATCTGTGCTATCTCAGCCACCTTCCTGCAGCAAAAATATTCGTCACTTCGCTGATGGCTTCAGCTCCCCCTGATTTGCAATAAGTTTTGATACCATGTGAAAATTTCTGAATCCTTATAACATAAACCCTACTGCAGTATTCTGATTTACTTCTCCTACTTGTTGATTTAATTAACAAGTTATTTTTTTGAATTATTCAGTTAAACATCAAAGTAAATACTACTACAACCTACACATACATACAGATCAAATACGAAAGAATTAACCACACATGACAAAGGACACAATATTTTTTGGACAAATGTCCCCGGAAAAACCCAATGCAGGAAAACCGGTGCAACAGTTCTTGAGGGTTTTATTATTATGCAAAAATATGAATACAAACAAGGGCACCAGCAGTGGTTTTCCCAACAGAGAAATCCCGGCAAATGTACGTCTATCTTCGGAGACAGAAAATATGGTTGATCCAGCTGAGAATGAGGAACCACACAGGTGCCTACGCAGTCACTGTGTCACCCTTCAGTGTGGCTGCATCACTCTGTCTGATCTGCTGAATACGAGCCCTTTCAGGCCCACTCAAACCCCAACGTTGCAGCCTCTGGCTTTGCGTTAGCCCCTCCTGGTCTGTGTCACCCTCCTGTGACTGCATCAGCCTCTGCGCTAGCTATGCGTGAGCCTGGCTGGGTCTGCATCACCCCTGCTGGGCCTATGTTGCCTCTGCGTCACCCTTGATGGACTGCGTTGCCTCTTTGGTACGGATCTGCCTCTCGGCCTTGAATTCAGAAATCCCTCTGCCGATCTTCTACTCGCTGCACCGCAAGCTCACTCAAATTCTCTGCAAACCGCGCCCCAGAATTTTGACTTAGCTCAAGTGCTACCACTTTGTGTGTATCCTCCAACTGACCACAAACTTTCCTTTAATACCTTTCTCGTTAAACAATCAATGGCCCTGATCTAATCTCTAATCAACAGCTAAGATTAGAAAAGTCTCGATCCTCATCACTTAGAACATTCTCACCAACATGTCTAAATTAATTCACTTTAACAGTTAACTATTTGATTTCCCCAAGTTAGACTTAGGGACTCCATTAAAATAATCAATTATTTGAATAACTTAGGTTCTTGGTGGAATTTTTCCAAATGATTTATGGGTCTTGGAGATCTCATGTGTTCTAGTCCCTCCACAAAGTTTCGAAGCTAAAGCGCATCCGATGCTACCCAAAAATCAACAAAATTAATTCAGAATGCTTCATGAATTATTGAAGTAAACTACTGAAGCAGCCTACACTTAATTAAATATGATTCCAGAACAAGGAAACTGAGAAATAAATCAATAACACATAGGACACCTTTATTTTGGACTAAGTCCTTGGAAAAACCCAATGCGGGAAAACCGGTGCAGCAAATCTAATAGTTTGTATTATTAAGCAGCAGTTTCTGAATACAATCTCTGGATGCCTTGTTGGCTATCTAGTACAGATAAATCACAATAGACAAAAATATAGTGACTTTTACCTCACATTGCAAGTCCCGACTGATCCGAATCTGAACTGGCGAAACCCCATCTCCCTTTGTGCTGCCTCTGCGCAGTAGATGCGTAGGCCTGCGTGGGGATGGCTGTGGATTGCGTCACCTCTTCTTTGAATCGATCTTCCTCTCGGAAAATCAAGTTTTAGCCCTCCCAGCTCAGAAACCCCGATCTCCAACAAAACTCAGACTGTCTCTCGGAAACATTGCGCAGTCCCTTCGTGGGCCCTACATGGGCCTGCGTCACCCCTTCTGGGGAGTGCGTCACAACTCCTGGTGGCTGTGATGCTTCCTCTATTGATTTTGTTGCCTCTCTGCTATGTATTCTTGGTCTCGAGAAGATCCTTCGACCAATAACTGCCTTTGTCCCTCATTGCACTGAATCACTTAGATCTGATCTTTGTCCGAGCACTCCTCCGTCAAAAGAATTCGATCTCAAGATTCACTTGGTGTGTCATTCCAAATGACCCTCAAGCCTTCCTTTATAATCTTCTTGTTGAGACATCAATGGTCGAGATTAGATCTCTACTCAGTGGCTCAGATTATAATATGACTTGATCTTCGCTTTTTCTAGATCATTCTCACTTTGTTTTATTAATACCTTTTAATTATTTAATTATGTAATATTCCTAATTAGCTATGGCTAATTGGAATATTCGATTTTGCTCAATTTTGCCGTCTATAGTTTATTCATAAATAAAAAGGTGAGTAGGGAAGACATAACTCACTTTAGAAATAAAAGTTCACTCCCTAGTAGCACAACGTTGTAACTTAAGTGAGCCGAGGGGGCCAAGAGACCACGTAGAGAGGGGGCCCACGTAGACACATGGAGGGACTGCACAGGCCAAGAGGGAGCATGTGGAAACGTTGGAGGAGGTGAGCATTAGGGTTGAGAGGGGCTCATGCTATATAGAGGGGAGAGCCTCCTCATTTCATTCATTCGTTGTTGATGATATTGAGCTGGTCGTTTTGACTTCTTGAGCACGCTGGCTATTTACCCTGTTTGCAACACTGTTTACTACATTGAGTGTCTCCGATCGGAGATCTCGCCCTTAGCCCCGGGGGACTTCGAGTGCCTGCTCGGGCAAGGTAGTTTCTTCAGCATTTTGTGGGAGGATTGGTGTTTGGGTTTCGTTGCGGAGCTGTGCATTCAGAGACTGCGCAGTCATTGAGAGGGAGGACGCAATCCATTCAGGAGGAGCTCCGGATTGAGTTTCTTGCAGGGGTTTTGAGCCTGGAGATTGAGCAGAGGATCAGCCTTTGCCTTTGGGAGGATTTTGGTGGAGTTTGAGGCCGTATTTCAGATGTTCCTATTCAGCCTCTGCGCAGAGCCTTGGAGGGCAGCGTAATTCCCCAAGGGGGTGATTTTCGGGGGTCAGCCATTTCAGGTATGGTTTCTGGGTTTTGTTGTGGTTGGTGAGTAGAGAAGGATTCCAGATTTTCAGCTCATTCTGGCAAGGGGATCAGCCCCAATTCATCAGTTCAGTTCAGCAGTAGCAGCTACACGGCAGTTTTCCAGCAGCTGGGACGCAGTTCAGAGAGCAGCCATTTCTTGTTATTCTGAGAGTATTTCTTCACTTTCCTTGAGCAAGTCTAGGTGCCTTCACTCTGATCACCTATTGTACTTCATTATATTTCTCAGTATAATAAAATGGCTTAGCATCTTCTCTCTGTATTTCTGGATGATTTGTCGTACATTCTATCTATGCTATTGTATGTCTATTTTACTGCTATCTTTATGTATTTTCGGGCATTCTAGTTCTATACCACTTGGTGTGTCTATCTCATACTCTTAGACAGAGTTTGGAAAGGGCCAGGTAGCCTCTAGGTCTCATCCTCTTCACAGAGGTGAAATATCTGGTAAATGCCCTCCCAGTCCATCTCTGGTTGGAGTTTGTTGTGTTTTAGTGATATCCCCGAAACGGGATATTACAGTGGTATCAGAGCATAGTTCTGGCTCAGCCTGTGGAGCTAGTTGTCGATGACATCGGGGAAGAGGCCGTACATTTGTTACAGAGGCAGAAAGTACAGAGATCGTGAGCGTAGGTTGGAGAACACCTACGGAGAGGGAGACTGTGTTCGGGTGGTGGACACAGAACAGGAGGAGCCTATGACAGACGCAGAGCAGGAGGAGCCTGTGCTAGATTCAGAGCAGAGAGAGCCAAAGGCAGATGATAGCGAGACAAAACAGTTTGGGGAGGCACTCTTCAAATCAGTGCAGGATCTAGCGAGACAGATTGAGGTGATGGGTCAGAGATTCACCGCTGTGGAGGCTAAACAGCATGAGACCCCGTGGGTTTTCCAGGTAGGAGAGGGATCGGGTACATCCCACCATTTGCTGGAGCATGGTGCTACTCAGCGTGATACTACTCAGCCGATGGCTTCACATGCACCTACACACTCTACCATGCCCACTTTCTTGGGAGCAGACACAGGGGCAGGAGCCCAGCAGGAGGCAGAGCCCGGACATATGGGTGATTATTTTGCAGAGTATCAGGCTTATGGGCAGGAGTTCAGGGATGTTCTCTCGTTCAGAGATTTTGTTCAGCTTCAGCGGGACAGTAGACCCCGCGACCATCATAGAGGGCACCGGCATTATCATGACGGAGATACCCATCGCACAGCTAGCAGATTCCACTTGCCTACGTTTGATGGTTCATCAAACAGTTCGGCGAAGTCTTGGGTGGAGAAGTTGGACATCTATTTCCAGCTTAACCTGATGTCGGAGACAGAGGCCATCAAGGTGGCGACATTACATTTGGATGGTGAGGCCTAGGACAAGTGGTTTCATGGGATGGTTACACTCGGACATTCTACAGTGACGACATATGCGAAGTTTACCAGGCGGTTGATAGAGAGGTTTGACCGGAGGGATCCGGAACAGCACTTTGTTGAGCTGACTAGGCTCAAACAGATCGGGAGCCCAGAGACATACATTGCAGACTTCTTAAGGGTTTCAATGATGGTACCAGATCTATCCGCGGCACGAATGATCTATATGTTTGTGGAGGGGTTAGCAGAGCCACTTCGGGGTCTAGTCAGATCTACTAGACCAGCCACACTCCAGGATGTTATTAGCAGGACCCGGGATTTACAGGATGCATTGCCCAGGACATGGACACCTTACCCCCAGAGACAGGGCTTCTAGCCCAAGGGGAAGGATGTGAGGATTACGCCTCCAAAGGGGGAACCAGGACGGGCACAGACAGATGATGATGCCAGGAGGGAGCTGAAGAAGAAGCGGTTGTGCTTTACCTGTCAGGAGCCGTGGGCACCGGGACATAGATGTGTTGCTGGCAAAGCACACTTCATTGAGGTCTTCTCCGAGAGTAGCGGGGAAGAGGATGAGGAGGATGACATGGAGGCAGGAGACAGTTAGACAGCCCAGGATCAGTTGCCACCACCACCTCCAGGGGCAGGAGGTGCAGCTTTTGCACCCACAGGGGGGACCCTTGCAGCATTGCGAGGAGTTCCTAAGTATTTGACGTTGCGCGTACGGGGGAAAATATGTGGTCAGCGAGTATCAGTTTTGGTTGACAGTGGGGCAACCCACAACTTCATCGATGCATAGATGGTTGAGCGGAGAGGTATACTGACCGAGAGCTTCGATGGATTTTCAGTTTTAGTCCCAGGAGCTCAGACGATGCAGTGTGCCCGGTATGTTCCAAAGTTGGCAGTGACGATGCGTACCTACACCATGACCGACCACTTTTTCGTGGTCAACATACCGGATACTCTGGGGAAGGTCACCACGGATTGGGAGGCCTTGGAGATGGAGTGGGATGATAAGAAGACCGGGAAGCATGAGAAGATCCGCGGGATGCACACTTACCCACCGCAGATTGTTTCGGCTCACCGAATGGAGGCAGATTTTTGGAAGGGAGACATAGAGTGGGCGGTTGAGTAGCGGGCATCAGAGGCAGGGACTACCGATCAGGCCGTTCATCCTAATATACAGGCCATCCTTGATAGGTATGACAGTGTTCGGGGATATACCACCAGGCCGACCACCGGATCGAGGGTTTGAGCACACTATTGAGTTGGAGCAGGGTATTCAGGCAGTGATTACCACACCCTATAGGCATCCCAAAGCCTATCAGGATGAGATTGAGTGGGCCATCTAGGAGTTGCTGGCTCTTGGGCACATCCGACCGAGCATGAGTCCTTTTGCTTCTTCCGTGGTGTTGGTGAAGAAGAGGGATGACACTTTGAGGATGTGTATTGACTACAGGGCCCTGAACAAGAAGACCCTAAAGAACATGTACCCTATACCCAGGATCGATGAGTTGATGGATGAGTTGAGAGGAGCCCAGTTCTTCTCAAAGATTGATTTGAGATCAGGGTACCATCAGATTCACGTGAGGGAACAGGACATTCCCAAGACCGCCTTCAGGTGTCACTATGGGCACTTTGAGTTTTTGGTGATGCCCTTCGGGCTAACCAACGCACCAGCGACATTCCAGTCTTGCATGAACCACATCTTCCGCAGTCACTTGAGGAAGTTTGTGTTGGTGTTCTTTGATGATATCCTCATTTACAGCAGGACTTGGGAGGAGCATCTCCAACACATTGAGGCAGTGTCGCACATTTTGGAGGAGTAGCAGTTCTATGCCAAGCTCTCCAAATGTGAGTTTGGGTTGTCGAAGATGTTGTACTTGGAACATATCATAGGGGTGGACGGAGTGAGAGTCCACGAGGAGAAAATCAGGGCCATCAGAGATTGGCCGGAGCCGAGGAACATGACGGAACTTCACGGATTCATTGGTATTTGTACTTATTACAGGAAGTTCGTCAGGAGTTTCTCACAGCTTGCTGCACCCCTTACTGATTTGACGAAGAAGGGGGCATTTAGTTGGTCGGATACAGCACAGCGAGCCTTTGACAGGCTCAAGGAGGTGATGAGCAGCTGCCCAGTGCTTGCATTGCCGGATTCTACGCAGCAATTTGTTTTGGAGTGTGATGCGTCGGGAGAGGGGATCGACGCAGTATTGATGCAAGGAGGACACCCTATAGCCTTTGAGAGCCAGAAGCTCCTTCCACACGAGAGGTTTTATTCTATATACGACAAGGAGATGTTGGCCATTATGCATGCATTGGCCAAATTCCGGCAGTATTTAGTGGGTAACATGTTCAGGGTGAGGACTGATCACAACAGCCTCAGGTTCTTTTTGGAGCAGAAGCAGCTACAGGAGAGGCAGTAGAAGTGGATCAGTAAGATCTAGGCATATGACTTTGACATTGAGTATGTCAAGGGTAAGAACAACGTGGTAGCAGATGCCCTTTCACGTAGACCAGCCACGTTGTCTCTTATGAGCTTGGATATAAATTGGAGGGCTCGACTTTTAGTAGAGTACTCCAAGGACAGATTTGCATGTGAGGTTCTGGATGGACAGATGGCGGATGATAGGTACAAGGTGGTCGATGAGATCATCTACTACAGGGACCGGATCTTCTTTACTAAGGGATCTCAGCTCAAGAAGAAGATACTTCAGGCATCATATGATTCACCTTTGGCAGGCCACCAGGGGTTTACCAAAACCTACAGGGCCATTAGAGAGAGGTTCTCATGGCAGGGCCTCAAGGAGGACGTACTCCAGCACATCAGGGAGTGCGATGTTTGCCAGAGGAACAAGGGGGAGATGAGCCATCCCGCAGAGTTATTGCAGCCTCTTCCCATTCCGAAGGGGAAATGGGAGAGTATTTCGATGGACTTCATCACAGGGTTGCCCATGGTGCAGGGCAAGGATTGTATCTTTGTCGTCGTTGATCGACTGAAAAAGTATGCGCATTTTTTCGCCATATCCGCGCACTACACAGAAGCACAGGTAGCCGAGATGTTCTTCAGAGAGGTTTTCAAGCTACACGGTCTTCCTAAGACCATCATTAGTGACAGGGACAGCCGCTTCATGGGCGGATTTTGGCAGGATCTTTTCTGGTTGGTGGGGACGGAGTGGACACCGAGTACCAGTTATCACCCACAAACGGATGGACAGACGGAGATAGTTAACAAGTGGCTGGAGGGCTACTTGCGTAACTATGTTAGTGGGCAACAGCGAGCATGGCTGAAGTGGTTTCACCTGGGGGAGTACTACTACAACACTACTCATCACATGTCCATTGGTATGTCACCATTCTATGCTTTGTATGGGTATCATTCTTTATCTTTTGCTGATGTGATGTTTGGTTCTAGCAAAGCTCCGAGAGCCAAGATTTGGATCCAAGAGAGTCAGGATATACTCTAAGCTCTCAAGGACAATATGGCTATAGCACAAAACCAGCAGAAGCTGTATGCTGACAGGGGTTGGATGGAGAGACAGTTTGGGGTAGGGGACTTGGTCTACCTACGATTGCAGCCATACCGAAAGTCAGCACTGAAGCAGAAGGGAGCTGAGAAGCTCAAGCCAAGCTTTTACGAGCCATACAGGATGATACGCAGGATTGGACAGGTTGCATATGAGTTGGATCTGCCCCAAGGCAGCAAGATTCATAATGTTTTTCATGTATCATCCCTGAAAAAGGCACTGGGGCAGCAGGTGACAGTGACAAATGAGCTACCATCCACAGATGATGAGGGGAATTTGGTGTTGCAGCCAGAGGCTATTATTGATACCAGGGAGAGGCAGCTACGGAGCAGGACAGTCTGGGAATTCTTGGTGAGATGGAAGAATTTTCCGGATGAGGATGCCAATTGGGAGAGTGAGAAAATTTTGCAGCATCCATCACTTCAGTTGCTTGAGGACAAGCAACATTTTGTCGGGGGAGACTGTAATATTCCTAATTAGCTATGGCTAATTGGAATATTCAATTTTGCTCAATTTTTCCATCTATAGTTTATTCATAAATAAAAAGGTGAGTAGGGGAGACATAACTCACTTTAGAAATAAAAGTTCACTCCCTAGTAGCACAACGTTGTAACTTAAGTGAGCCGAGGGGGCCAAGAGACCATGCAGAGAGGGGGCCCATGTAGACACATGGAGGGACTGCGCAGGCCAAGAGGGAGAACGTGGCAATGTTGGAGGAGGTGAGCATTAGGGTTGAGAGGGGCTCATGCTATATAGAGGGGAGAGCCTCCTCATTTTATTCATTCGTTGTTGATGATATTGAGCTGGTCGTTTTGACTTCTTGAGCACGCTGGCTGTTTAGCTTGTTTGCAGCACTGTTTAGTGCGTTGAGTGTCTCCGATTGCAGATCTCGCCCTTAGCCCCGGGGGACTTTGAGTGCCTGCTCGGGAAAGGTAGTTTCTTCAGCATTTTGTGGGAGGATTGGTGTTTGGGTTTTGTTGCGGAGCTATGCATTCAGAGACTGCGCAGTCATTGAGAGGGAGGACGCAGTCTATTCAGGAGTAGCTCTGGATTGAGTTTCTTGCAAGGGTTTTGAGCCTGGAGATTGAGCAAAGGATCAGCCTTTGCCTTTGGGAGGATTTTAGTGGAGTTTGAGGCCGTATTTCAGTTGTTCCTATTCAGCCTCTGCGCAGAGCCTTGGAGGGCAGCGTAATCCCCCAAGGGGGTGATTTTCGAGGGTCAGCCATTTCAGGTATGGTTTCTGGGTTTTGTTGTGGTTGGTGAGTAGAGGAGGATTCCAGATTTTCAGCTCATTCCGGCGAGGGGATCAGCCCCAAGTCATCAGTTCAGTTTAGCAGTAGCAGCTACACGGCAGTTTTCCAGCAGCTGGGATGCAGTTCAGAGAGCAGCCATTTCTTGTTATTCTGAGAGTATTTCTTCACTTGCCTTGAGCAAGTCTAGGTGCCTTCACTCCGATCACCTATTCTACTTCATTATATTTCTCAGTATAATAAAATGGCTTAGCATCTTCTCTCTGTATTTCTGGATGATTTGACGTACATTCTATCTATGCTATTGTATGTCTGTTTTACTGCTATTTTTATGTATTTTCGGGCATTCTAGTTCTATACCACTTGGTGTGTCTATCTCATACTCTTAGACAGAGTCTGGAAAGGGCCAGGTAGCCTCTAGATCTCACCCTCTTCACAGAGGTAAAATATCTGGTAAATGCCCTCCCAGTCCATCTCTGGTTGGATTTTGTTGTGTTTTAGTGATATCCCCAAAATGGGATGTTACAAATTACCCTAAGTTTAGACTTAGGGTCCCCATTAAAATCATTAATTTTTACAATAAAACATGATCTGAGTGGAATTATCACAAATGGTTTCTGGGTTCTTTGGAATACTAGTGTCTAATCCTCTCCACAAAATTTGGGGCTTAGAGCACTTGCGATGCTACCAAAAATCAACACTCCCTCTTAGCAAGGAAAGTGCTCTAACAATATGTCTCATGCATACTCCTATGACTCTGAAGCATCCTCTGCACTGCTAATGTTGTCCACCAACCACTGCGCTGCTGCTGCAACTGTACTGCGTAGCACTATTGGTACTACGCTGTTGCTGCTCTGCTCTGCGATGGTCCAGAAGTAGGCGTTGCTACCTACTGCAATTGTCGCTCCATCACTCCTCGGCTCCCACTGAAAACTCCTCCATCCCGCGACTGCTGATATGGGCTCCCGTAGCAAGGAAGTGATCCATGAGGTGGGCTTCTCAAGGATCCTTCCCAATTGAAGTTCGTAGTGAACTACAGTTCAATGTCACCCCACTTCTCACTTGGAGAAGCATGGGTAGTCATGGCGAATTCATCCTGCTCAATCTTTGCGGCTACAACTTTCGGATTGTGCTTCTCATTCTTGCCCTTTTTCTTCAAAGGACACTATGATGCAAAGTGGCCCATCTCACCACATATGAAGCATTTCACCTTCGAGACATCTCTCTTTTTTCTTCGTTGCCCTTGGTGCCCTTTCGATGCGAGGGTTGCATTCTCCTCCTCCTCTGAATCCTTAGATCCGCTCCCTCTGCTACCATCAAGCTTGCACTTGACTAGATCTCTCCTCAGCTCTTCCTCCTGAAGCGTTGACAACATCTGCTCCCAACTAGGAAGTGTAGCCCTGCCAAAAATGCTTTGGAAAAAAACTTGCCACTCCTCCGTGACTGCGTTAAGCGCTAGCCTCACCATAGTTGTCGAATATGGGGTGGATCCCACGACTTCCAACTGATCTCGAATATCCTAAAGTCTCATAAGGAATGGAGCAATGCACTCCCCCTTTTGCATCTAGATCATCCAGAGCTTTTGCTCCAGGTACATCTTCCGCTGCTCGAAAGTTCCTTCATACAACAAAGATAAGGCCTCCCACATCTCCCTGTCGATGTTCTTGCTAGCTACATGAGAGACTATGTGATCCTTGATACCATCAAGGATTAGTCTCTTGGCCTTTTCCATATCGGACTTGTACTTCTTAAGTTGATATGGATCTGTAGGTACAACAACCACATTCACCATGAACGTCTTGAGATCATATTCATCCAAAAGGAATTGGATCCTTTCCTTCCAAATTACGTAGTTGGAGGAAACCTCCAACCGGTCTTGATCTCTAAGACCATGAGATGCCATCTCAACTGAAAATTGTCAAGCTTCTCCCTCTTCTTCCACCTCTATGCAACACTAAGCAGGATTACGCACTCCTTATGGAGCTCGTAGATCTGCTTCCCGGATCCGCTGCTCAAATCTTGGAAAAATGCTGAATTCCTCAGCAAGAAACTCATTGAGGAAGAATTCCCTGCTAGGTGCTCTTTTCTTTCTTGTAACGCTTCTCTGCCCAGCAACTGCCTGCAGAAAAACTGCATCCCTCTGGCTCTGCGTGAAGGCTCTGCACTCCTCCCTCTGCCTCGACAAAATCTCGAACTAGAAGTCCTACCTCTCTGTCGACTCACTCAGAGAGAGACAACCTCGAAACTTCAAACCTTTTGGCTAGAACTGTGTAATCCCTCTGGAAATTCGAATTGTTGCTACTGCAGCAATTCGGCCTTCACTTGAGTGCTAGATCTGCTCTTCTCGTTTCGGGTCAAATGCTCTGATACCATGTGCAAATTCATAGAGCTGACAATATTAGGAATCCTACTGCAACTATTTGAGTTTACTTCTCCTATTACCTAAATTACATTTACAGAATTAATTCAGAATGCTTCATGAATTATTGAAGTAAACTACTGAAGCAGCCTACACTTAATTAAATATGATTCTAAAACAAGGATACTGAGCAAGAAATCACTCACACATAGGACACCTTTATTTTGGACCAAGTCCCCAGAAAAACCCAATGTGGTAAAATCGATGCAGTAGATCTGAGGGTTTGTATTATTAAGTAGCAGTTTTTGAATACAATCTCTGGATGCCTTGCTGGCTATCTGTTGGGAAAAATACTGAGAGGGAGGGGCGAATCAGTATTTAGTGCTGACTGATAAACATTTCACTTTTTCTTTCTCTAAAACCCATACGCTACTTCAGTTCATCCAACTCGCATATACACGCGGATATACTTCATAAAACTCGCGTATTACCAGAGATCTTATTATGCATGTAATTCTTTACTTGGATCAGTGCATCATTTATTCATTGAATCATCAACCAATCAACCAACATCTTGATCTTCAATTAACATAAACAGCAGTCAAACAACCCAGATCTGTATGAATTCATCATTGACAGATAGCAGTAAAACAACAGAATAGATCAGACATTTCATACCACTTACTTCAGCAAAACCCTAGTTTACATACGCGCTTTTACTTCACTGAACCTACGTATATACGCGCTTTCACAGAAACGAACCTGCGTATACATCTGCACTAATTTCACATTTAATACGCGCTTTTGCTGAAGACAACCCGCGTATACACGCGCCTTTGATGAAGCGAACCTGCGTATAGATCCATAACTTTTCAGGACTTTGTGCAGCGCTTCAGATCAGATGAACAACTCAGATCTCACCATTTACTTCAGCAAATATTCGCCAGATAACAGATCTAAACATTCCATAAACAGATCCAGACAATGCATGATTATTTCAGATCTAGAGATCCCTCTTCATCATTTTCTTCATCCATCATTGTAGTCATAGGTGCATTATATGTTTAGATCTAACTGTAACCCATTTCATACAGATATACTTCAGAGTGAAGTATTCATTCAATACCCAGACACTTGCACACCACTGCACTATGATTTTCTTCTCCTTAAATAGATTTAGCCTTTATCAATACCATGAGCCAAAACCACACCACTTCTAATGGTATTCCTGGACGGGATCAAATAGATATTCAAGCGCTCAATACAATGGGTCAATACCATGGTAAGAACCCCTGGTTTTATAAATTTAGAGCGCAATTAGTCATACGCGACTTGGCATGTACTTTTCCGCGTACATACGCTACTTAGCCTTAACAAACCCGCGTATGCATTGTGACATAACTTATTCATCATTTCTCTGGCCCTTTACTGGAATTCCTTTCTTTTGTTACTTCTGAGTTGATCTGTAGATACATCATCTTTACATATTTAACACATAGGTTTCTTATAGGCAACTCATCAAGTAGGTTTCCATCAAGGACAACTTCACCAAGTAGGTTGCCATCCAAAGACAACTCATCAAGCCAGTTTCCATCAAGAACAACTTCATCAGTCAGGTTGTCATCAAGGACAACACATTGCATCGTATAGCCAACAATCTCATTTCATCAAGTAGCCATCAACTTTATCAAGTAGGTTGCCATCAAGGACAACACATGCCAACAATCTCCACATCAAATTTACATCAATATCAAATAGGTTGTTTGTCCAAAGACAACTTCATCAAGTAGGTTGCCATCAAGGACAACACTCTGCATCATATTGCCAACACTATCCAGTACAGAGAAATCATGGCAGGCAAAAATATAGTGAGTTTTACCTCACTTTGCAAGTCTTGGCCGATCCGGATCTGAACTGGCGATGCGAGGCCTGCATGGGGATGGCTGTGGACTGCGTCACCTCTTCTCTAAATCAATCTGCCTCTCGGAAAATCAAGTTTCAGCCCTCCTGGCTCAGAAACCCCGATCTCCAGCAAATCTCGGATTGTCTCTTGGAAACACTACGTGGGCTTGCGTCACCCCTTCTAGGGACTGTGCCACACCTCCTGATGGCTGTGCTGCTTCCTCTGCTGGTTCTGCTGCCTCTCTGCTATGTATTCTTGGTCCTGAAGAAGATCCTCCGACCAATAACTTCCTCTGCCCCTCACTGCATTGAATCACTTAGATCTAATTTTGGTCCGAGCACTGCTCCATCAGAAGAATTCGATCTCCAGTTTCACTCGGTGTGGCATCCCAAATGACCCTCAAGCCTTCCTTTATAATCTTCTCATTGAGACATCAACGACTGAGATTAGATCTCTAATCAATAGCTCAGATTATAATATGACTTGATCTTTGATTTTTCTAGATCATTCTCACTCTGTTTTATTAATACCTTTTAATTATTTAATTTCCCTAAGTTTAGACTTAGGGTCCCCATTAAAATAATAATTTTTTACAATAAAACATGATCCGATTGGAATTCTCACAAACAGTTTTTGGGTTTTTTGGAATGCTAGTTTCTAAGCCTCTCCACAAAATTTGGGGCTTAGAGCACTTTTGTTGCTACCAAAAATCAACAATAAGGAGTTGACAAGGGCAGAACAGTTAGAGACTTCTTCAGATCATTGGGATTCATCCATAGTCGGGTTCACCGGTTTTTAGGAGAGGGCCTATGAAGGATCTGAGAATTCAAGTAAAAATGGTGAGCAACAACACCGTGCTCTTCAGAAAAACTTGTAGGGCAAGCTGATCAGTTAGCTTGACAAAGTACATGGCGAAAGGAAGTAGGAAATTCCTCCTGATGATGAGGTAGTTGAGTCTATAGAAATCCCGGAGGACATCCATAAAGAGTATGGGCAATCAGATATAGACAACAATCCACCAGTACATCCATGTTTGACAACCAAAGAGGATGGACAACTTATCCTCGCATGTATAGTGGGCCAGGAAGAAGACATTCAACGAGAATCAAATGAGGAGCCAATAGTAATAAAATGATATGATGAGCATGATCATGCAGGCCAACATGAAAAATATAGTATGCAGGATGAGTCATTTCTGGAGGGCGAGTCAAAGGTTCAAGTCGAAGCAGTGGTCGTGGGGCATCCGGTGCAGACAAATACAGAGACATTCAGCAGGGCGCTATAATTGTCAGTAGAAGACTTTCGAGAAAGGATTATGCATTTCAAGACATATCTTATGTTGTTGAAGCAGAGAGTCTAGACAATCCGAGACTCTGGCTTACAGGAGATCAGAAAAATTGCGGAGCTCATAGGGGTTTGTGCTGAATCAACGACCAAGTTGTCTAGTGTTGAGGAATGACTCAAGTCCCTCACAAGGTAGCAAGAGGAGTACAATTGGGAGTTCCAGAGCAGCCGTCTACAAGAATACATAGATAAGGCTTGCAACACCAACAACCCACCTTTATACATTGGGAAGAGCATGTCAGAGTTCTCCAAATGCATCATGTTGGGTAACCGAGTAGAGCAGCATGAGTCGAGCATCAAGCAACATCAACATAGTAGATTTGCATATATTCATCATTCATGAGTCGAGCATCAAGCAACATCAACATAGTAGATTTGCATATATTCATCATTCCCAAGGCATGGATTGGCGAGAAATTATGAGTTGGAACTCTATCGATGGGTTGATTCCTAGGAGGATACTCGAAACCAAGGGCATATTGTAGCTTGGGCACTTTGGCACGAGCAGTGATGGAGGGCTCATATGGTACCATAACCCACAAGTCCCAGGACATAGGTGGCATTGGGATCCAGGAGAATCCATTGGGGGCAGGATTGGTCGAAGGATTGTTTGGGATCCAAGTATCGAAGTATCCATTCAGGATCTTTAGAATGGCACACTCGGTTGTATGGAATCCTGGTATCATTACTTCTGTTGTGGATAACAGTGAATTTCTTGAGGGCAAGCAATCTTTGAGCGGGAGGATTTGTAATATTACCTTTCTTAATCTGGTTAAAATGGAGGAAATGTGTCCATGGTATTTGTAGGAATTTACAGGGTAAGTTCCTTAGATCAAACACCAAAGGTCATTGCTCACAAACAGATCATAGATTAGTACACCATTATTTGACGTGGTTAAAACCCTCCAAGAGGGAAACAGTCCATGGCCTAAGCCAACGCAGCCACTTCACGCAATTTATTAATATAAAGAAATAAAATTTACATAAGCTTCTCTCATAAACGGTCGTCGGACAAATGACCCTCTTCTCTTTAAATAGAGATCATGGACCAATCGGATGTTAAGCCACGTATCAAGTGTCGGTAATACAGAGGAGAGAATGAACCGTCGGATCACTACATATCGTGACCGTCAAATTATAAGTTACAAAAGTACATAGTAAAGAAACACATTTTACCTAACTCTACACTAGACCAAGTTATACTTAACTATTTCCTATGTGTCGGAATATCCTAACATCCCCCTTTAAGAACAACTTGGGATAGGATTGAAGGATTTACAAAGGTGAAACAATAGGAGAAGGAAGGAGGCATTGGAGCCGATCCCCCCTTAATGATAACTTTCCTGAACTCCAAGCATAGATCAAAGTTCGGTAAACTTCGCTTTTGTGAGAGCTTTGTAAAGATATTAGCAACTTGATGATTGGTTGAACAATAGTGCACTTCAAGAACACGAACATGAATGAGATTTCCGATGAAGTGTATGTGTAGCTCAATGTGTTTCATGCGTTGATGTTGAATTGGATCTTTGCATAGCTGAATGGCACTCTGATTATCACACCAAAGTGTAGTTGGATGTTGCTGATGAAAACCAAATTCAGATAGGATCTGTCGAAGCTACAGGGTTTCCTTGTTGGGTTCAACAACACCACGATATTCTGCTTCTGCCGAAGAAAGAGAGATGGCACTTTGTTTCTTACAAGACCATGTAATAGGTCCTGAACCAAGAGTGAATACATAACCTACAGTAGGCTTTCGATCATCAAGGTTACAAACCCAATTAGAATCAGTGAAACCAACCATCAATGGAGATGCTCCTGCACTATAATGAATCCCAAACTTAACGGTACCTCGAATATATCAAAGTATTCTTTTAGCTTCTTTCCAGAGACTTTCATGAGGTTTGTGCATAAATCGAGCAACAAGACCAACGACAAAGGAAAGGTCAGGACGGGTATGGGTTAGATACAGAAGTTTACCAACAAGTTGACGGTATAAGGTAGCATCAACTTCAAGGGAAGTACAAGTGACTGAAATCTTGACTCCAGACTGAAAGGGAGAAGGGGCTGGCTTATAGTCTTCCATGTGAAAGTGGCGTAGAAGATCACAAGCATACTTGGACTGAGAAAGGGTAATACCTTCTTTGGATTGCAAGACTTGAAGACCAAGGAAATAATGCAAGGGTCTTAAGTCTATCATTTCAAACTTATTTTTGAGGCTAGACATCACATGGTTTATATGGTTGGGATCACTACCAGTAAGGATAAGATCATCAACATAAAGAACAAGGATGATTAAGGACTTATCCACTTTCTTGGTGTAGACAGTGTTTGTCGGAACGTCATCTAGAAGAGCCATTATCTAAGAGAAAGCTATCCATTTTGGCATAACAAGCTCAAGGGGCTTGTTTGAGACCATAAAGAGACTTCCTAAGGCGGTAAACAAGGCTAGAGTCATTTTGGATAAAGCCAGGGGGTTGTTCCATGTAGACTTCTTCATGCAAGTCCCCATGTAAGAAGGCAGATTTAACATCCATCTGATGGACTTCCCATTTAAAGGAGGCAGTAAGGGAAAGAACAAGGTGGATAGAATTCATTTTGGCAACAGGGGAGATGGTTTCAGTATATTCAATGCCTTCAACTTGTGAAAATCCTTTAGCAACAAAACGAGCTTTATGTTTATCCACTTTTCCATGTGTTCCAAACTTTGTTCTGTAAACCCATTTGCATCTGACAAGTTTTCTTCCCTTTGGAAGAGGAAAAAGATCCCAAGTATCTTTTGCCAATAAGGAACGATATTCTTCATTCATAGATGCATCCCGATCTGGATGACCTGAAGCTTCTTCAAAGGTATCTGGACCATGATTTTCTAGAACTTGAGCCAATAGGGAAGAGGCTCTGTCGAACTGAGAACGTGTATGATGTTGATCTGCAGGGTCACCTGCAAGAGAACCTGCTGCATCCCGAGTAGAGAGGACCCATTTTGGAAGCTGCAAAGCTGAAGGAAGATACTGAGGAGGTGGAGGAGGATTGTCATCCACGCTGTCATCATCCGAACTAGAAGGAATGATGTTAGAAGTAGAAGAGATAGAGAGAGTTGGCACATATGCTGAATCAAGTTCGTAGGCCAAAGGTGGCACACCCGTCGAACTAGGCTCGCAGGCCGATATATTTTCATCAAATTTTACATCTCTTCTAATGATTACATTTTTGGATTTGGGTTGGAGAAGTTTATATCCTTTGACATCTTCAAAATATCCAACAAAAATAAATTTTTCACTCTTAGGTTCTAAGGCTTTATGTTTCTCATCTAGAATATGGGCCCAAGTTTCACTTCCAAAAACACAAAGGTGACTTATATCTGGTTTGATTGAGCTCTAGGCATTTTCTAGAGTGATATTCCTTAAAATTTAAAACCTTAGTGGGAGTGCAATTTGCTATGTAATTTGCACAGTTAATTGCTTCTGCCCAAAAAAGTAAGACTGATTCCTTTAGATTGAAGCATACAATTAGCCATTTCTTTTAGAGTGCAATTCTTCCTTTCAGCTACACCATTTTGTTGTGGAGTGTATGGAACAGTATGTTACAATTGAATGCCATGTTTAGTGCAAAAGTTGATAAATTTGTTGTTAACATATTCTCCTCCATTGTGAGATGTTAACATAAGAATGTGATGTCCAAATTATTACTCAACAAAGGCCTTAAAGGCTAAGAACGTGTTAAAAACGTCACTCTTGAGTTTTAAGAAGTATACCCAAGTGCGTCTGGAAAAATCATCAATGAAAGTTAAGAAGTACTTGTAGCCAGAGAAAGAAACAACTGGAAGTGGACCTCATAAATCACTGTGCACAAGTTGCAAAGGGGCTTAAGCGTGCCAAGAGGCATGTTTGTCAAAACTATCCCGATGATGTTTTCCGAGTACACAACCGGAACAAACACCATCTCAGCAAGATACCATATGAAGGCTTGTCACCATATTTTCTTTACACAGAGTTTGAAGAGAGCGATTGTTTAAGTGACCAAATTGCTCATGCCAAAGTTTTCTCACTTCGTCATTATGAGCAACAAAAATGGAAGGAAGACATGATGACCCAAATTTGTCAAATTTATACAACCTTGTGGAATCATCGACAATGCCAGTAGCTAAAATATGTCTAGGATCTCTTAGGTCCTTAATTACAACATCAAGATTTGAGAATTCTACGGTTTTCCCTTCACCTGAATGAGTTATTTGATAAACAGATAGAAGTTTGCTGGATAAGGTAGGAACACATAATACATCATTAAACTGACCAATATCTACATGAATAGTTCCAAACCCTACAACACTAAGAGATCTATCATCACCAACATAAATATTTTTGGTGTTACAATTATTTAAAGAAGAAAACATGGCTTTTTTTTGGCCATGTGGTAAGAGGCTCTAGAATCAATGAGCCACTCATGAGAATGAGAAGAAGAAGATACATTCAATGCATAACCAGATCTTGATGCTTGACAACCACATGCAGAAATTGTCATTCCCAAAGATGAAGTTGAAGACTTCTCCAAATGGATGTTGTGCTTCTTCATTGCTGCTTCCAAGGCTTCCATCTTCTTAAAACATTTTGACTCTACGTGGCCATCACGATTACAAAAGTTGCATTGTCTATCTTTCTTCTTCCCCTTGTTTTTATTTGCCTTATCAATTTGTTGAATTGTTTTTTCAGTTTGCGACTGAGATTGCTTAAAACCCTTGTTTGGTTTAGGACCATTATTTTTAGGATGTTGCTTCTTAAAATTCTTTGGATATGTTTGTTGCTGGGCTTCTAAGGCTTTCTTAGAAGAGTTTCCAGTATTAATAATACCAAGGTGTAAGAGTTTTTCTTGTTCTCTTATCAAAGAATTGCAAAAGGCATCAAAAGAGGGGGAATTGTAGATTGCTCCTTGAGAAATGAGGGCTTCTCTAGTGGAATGGAAGGTGGAAGCAAGTACAGAGTATGTAGGGCCTAGCTTAGCAAGAATGGAATAGATAAGACTACCATCTTCTTTTTTGACCTTACAACCTTCTAAAAGAAGTCTAAGGGTCTTGAATTTGGACAAAAAATCTTCAATAGAGGAGAAATTATTGGGGTCCAAAGTAAGCAACTCATTTTCAAGCTGGTGGGCTCTGATTTCATTTTGAACGCCAAAAATAGTATTTAGCTTTTTCATAGCTTCAGCAGGGGAGTCAATTTCTTGGATATGAAATCTAAGATCTTAAGCAATGGACATTCCTATCAACCCTTGTGCTTGATCTTGTTTATTTTTCCATTTAGCCTCTTTATCTACATCGGTAGGTTTAGATTCTTGTCCTAAGGCTATTCTATAAAACCCTTTACTTCTAAGTAAGTCTACCATGTAGGATAGCCATTGGAAATAATTGGTGTTGTTAAGAATAACCAGGCATGCACTTTCTATTTTTAAAAACTGAAACTGTAAAAGTTGAAACTAATTGCTCCAATGGAAAGATCTCGAAAAATTAGGTCAGTTAAAAAAAACGGCTCTGAAAACGGCTTTCGGATGAAGAAGTTATGCCTTTGAAGAAAAGTTGAAGTAGATGCCAAGTAGTCACGTGATAGGTTGAAAGTTGATGATGAAGTTGTACATTTTTTTGTTATAAAAAATTCCCCCATTTTTCAGCTTAATATTAGAAGCTCACATTTTTAAAAAAACTACTTTATGTGACCCACTTTTATAAATAAGTGAGTCACTTTTACAATGTTACTTTATAAACTAATGACCAAGTAGAGTGCAATTTAAATAAAATATAAAGTGACTTTAGACAGTAGGTGACTCACTTTTTATAATAGGTAAGAAACACTTTTTCATAAAGTAACTTTAAAACATAAGTTACATGTGTTTTTTAAATAAAACCCTTTTTTTAAAAAGTTTCTTGCTAAAAGCCTTTTAGAAAAAGTAACTTGACAAAAATCCTTTTTAGAAAAAGTAACTTGACAAAAAGCTTTTTAGAAAAAGAAACTTGACAAAGAGACTTGAACCCAAGACCTCTATTCTCATAAAGTAACTTTACACCAAATGAGCTAGTAAAAGGATTCTGTAATTGTTGGAAAGAAGGAAAGGTTTTTTTTATTAACTCTTTGGGGTGCGTGTTTTTTTCCTGCAAAAAAACAACCACGCAAACAACAAAAGAAAATAGAGCCCTTGCAGTAGAATGTAATCTTTCGGGTTAGTCCGCCCAGAAACTAAATATCTTTCTCGCTATTTCTGATTTCTCGAGATCGCACAAAGTCGCGGATAAAGAGCATACATAGGAGAATAAATCTCGTCTTCCTGTTTCTGGTTTTCCAGATCGCACAAAGCGAGAGCAGAGAGCATACGTAGAGAAGACGATATAGATCTAGTAATAAAAAATTTAACTATAAACCAAAATAAAAACAGAGAGATAAATAAATGTAACAGCAAAAAGACTTTATACCTCCAAATCTAAAATGACATATCTTGGTCATCCGGAAACCTTTTCGCATGAAACGAAAGGGGTTCCTCACTAGAATAGAGGCTACAGACACAACAGAGCAGTTTTCCCGACTCGAAAGTGGTTAGAAACAATAGATCTAGAAAATGGCAGTCGCATGCAGTCAAACCAGCTTCGAATTTGGATCAACAACAGATGCAGCCCTCAAAAAAGCTCTGACACCATGTAGGAATTTATAGGGTAAGTTCCTTACATCAAACACCAAAGCTCACCGCTCACAAACAGATCACAGATTAGTACACTAGTATTTGACGTGGTTAAAACCCTCAAAGAGGGAAACAGTCCACGACCGGAGGCAACGTGGCCACTTCAGGCAATTTATTAATATAAAGAAAGAAAATTTACATAATCTTCTCTCATAAATGGTCATCGGACAAATGACCCTCCATGCTCTTTAAATAGAGATCATGGACCAATCGGGTGTTAAGCCACAGATCAAGTGTCCGTAATACAGAGGAGAGAATGAACCATCGGATCACTACATATCGTCATCGTCGGATTATAAGTTACAAAAGTACATAGTAAAGAAACAAAGTTTACCTCACTCTACGCTAGACCAAGTTATACTTAACTGTTTCCTATGTGTTGGAATATCCTAACAGTATTTGCCGTGGTATTTTCCCATGGTATTAGCCAATGGTATTTACCTTTGGTTTTCTAGGTAAAATAATAAAAGAAGGTTGTAGAGAGTCAATCAAGCCTTTAAAAGGGGACAAAACCTATGTAATATTCCTAATTAGCATTGCTAATTGGAATATTTCATTTTTGTATAATTTTGCCGCTTTAGCTAAAAATAATAAATAAAGTGAGAAATAAGGGGGGTCATCTCACTTTAATAAAATAAAGTGCTTTCCTAGTTGATGGACGTTGTAACTTAAAGGGGTGGCCTTGGGGGTCCACACGCACATGAGGAGGCCTCACGTTGACCCAAGGGTGACTGCGCAGGTCAAGGAGGGTGAAGGACGCAGTTAGGGTTTTTGGAGGGAGCTAGCATTATATAAGGTGGGGTTTTCACTCCATTTGGCATTGTTGATATGATATTGATATTGAGAGCTAGACTTCTGTCTACTTCAGCACGCCGGTTGTTTAGTCGGTCTGCAGCACTGTTTAGTGCACACTGAGTGTCTTCGGTCGGAGATCTCGCCCTTGGCTCCGGGGGACTTCGAGTGCCTGCTCGAGCAAGGTTTTTCCTTCAGTTTCAGTTGGTGATTTGCAGTGGATTTCTGGTGGACGTTTTGCAGAGGAGTTGCCCCTTTTTGTGACTGTGCAGTCTAGGAGAGAGGACGCAGTCCCAGCTAGGGAGGACGCAGTTTTGTGAGCAGAGTTGTTGTGTGGGGATTTGGCAGTGATTTCAGCATTTTCCAGCCTTGAGGAGATTGCTATTTCATCCGGAGGATTTGCAGGTGGATTCAGCCCCTTTCCCCAGCGTTTTTTTGGGTTTCTGCGCTGTTCCTGGGAGTGACAACGTTTTCTCTGGAGGGGGTTTATTTGGTGGTTTTTCGGAGGTGGAGTATTTGCTTCACGATTTCTGGGTTTTGTCCGGGGGGGGGTTGAGTTCAGCTAGACTTCCAGTTTTCAGCTCATTCCGGTGAGGGGATCAGCCCCTAGTTCTAGTACCTTGTAGCAACAGTTATTCTACGGCAGTTTCTCCAATCAGCTAGGACGCAGTCTCTGTTGCAGCCATTTCTTATTCTGAGAGGGTCTCCACTTGCCTAGAGCAAGGATAGGTGCATTCCTTCTGATTATCTTTGTACCCATATACATATATTCTCAGATTAATAAAATGGCTTAGTGTTCTCGCATTTTATGTGTATTTGTTCCATATTCTAGCTCCGGTATTTTGTTCTATATAGCTGCTTGTGGGTTTTCTGTGTATTACTGGTTATTTCCCGTTGGGGATATTACAGTGGTATCAGAGCATAGTTCTGGCTCAGCCTGTGGTGCTAGCAGTCTATGACGCCCGGGGATAATCCCTACTTTGACCGGAGGAGACACAGAGACGTTGAGGGTAGGTGGAAGTTTCCCTTCGGGGGGAGGGATTCTGATCAGGAGCCACCTGAGACAGATTCAGAGGGGGATCAGCTTGTGAGGGACACAGAGCAGCGGGACCCGATGGCAGACGCAGAGAGGAAACTGGATGCACTCCTCCATCACGTGCAGGAGATATCATAGAGGCTCACGGCCGTAGAGGTAGGACAGAGAGAACCCCCTAGGGTTTTCCAGGTCAGTGAGGGATCGGGTATGTCTCACCACATACCAGTGCATGATGCTATCCCCATTGTGACGGCTCAGGCACCCACGCGATCCACTATGCCCACTTTCTTGCCAGAGGACACAGGGGCAGGAGTACAGGGAGGTGCACGGAGGGATATTCCAGCACCCACGCGACCCACCATGCCTACCTTCCTGGCAGAGGACGCAGGGCCAGCAGCGCCGCGAGAGATGGATCCGGCTCGGATGGCAGGTATTTTTGCAGAGTATCAGGCTTACGGACAAGCATTCATGGATTCTCTCACCTTCAGTGAGTATCTCAAGGTCCAGTATGGCATTAGATCTCGTGATCATCACCAGGGGCACAGACACCACCGTGATGACCACCGCGTAGCTAGCAGATTCCATTTGCCCACGTTTGATGGCTCATCAAACAGTTCGGCAAAGTCCTGGGTGGAGAAGCTGGACATCTATTTCCAGCTTAACCAGATGTCGCAGTCAGAGGCCATTAAGGTGGCAACATTGCATCTGGATGGTGAGGCCCAGGATTGGTGGTTCCATGGGATGGCGACACTCGTGCATTCCACAGTGACGACATATGCCGAGTTTACCCGGAGGGTGGTAGAGCGCTTTGACAGGAGGGATCCGGAGCAGCATTTTGTTGAGCTGACCAAGCTCAAACAGACTGGGAGTGCAGAGACATACATTTCAGACTTCTTGAGGATTTCGGTGATGGTACCTGATTTATCTGCAGCTCTGATGGTTTACATGTTTGTGGAGGGGCTGTCAGAGCCACTTCGTGGCCTAGTCCGGTCGAACAGACCGGCTACCCTTCAGGATGCCATCAGCAGGACTCGGGACTTACAGGATGTCTTACCCAGGACTCGGACACCTTATCCCCAGAGACAGGCCTTCCAGCCTAAAGGTAAGGACACGAGGGCTCCGCCTCCCAAGGCGAATCCTGGACGAGGGCAGTTTGATGATGAGGCCAGGAGAGAGCTGAGGAGGAAGCGGTTGTGCTTCACTTGCCAGGAGCCATGGGCACCGGGACACAAGTGTGCGGCAGGGAAGGCACATTTCATTGAGGTCTTCTCCGAGAGCAGTGGAGAAGAGGATGATGGGGATGATGTGGAGGCAGGAGATTGTTATGCAGCACAGAGTACCTTACCACCTCCACCACCCGCGACAGGTGGGGCATCGTTTGCACCCACTGGGGGAGCTCTAGCCGCATTGCGGGGAGTTCCCAAGTACTTGACACTGCGCGTACGGAGGACAGTGCGCGGACAACGGGTTTCAGTCTTAGTTGATAGTGGGGCCACCCACAATTTTATTGATGCCCAGATGGTTGAGCGGAGGGGCATACAGACAGAGGGCTTTGATGCGTTTTCTGTCTTGGTCCCAGGAGATCAGACCATGGCATGTGCTCGATATGTCCCGGAGTTATCAGTGACGATGGGCACTTATACATTGACAGATCACTTCTTTGTGGTGGACATTCCGGACACCAACCTGATACTGGGTGTTCAGTGGCTTATTACTCTAGGGAAGGTCACGACAGATTGGAAGGCCCTAGAGATGGAGTGGGATGATCCCAAGACGGGGAGGCATGAGAAGATACGGGGGCAGCACACATACCCACCTCAGACGGTGTCAGCACACAGTATGGAGGCGACCTTCCGCAAGGGAGATATAGAGTGGGCGGTAGAGTTGCGGGCTTCTGAGGCAGTGGATACAGGGCAGACAGTGCATCCTGATCTACAGTCTATTCTCGACAGGTATGCAGTGGTTTTCGGGGATATTCCACCAGGGCAGCCACCGGATCGGGGGTTTGAGCACACGATAGAGCTTGAGCAGGGGATACAGGCCATGATTACCACACCGTATAGGCATCCCAAGGCCTATCGGGACGAGATAGAGCGGGCTATCCAGGAGTTGCTGGCCCTTGGTCACATTCGGCCCAGCACGAGTCCTTTCGCTTCTTCTGTAGTGCTGGTGAAGAAGAAGGACGGCACATTGCGCATGTGCATTGACTACAGGGCTTTGAATAAGAAGACCCTGAAGAACAGGTACCCCATCCCCAGGATCGATGAGCTGATGGATGAGTTGAGAGGAGCACGGTTCTTCTCGAAGATTGACTTGAGATCCGGGTACCATCAGATACGCGTGAGGGAACAGGACATTCCCAAGACCGCTTTCAGGTGTCACTATGGGCACTTTGAGTTTCGGGTCATGCCATTTGGGCTGACCAATGCACCTGCTACCTTCCAGTCATGCATGAACCACATTTTCAGGGGTCATCTGAGGAAGTTTGTGCTGGTTTTCTTTGACGACATACTTATATACAGCAGGACTTGGGAGGAGCACCTCCAGCATATTGAGATAGTCTTGCACATCTTGGAGGAGCAGCAGTTCTATGCCAAGCTCTCCAAGTGTGAGTTCGGGTTGACAGAGATGCTGTATCTGGGGCACATTATAGGAGTGGACGGGGTGAGAGTCCACGAGGAGAAGATCAGGGTCATCAGGGATTGGCTAGAGCCGCGGAATGTGACGGAGCTTCGGGGATTTATTGGTATTTGCACATACTACAGGAAGTTCGTCAAGGGCTTCTCTCAGCTTGTTGCACCCCTCACAGATTTGACGAGGAAGGGGGCATTCAGTTGGTCGGACACAGCACAGCGAGCTTTTGACAAGCTCAAGGAGGTGATGAGCAGTTGTCCCGTGTTGGCGTTGCCAGATTTTACACAGCCCTTTGTCCTAGAGTGTGATGCATCAGGAGAGGGGATTGGTGCAGTTTTGATGCAGGACGGTCATCCGATTGCTTTTGAGAGCCGGAAGCTCCTTCCACACGAGAGGTTGTATCCCATATACGACAAGGAGATGCTGGCCATCATGCATGCATTGGCCAAATTCCGGCAGTACCTGGTGGGTGGCAGATTCAGGGTGAGGACGGATCATAACAGCCTGAGGTACTTTCTGGAGCAGAAGCAGTTGCAGGAGAGACAGCAGAAGTGGATCAGCAAGATCCAGGCCTATGACTTTGACATAGAGTATGTCAAAGGGAAGAATAACGTGGTAGCCGATGCCCTTTCTCGTAGACCGGCCACGTTATCACTCATGAGCTTGGACGCTGATTGGAGGGCTCGACTGTTGGTTGAGTACTCCAAGGATAGGTTTGCATGCGAGGTTCTGGATGGGCAGGTAGCAGATGACAGGTACAGGGTGGTCGATGAGATCATCTATTACAGGGACAGGATCTTCTTGACTGAGGGGTTTCAGCTCAAGAAGAAGATACTCCAGGCTTCACATGATTCACCATTGGCGGGCCATCAGGGGTTCACCAAGACATACAGGGCTATTCGGGAGAGGTTCTCATGGAAGGGCCTCAAGGAGGACGTACTCCAGCATGTCAGGGAGTGCGATGTTTGCCAGCGAAACAAGGGAGAGATGAGCCATCCCGCAGGGTTGTTGCAGCCTCTTCCCATTCCGGAGGGGAAATGGGAGAGCATATCGATGGACTTCATCACGGGGTTGCCCACAGTGCAGGGCAAGGATTGCATCTTCGTAGTCGTTGACCGGCTGACGAAGTATGCCCATTTTTTTGCCATATCCGCACATCACACAGCAGCGCAGGTGGCTGAGCTGTTCTTTAGGGAGATTTTCAGATTACATGGTCTACCCAAGACCATCGTCAGTGACAGGGACAGCCGCTTCATGGGTGGATTCTGGCAGGAGCTCTTCCGATTAGTGGGGACCGAGTTGACACCGAGCACTAGCTATCACCCCCAGACGGACGGGCAGACAGAGATAGTTAACAAGTGGCTGGAAGGCTACTTGCGTAACTACGTCAGTGGGCAGCAGAGGGCATGGCTAAAGTGGCTGCATTTGGGCGAGTACTGCTACAACACAACGCACCATATGTCTATTGGTATGTCACCTTTCTATGCTTTATATGGATATCATTCCTTATCTTTTGTGGACATGATGTTTGGTGTTAGCAGGGCTCCGAGAGCCAAGTTATGGATCCAAGAGAGCCAAGATATCCTCCGAGCTCTCAATGACAACATAGCCACAGCACAAAATCAGCAGAAGTTGTATGCTGATAAGGGTCGGGTGGAGAGACACTTTGAGGTAGGAGACCTGGTCTATCTACGGCTACAGCCATACCGATAGTCTTCGCTCAAGCAGAAGGGGGCGGAGAAGCTGAAGCCCCGTTTTTACGGGCCATACTGGGTGATACGCAGGATCGGGCAGGTTGCGTATGAGTTGGAGCTGCCCCAAGGCAGCAAGATTCATAACATCTTTCATGTATCATGCCTGAAAAAGGCACTGGGCCAGCATGTGACAGTCACCGAGGAGCTACCACCTACAGATGATGAGGGGCATCTGGTGTTATAGCCGGAGGCTATTATTGACACTAGGGAGAGGCAGCTGCGGAGCAGGAAGATCAGGGAGTTCTTGGTGAGATGGAAGAACTTGCCGGATGAGGATGCCACTTGGGAGGATGAGAGGATCTTGCAGCATCCATCACTTCAGTTGCTTGAGGACAAGCAACGTTTTGCCGGGGGAGACTGTAATATTCCTAATTAGCATTGCTAATTGGAATATTTCATTTTTGTTTAATTTTGCCGCTTTAGCTAGAAATAATAAATAAAGTGAGGAATAAGGGGGTCATCTCACTTTATAAAATAAAGTGCTTTCCTAGTTGATGGACGTTGTAACTTAAAGGGGTGGCCTTGGGGGTCCACACACACATGAGGAGGCCTCACGCTGACCCAAGGGTGACTGCGTTGGTGTCAAGGAGGGTGAAGGACGCCAGCTAGGGTTTTTTGGAGGAGCTAGCATTATATAAGGTGGCTTTCACTCCATTTGGCATTGCGTGATATGATATTGATATTGAGAGTCAGACTTCTATCTACCAAGACGCCGGTTGTTTAGTCGGTCTCAAGCACTGTTTAGTGCGACGAGTGTCTCCGTCGCAAGATCTGCCCCTTGGCTCCGGGGGACTTCGAGTGCCTACTCGAGCAAGGTTTTTCCTTCAGTTTCAGTTGGTGATTTGCAGTGGATTTCTGGTGGACGTTTTGCAGAGGAGTTGCCCCTTTTTGTGACTGCGTAGTCTAGGAGAGAGGACGCAGTCCCAGCTAGGGAGGACGCAGTTTTGTGAGCAGAGTTGTTGTGTGGGGATTTGGCAGTGATTTCAGCGTTTTCCAGCCTTGAGGAGATTGCTATTTCATCCGGAGGATTTGCAGGTGGATTCAACCCCTTTCCCCAGCGTTTTCTTGGGTTTCTGCGCTGTTCCTGGGAGTGACAGCGTTTTCTCTGGAGGGGGGTTATTTGGTGGTTTTTCGGAGGTGGAGTATTTGCTTCACGATTTCTGGGTTTTGTCCGGGGGGGGTGAGTTCAGCTAGCCTTCCAGTTTTCAGCTCATTTCGGTGAGGGGATCAGCCCCTAGTTCCAGTATCTTGTAGCAGCAGTTATTCTACGGCAGTTTCTCCAGTCAGCTAGGACGCAGTCTCTGTTGCAGCCATTTCTTATTCTGAGAGGGTCTCCACTTGCCTAGAGCAAGGATAGGTGCATTCCTTCTGATTATCTTTGTACCCATATACATATATTCTCAGATTAATAAAATGGCTTAGTGTTCTGGCATTTTATGTGTATTTGTTCCATATTCTAGCTCCGGTATTTTGTTCTATATAGCTGCTTGTGGGTTTTCTGTGTATTACTGGTTATTTCCCGTTGGGGATATTACAACCTAGGCATTTGGATCATTCAGGTTTTTCTATCTTATTGTGTTTTGGTTGAGAACTTGGCGAGGCCAGTTCTAGCATTGATCCCGGGATGAAAACCCCATGGTGACGTTTGTGTGGTGGATCCATCCAGGATTCACAAGTGGGCCTCAGTATATTAGATTTGTCATTGTTGGGTAGTCGTGCATGCCATTTGTAGGGGTTCCAATATTTTGTATGGGCATGTGTTAGTTTTATTTTTAGCTAATAATATAAATAAAAGTTTGTGTTTCCATAGCTCGTTGTGTTCAGTGATTGATTGCAGTTATTCTTAACTAAAACACCTAGATGTACCAGATTTGTTAATTATTTCGTTGTTTGGGATATTACACAATATCATCCATGGTAGCCAGATCCACACCATCATTGATTTTGCAGTTTTTTTTGAGTTAAGTTATTATATAATATTTGGATCCAACCACTTCAATTTAACAGAAACTGGTTGAAAAGAATGCCTGTATTTTCTGAGTTCTTGTTAACTAGGCTATAATTTCTCTTTCTTGATTTGATAAAAGACAATAGATTATTAATTTGTTGGTGTGTTCATATGTGTATGGAAGAAATAATATAGAAGGTACTAAAGGAAGAGGATGTTTGTTGTGTCTGTTATTTGATTTCTTAGAGCATAGTCCATCAATAAATTATTTATGTTGTAGTAGGCCTTTGCACCTAATGCTAGTTGAATGAATTGAAGTGAAATTATATTAATGTCCACTGATGCTAATGTGTGATTGGGCAGTGCACTTTGTATTTATCATTCTAGCCTAAGCAAGCTGCAATACAATTGATGGCCTTGCAGCATTTTGAGAAATACAATTTATCTCAGTTCTGAACATTAGATCCATGACACTAGTATGCTACTCTAGGGGAAACGAGTGTGAAAATTCCTAGATTTGACAATCTTGGGAATCCTACTGCAACTATCTGAGTTTACTTCTCCCATTATGTAAATTACATTTACAAAATTAATTCAGAATGCACCATGAATTATTGAAGTAAACTACTGAAGCAACCTACACTTAATTAAATATGATTATGAAAAAAGGAAATTGAGCAAGAAATCAATCACACATAGGACACCTTTATTTTACTAAGTCCCCGGAAAAACGCAATGTGGGAAAACCGGTGCAGCAGATCTAAGGGTTTGTATTATTAAGCAGCAGTTTCTAAATACAATCTCTAGATGCCTTGCTGGCTATATAGTACAGAGAAATCATGACAGACAAAAATATAGTGAGTTTTACCTCACATTGCAAGTCCCGACTGATCCAGATCTGAACTGGCGAAACCCCAACTCCCTCTGCGCAGTAGATGCATAGGCTTGCGTGGGGATGGTTGTGGACTGCGTCACCTCCTCTCTGAATTGATTTTCTTCTTGGAAAATCAAGTTTCAACACTCTTGGCTCAAAACCCCGATCTCCAGCAAATCTCAGACTGTCTCTCGAAAACACTGCACAGTCCCTGCGTAGGCCTGCGTCACCCTCTGGGGACTGTCACACCTCCTGGTGGCTGCATTGCTTCCTTTGCTAGTTCTGTTGCCTCTCTGCTATGTACTCTTGGGCCCGAAGAAGATCCTCCGACCAATAACTGCCTCAGAAGAATTCGATCTCAAGATTCACTCAGTGTGTCTTTCCAAATGACCCTCAAGTCTTCCTTTATAGTCTTCTCGTTGAGATATCAACCACTGAGATTAGATCTCTAATCAACGGCTAAGATTATAAGTTGACTTGATCTTCACTTTTTCTAGATCATTTTCACTCTGTTTTATTAATACCTTTTACTTATTTAATTTCCCTAAGTTTAGACTTAGGGTCCTCATTAAAATAATTAATTTTTACAATAAAACATGATACGAGTGGAATTCTCACAAAAAGTTTTTGTGTTCTTTGGAATACTAGTGTCTAAGACTCTCCACAAAATTTGGGGCTTAGAGCACTTCCAATGCTACCAAAAATCAACAACAAGATGAAGTTTAATGATTTTAGAAATCACCTTTACCGACTGTTAAAATTTTATCACATGTTATTTTTTTGCTAATAAAATGAGAATCATTGTATGTGGATAGATTTCATGTTACTGTACTTGTTTGGAAGAAGAATTTCAGCTTCTTAGTTGTAAGCCAGGGATTTTGAACCTTTAGCTGGGTTATGTGTAGAGGTGATTTACCATTCTCCATTGATGATTTTCCTATATCATGGAAGTCTAATGCGGCTTTGCTGTTTGTGTGTTTGGGACTAGTTTATGGTTGAAATTGCTCACTATCTTTCAGATGTAATTGATCTATGCAGAAGTATTTTCTTAACACATCAAGGGAACTCACTCGTTTGGGTTCAATTACAACGGCACCTATTATTCACAATTTCTCTGAGACACTTTCTGGAATTACAACAATCCGAGCTTTTTCCCACCAAGAAAGGTTCAAATCTACTAATGCTAGGCTGGTCAACACAAATATATCTATCGAATTTCATAATCTTGCTGCCGGCGGATGGTTTGGCTTCCGTATTGACAGTATTGGTACCATGATACTTTGCTCATCTGTATTTCTGTTGGTTCTCCTCCCAAAAACCACCATACAGCCTGGTTTGTTCAAACTCAGCTTTGCATGTGAATCTTTCTTTTACTATATATTATTTATGACTTTTGTGAATGCACTAGGTTATTCTCGTTGCATAGTAATTAATTCAATATAAATATGAGTTTCAATTTTTCTATTACTGTAACCTTTCATTTGGTATGTTGATTGCTCACATTCTTTTGGCAGAATTTGTGGGGATTTCCCTCTCATATGGTCTTGGACTTAGTGGTTGCCTTTTATCCCTAGTGTACTGCATCTGTAGTATTGAACAAAGCATGGTAGCAGTTGAAAGAATATTGCAGTATTGCAGGATTCCAAGTGAAGCTCCACTAGTACTACAAAATAAGCACCCTGAAAAGGGTTGGCCAATCCAAGGAAGCGTTTCTGTGGAACATTTGCAGGTCAGTTTTCCTTTTACTGCTGAATATGTCTAAACTTTTGACGTTTTAATTTCACTCATCTGTGAAGCAATGTATTCTTAGGGGATTTGATTCTTGTTGATAGGGCTGATTTCATCAATTGTAAGCATTCATAGTCCATAGTTGTATTTACTATTACTGTACTACGCTTTTATTTGTTGATTGAAAGTTGAATCCAGTAACTTGCAAGTAGCAGTAGGGGTTGATGGCAAGGGTACAGTTGCATTCCATAATACTTAACTTGTAAAAACCTTATCTGTGAAAATTTTCTCATGTTTTCTGCCATTTTACTTAACAATCTATTATTAAAGCTCAAATGGTATAGTCATGTCAAGCTTCTATTAAACTTGTATTCAACAGAGAGAAAATCTGTAGCAGCTGACAGCTAATTTCTGTTCAAAGTTTCAAACTAGCAGGGTCTCATGAGGATGAAAGACAATTTGTATATTTAAGAGCGATTAAGATACATTTCTTACTGCTTCTATCTTTCTTGTACCTGAATGTGTTACTGATTGTTACATGATTAGCTTTTGATACCTTGAAGTTTTGAACCTGTATATGTCAAGGACAACTAATGGTACAAGTGCTATTGATAAGGGGAGGACCGCTGTACCCATAAGATGGCAATCACAATATACAGTGATGGTATTTAGGTTTTTTCTATCTTAGGAATCATGGAGGGAGAATACTCTAGAGGTGCATTATTAGGGGTATCTTGTTAGCATGGTTTCCAATCTACTAGTGATTTCAGCATACCCTTTTAATAAGAATATCGAGATGGCATTACGTCTTTTGGACACAGAATTATTCACCAACAAACGACTGAACATATATTCTACTCTCACTTTACCTTGAAGGAGGTTTAATGTCCTATCATACTTGGGGGAATCTTGCTTCCCTAGGATGCGTATTAATGAGGGGGCATAACCTCATTAGAGGGACATTTTGGGTATTAGTTGGTAAAGGTTTGATCAAATGACATAGTTGGTGAGATAAGAAGCTGAGACACATTTTGAAATTTATGAAGGAAGGATATTGGAATCACAAGATAATAGGAAACTTTTGTTGAGATTGTTCGAATGAACATACTTGGTATTGGTGGCCTTTATTTATGGATTAGCCTATTGAGTTTCCGACTAAAATATTGACGAACTTACATAATGATTAACAACATAAATGTTGATGGGATATACTACTATATCCCACTAGCTGATTGGAAGGCTACAAAAGACAAAAAAAACATAAGGTTTTACTTTCAAAACACACAACATGTAATATTCCAAATTAGCAGCCAGCTGATTGGAATATTAATTTCTGGTTAATTTTGGATTTTCCTAAAAATTAGGCAGAAATAATGTGGGCCAGGACCGACAAATTAGATTAAAGCAAGCTGATGCACTTTTCCTATAGTTGGAGGCAAACGATTGCGGCCTTGGTGGGGTAGGGAGAGCCAATGAGAAAGCTCTGTGTATTGCTGAGTGGCAGCGTTGTGAGTGGACAAGGAGGGACAGCGCAGGAGTGGCCAGTGAAGGGGCATCGCAGTCTAAGGTGGGGCCAAAGAGGAACATTGAGCTGTTGGAGACAAAAGGAAGGGGGCAGCGCTTTTCCCCTCATTCATTCACCTCAGAATTTTTTGTCTTCTTGACTGAGCACGCTTGAGCCAGAGAGCCAAGTCTGCAGTGTTGTTCAGCACACGAGATCTTCAAGTGAAGATCTCAACCTCTTCCTCGGGGGACTTCGAGTGCCCGCTCAGCGGAGGGAATTCTACCATTTTGTGAGGGAGATTCATAGCACCATCATCCGGAGAGCGCAGTCCTTTCAGGACAGCGTAGAGACAACCAAGATTGCGCAGTCTAGCCAGGAGGTTGATTTCCCCAGTAGAGTAGCGTGCCAAGCCCAAAGGGGTAATTTTCCGAGGTCGAGCTTTCTGCAAACCCTTCGCGTGTTTTTGTGGGTTTAGTGAGAGGAGTCTGGTGACCAATTCCCGGATTTTTCTGAGCACAGGAGACAGGCCAACCAGTAGTCCGAAATCAGGTAGGAACAATAAATTCCTGGACTGGACAGTGCAATGGGTGAGCCACGTAGAGCATACTTCAGTGAAGGATTTTGCTAGGATTAGAGTTGTTCTTCAACCTGCCTTGATTAGGCCCAGGTGCTATATTTCTAAGTACCATATTTGTACTCTTTCCGGAATTATAATAAAATGGCTCAGCGCTGAATTTGGTCCCTATTTATGTGTGTTTAATGGTGTTTTCATTTTGCTGTAGTTTCTTGTCTATTTTTCCCTTTTATTACTGTTAATCCCAATTTGGGATATTACAGTGGTATCAGAGCTCATAGACTTGGCTCAGCCAGTGGAGCACACGGTCTATGACACCAGAAGATAAGAAGAACATCACCTACTAGAGACAAAGGTACATGAGCAGGGAAAGGAGGCTTGAAATCACTCCTAAACAGGTTGACAGTGTTCCAGAGGTCGAAGAGAGAGAGATGGCACACATGGATGACAGAAAAAATTAGGAGGAGTTTGCTCACCTTTTGAAATCGGTGCAAGACCTCTCTAAGAGGATTGAGGAAATGGGTTAGAAGCTTAGTGGAGACAGAAAGTAGAAGGGGATTCAAAGGTAATTCCAGATTGGGGAAGGATTTGGCACTTCACACCAATTTTGCGAACATCGCGATCGGGATTAAATTGGCGAGGGAAAAAATCGGAAAAATCGTAAAAATCAGGAAAAAATCAGTAAAAATCGGGAAAAAATTGGCACATACAAAAATATTCATTTTTTTCAATTTTAAATATAAAAAAAACTATTATATAAGATATGTAATATCATGTCTAGGGCTACATCACACATAACAATGAATTATGTCTTGAATACTAAGTCCTGAGTCCCAACTCAGCCTCAAAATATCAACAAAAAATATAATATTGTATCTCATATCATGAGTCATAATGTCATATACAAAGGAATGCACCAAATAACATATACTACTGATTTCCTCTGCCCCTCCTGCGAGAAAATGTAACAGCTTTCCTTCTAGACAAAGAAGCTGGTGGGGCTGGCAATGGAATCTATTGTGCTCTAGAACTTGAAGCACTAGGACCTAAAGGAGGTAGACCACGTCCTCTACCAGCAGCATGGGTAGGTGGTGTCACCTCCTGCTGCTGCTGCTCCTCCCCCTCCACTACCTCCTGCTCTATCCAATCAGGGGCTAACTCTATGATAGGCCTCTCGACCTCAACCCTCCATGGAGAAGTGGTGTCAATTACATCTAAAGAGATGGCCTCCATATCAGGTGTTCTCTCAAGTTGTCTCACCCACAACCTAAGATTGTAGTGGACGTGGACCATGTCATTGAGGCGCTGGGACTCCAACCTATACAAGGGTCATATATTAATAAATTGTATAATATATATTATAAATAATAAATTAATAATTATAAAAAAAATTATCTAATGAATTCAAAATATCAATTGGAATATTTTAAGTTTTTAACCTGTTGCACTTTTTGGTGTGTATTTTTTCAAATATACTCCAGTTGCACTCACATCCTGAAGAGATACATGTTTGGATGAGTATTCTAATGGTAAGCCTTTGGAGATTTGGTATTCTACCACAGTAGCTCCTCCACCATGCATCTACAACAAATAAGATAAACTTATAAAGTTATAAACATAAGAAAATTTTTAAAGTAATGAAAATTTGAAAATTGGAAGTTGAAGCAAAGTATGAAGTTATGAACTTGAAGAGACAATGAACTTTGAAACAAACTAAATATTACTTGGAATTTTAGTATTCCTATCCTGGACAGCCATGTCAAAGCTCAATGTGCCACCTGCCATTCTGTATATCTCCATTTCATTGGAGATATCTGCACGTTGTGTTGGAGATGGCACCATCTTCTGAACACAAGTGAAAAAACCATCCATGACCTCAGCGTCAAATACGAAACCACATGAGTAAGAAAAATCAGGGTTCAGGAAGATCCCTACAGCATGAATGGGACGATGGAGTGTGTTGTTCCATCGCTCATCAATCACTTCCCATACAAGAAGTTGCTTCTAAAACCCCTCATCCCCCTTATCTTCATAGTAGCTCTGAATGGCTTCTTTGGCCCTATCCATGGCCTCATACAAGTAGCCCATTGTGGGCTTCTATCCATCAACTAATCTAAGAACCTCTACCAAAGGTTTAGTAATGCAACACACCTCCTGCACTCCTTCCCAGAAGCTTTCTTGATATGAAACTAACCTGCATGTGGCTTCTCCCTCTGGTTTTCGGCTATATGTCAAAGCACGCCACTCCTCTAAAAGAAACATTCTCTTCACATCCCACATAGAATTCGGGAGGGATTTAAGAGATATGAAACTGGTGGAAAACCGTGTAATGGCAGGGTGCACCAACTCCTTGTTGCTGAATGTTCTCATCAAATGAAGCATAGATGCATGATTATATATAAATTTTGTAATGCTCTTTGATGATTCAAAAATATCTTTGACAAAAGGAATTTTTCCTATGTCCTCCAACATCAAATCAATGCAGTATGCAGCACAAGGTGTCCAAAATATGTTAGGATGCCTCTCCATAAGCATCTTTCCAGCAACTATTGATTTATGGTAGCATTGGATGTGCTCTAGCCTTGTAAATTAGTATATAGGCTAGGACACATGTATTCCAGAAAACCCAGAAATGGTTTTCGAAAATTACACTTAGAGATTATTTAATTAAATTAATTAATCGTTTTTTAATGTTTTTCTAAGTCTAAACTTAGGGAAACTGATTAATTAAAGGGTATTAATTAAATCAAGTGTGAATCTTCTAGATAAAGTCATGGATCACCTCCAAGTTAATCTTAGCCCTTGATTATGTTTTAATCTTGGTCGTTGAAGAGTCAATGAAAGATTATAAGAAGGAGGGTGAGGGGCCTATGGAAAACACACTTGACACTTGAGCCATTGAGCATTCTCAAATTTGTGTGAGGAGACACAACTTTTTGATCAAGAACAAATCACTAGGGTTGGGTTTGCTAAGTGATTTGATTCAGTGATTAGATCCAGTGAGGGGCAGAAGCAGAGATTGGTCAGGAGGGCCAAGAATACATTTTAGAGAGAGGTAGCATCAACGCAGGAGAGAGACAAAACAATTTCTGGCAAGGGTGATGCAGTTACTGTAGAGAATGACGCAGAGCCAGCGCAATGTCTCTTGGAGTCAGTCCAGAAAAAGCAAAAAAACAAACATCGCGATTTTTTCAACTCAACGATTTTATCGGCGATTTTTTCCCGATTTTTTGAAAAAATCGCCGATCGCCAAAAAATCGCAATTTTTTTGGTAAAAATCGTGGCCCATCAAACAACAACCCTATAATTTCAAAAATCGATTTTTTTTTTTGTCATTTTTGCAGCCCTCTCATTTTCCTGACACACCCTGTTGGCAGTTAATGGTAATGTTAAATTCTTAAAGTAAAATGATGAACTTAAATTTTTAACATTACCATGAAATGACTCAGGATGTTTAAGAGTGGTTTCGACCTCATTGGATTTCATATGGAGAAACTAGAATTTTAAATTTCACTCAAAATTCAGCAGACTTAATGGTTTTCAAGGTTTCATGGTTTGGGGATTTGCATTGTTTCCATTTGATTCTATTATGTGTAAGGGTATGAGATTGGCATTTGATCAAGAGTATGAAGTCCTTTAAGAACCTTGATGTTGGTGGTATTGATTGTTGAACTTTGTTGATGTTGGTGGTATTGATTGTTGAACTCCCCTACTATGGCCTTAACAAGAATGTACCCTTCACTCAAAGGAAAACAACTGGTTAGGCATGTTAATCTTTTTCTACTGCATTTTAAGGTTGAGGAGATGAACCCTTCACTCAAACCAAAATCATTGGTTAGGCATGTTAAACTTTTTCAATTTCTATCACGTTATAAGGTTGAGCAATCCAAGTCTGAAGACTTTGAGCTAGATGATGTTTATGTATCTCTTGTTGATGATCCCATTTCTAGTAGCGATGAATCAATGATGAGTTTCATGAGGAGGAGGAGGAGGAGCAACAACAGGAGGAGGAGGTGACACCACCTACCCCTGCTACTGGTAGAGGACGTGGTCTGCCTCCTTTAGCTCCTGGTGCTTTAGGATCTGGAGCACAACAGAGTCCATTGCCAGCCCCGCCAGCTTCTTCGTCTAGAGGGAAAGCTGTTACATGTTCTCGCAAGAGGGGCAGAGGAAATCAGTAGTATAGTTTATTTGGTGCATTCCTTTGTATATAACATTATGACTCATGATATGGGATACATTATTATATTTTTTGTTGATATTTTGAGGTTGAGTTGAGACTCAAGACTTAGTATTCAGGACATGATTCACTATTATGTGTGATGTAGCACTAGACATGATATTACACGTCTTATATATTAGTTTTTTTTTCATATTTATGTGTCAATGCATTTATTTTATGTTGTGGGTGCTTTAGATATTAAAAAAATTGAAAAAAAATGAATATTTTTGTATGTGCCGATTTTTTCCCGATTCTTACGATTTTTTCCGATTTTTTCCCCTCGCCGATTTAATCCCGATTGCGATGTTTGCAACTTTGGACTGGGGTTTTGAGCCAGGAGGGCCAAGATCCAGCTTCAGATCAGCCAGATCAGCTACAGGAAGGGATCATGCAGTCCCTCTAGCTTGCCTACACAGGCTTATGCAGATCCAGCGTAAGCAATCACGCAGAGGTAGTGAGGGCTTCATCAGCGCTGTTTTGATCAGCCAGAGACAAGCTGAGTGAGGTATATTTCACAGTCATTCTTACTGTCTAGATTTCTCTAAAGGGTTTGCCAGATGTTGGCACCCTAGTTGTATTCAAGATTTTGCTACTTAATAATACAAACTCTTAGATCTGTTGCACCCGTTTTCCCAAGTTGGGTTTTCCAGGGACTTAGTCCAAAAATCACTGTGTCAATGTGGTTGTTTTTCATGGTATTTTGTTCAGATTGTTTCAGCACTTAGATTTATTCCGCAACATTATTTGTGCAAATTGCTTCAGTGATTACTTTGGTATTTCAATGTAATAAAATAATTATCAAATAATAGGAGAAGTAATTCAGATTTGTTGCAGTAGGAATCCAGATCTAGGATTTTTCACATGGTATCGGAGCTTATTTAAGCTGAAGTGAAGGAGAAACGAAGAGAACCAGCAGATCAACACTGTAGAGTTTGGGATCTGCGTAAGCAGCAGCAGATCCTCCCAGAAAATTACGCTGTCCAGGCCAGGAGGGCATTTCAGTGAAGAAAATGCTCCCTCTGAGAGAGTTGACAGAGGGGTAAGCTTTTTCAGTTGCAGAAGAGGCAGTGTAGCAGAGTAGTGTAGCTAAAGAATGCAGTTACTGCACAGCAGTGAGAGCTGTTGCATAAGTGTCAGAAAATTCTGAAAAACACAGTTGGGGATTTCTTGATCTCATAGGGTTTCTTACTCAAAGTAACTCAGTTTTTTCTCGTGCAGCAATAGAAGAAGTGACTTACTCCATAAGGAGTGCGTAATTCAAGCTAAGCAGAGGGTTAGAGCAAGGTATCAACAGTTGACGAGATGGCCAGCAACGGACTGCATGACCAAGATAGATCTGAGGGTGCCTCCAACTATGTTATCTAGAAATCAAGTATAGAATTTCTCTTTGATGAACACGACCTGAAAGCCCTCATAGACACGTAGTTGCAGAACCTCTTGATGCAGCACACCTGAGGCAGTTCAAGAAGAATATGGCTAGAGCCAAGAGATTGATCCTAGATGGAGTAAAGGATCACATCGTACCTCACATAGCAGCCAAAACCACTGCTAGAGAAATGTGGGTAGGGCTAGAAAAGTTGTACCAAGGATCTTTCGAGCAGCAGAAGATGTACCTTGAAGAGAAGATGTGGAACATCAGGATGAAGAAGGGAAAGCGTTTTGACTCCTTGTCTCGGATTCAGGAAAACTAAGATCAACTGTCTGCAGTAGGATCTGCTCCTAAAGTCTCAGAGCTAGTAAGGCTCACACTAAACTCTATTTCAGAGGATTACTGTCTTTGTCCAAAGTATATTGGGCAGAGAAAAACTTCCAGGATGGGAAGCAATGTGGGCAGCATTACAACAAGAGGAGTTGAGGAGAGATCTCCTGAAAATCCACTTGGTGGACAGAAGTAGTAGTTCAAAGGTCAAGGAGGAAGAAGACAATGCTGTCCTTGCATCAAAAGTGCAACGGAAGCAGAAGAAGAAATATCTATCTAAGATCAAGTGCTTCTGGTGTGGGGGAATGGGGCATTATGCCACACAATGTCCTCTTAAGAAAAAGGATAAAGAGGAGAAGGAAGTTCCACATGTAGGAGTTGCCAAGATTGAGGCAGAGAAATATTGTGCTATGTTAGCTCATATTCCAAAAGGAGAAAAGTGGGCTAATTTGGATTTGTAGATCCAGAATCTACAAGAAAGCGGGATCCTTGAGTATTTCGAACTCTTGGATCACATGTGAGCTACAACAGCCTAAATACAGTAGTAGGATGGACAATTGCAGCCGAAGATGATGAGATGATGCAGTGGCTAGCAGTACTAGATCTTGATCAACGCAGAGAAGAGGTAGCAGTAGCAACAACTGAGCAGCAGCAGCACAGTGCACACTGGTGCAGCGCAATACTGTGCAGTGCAGAGCAGCAACAACGCAGTATTTTCAGAGATCTAGTGCAGAAACTAGCAGCAGTCAGTCCTATTTTTAGTTGCAGATTTTCTTGTCCAATTTCGGATGTTTTTCTATTGCAATTGGCAACAGTGCAGTAGCAGCAGAGATGAGCAGCAGCAACAACAGATGAGAAGCAGCAGCGTAGTGCATAGAGAGGCATCACAGTGCAGAGTGGTGCTCATGCAGTGCAGCAGCATGGTTGCAGAATTTAGAGGGAGTTGCAGTACAGTGGCAGTTGGCAGCAGTATGCAGAGTCAGCAACAGTACAGTTGCAGCATTTTTTGTGTAGTGTTGGTGAGCACCATCAACAGCATAGCAACATATGTTACAGAAGTCAGATCAACAACACATTGAGTTGTCTTGCTAGAGCACTTTCGTCGCTAAGAGGGAGTGTTGATTTATGGTAGCATCGGATGTGCTCTAGCCTTGTAACTTTGTATATAGGCTAGTACACATGTATTCCATAAAACCCAAAAATGGTTTTGGAAAATTCCACTTAGAGATGATTTAATTAAATTAATTAATCCTTTTTTAATGTTTTCCTAAGTCTAAACTTAGGGAAACTGATTAATTAAAGGGTATTAATTAAATCAAGTGTGAATATTCTAGATAAAGTCATGGATCACCTCCAAGTTAATCTTAGCCCTTGATTATGTTTTAATCTTGGTCGTTGAAGAGTCAATGAAAGATTATAAGAAGAAGGGTGAGAGGCCTATGGAAAACACACTTGACACTTGAGCCATTGAGCATTTTCGAATTTTTCTGAGGATACACAACTTTTTGATCAAGAACAAATTACTAGGGCTGGTTTTGCTAAGTGATTTGATTCAGTGATCAAATCTAGTGAGGGGTAGAAACAGAGATTGGTCAGGAGGGCCAAGAATACATTTCAAAGAGAGGCAACATCAACGCAGAAGAGAGACAACGCAGTTTCTGGCAGGAGTGACGCAGTTACTGCAGAGAATCACGCAGAGCCAGCGCAATGTCTCTTGGATTCAGTCCGGAGAAAGATAGAGGTTGGGGTTCTGAGCCAGGAGGGGCAAGATCCAGCTTCAGATCAGCTAGATCAGCTACAAGAAGGGGTGACGCAATCCCTCTAGCTTGCATACGTAGGCTTACACAGATCTAGCGTAAGCAATCACGCAGAGGCAGTGAGGGCTTCATCAGTGCTGTTTTGATCAGTCGGAGACTTGTTGAGTGAGGTATATCTCACAGTTATTATTGTGTCTAGATTTCTCTAAAGGGTTTGCCGGATGTTGGCACCCTAGTTGTATTCAAGATTCTGCTGCTTAATAATACAAACCCTCAGATCTGCTGCACCAGTTTTCCCAAGTTGGGTTTTTCTGGGGACTTAGTCCAAAAATAACTGTCAATGTGGTTGTTTTTCATGGTATTTTGTTCAGATTGTTTTAGCACTTATATTTATTCCGCAACATTATTTGTGTAGACTGCTTCAGTAATTACTTCGGTATTTCAATGTAATGAAATAATTATCAAATAATAGGAGAAGTAATTCAGAGTTGTTGCAGTAGGAATCCAAATCTAGGATTTTTCACAGCAACAACATAATTTGCAGCATTGTCCGTTATGACTTGGAGAACATTTTCTGGACCCACCTCTAGAATGAACACATCCAATAAATCACACATAATCGTGCATCTTTGCATGTGTATATGCATCAACAGATTTCATAAACATTGTCCCCTTGCGACAACTGATCAAGAAGTTAATAAGGGTTCTACCCTTTTGATCAGTCCAACCATATAACATCATAGTGCATCCTTTGACTACCCATGATGCCCTTAACTCCTCCAATCTCTTGGTGCAGCGTTTCCATTTTGAAGAATTCACCCTCTATAGTCATCATATGAAGGGGCTTTGTACCCTAGGCCAACAACAACAATAGCATCAACTGCAGTCTGGTAAAAGGGATTGTTTCTGGCAAGACTGAAAGGAATATCACTCCAAAGAAAAAGCTTGCCCAACAACTTGTCAGCTTCTTCCTTCTTCCGTGTTTTAATAATTGAGGAGATAGATGGTTGTGCATCAACTATGGTTCTAGGAGCAAAATATGATGAGGCAGCTACGGGATTGGGTGTAGAAGATGCTCATGGTGAAGAACCACTACCACTCTCACAGTCACCTCCACACCCTGCTATTTGACTCCTCAAAGTTGCGTTTGTGAGTTTAGTTGTTTCTATTCCTTCCAATGATTTGAGGGCTCTTCGAATTATTTCTGGATTAATATTTTTGCAAGCCCTACCTCATGCCCAGAAACTTGTGCAAGGTGGTACTTCAATCTGTATACCTCCCCTGTCATGTGGTGCCCGCATAACTTGCAAGTCAAACTTGATCTGTCAAACCCCCCATTAGATTCAACAAATTCCCACATATGGTCCAATTTCCTTGGCATGTTTGTAAATTTGTTGAACTCTTGAGTTTTAATGTAATATGAAGTTTGAACTTTGAAATTTGAACCTAGGGCACAAGAAGAATTGCAAGTTAAAAAATAAAAATAAAAAATTTACAATTTTACATACAACATTTTGAATTTTTCACCAAAAAAAAAACCCTCAACTCAATGCAACAATAATGGGAAAAAATACACATTCAAACCCAAGAAAAAATAATGGAAAGAAACTAGGGGCACAAGAAGAAATGAAAAAAATAAATCTAACAACCAAATTTTTTCATTTTTGACCAAAATAAACCCTCTCCACTCAGTAAAAACAAAAAAAAACACAACCAAATGCAAACAAAAATGATGGAAGATACATGGGTGATAAAAACCCATGGAAATACTTTACTGCAAATACTGAATAAAAATGCAACTGCAAATTTCACCATATAAAATATCACATAAAATCGACACCAATATTTTTGAACAATTTGTCCTTAGAAAACCCCAAGATGAGGAAAACTAGTGTTGCAGATGAGGATTTTATTAATCTTCAGAAAATCTGTAATTGAAATAATACATAAACTACTTGTTGTAAATTAGCAAAGCACCAACAAATTATTTCCTTCACTTTTGCAAGCAACTTCGACCTCCTAGAAGCTATTCGGCCCCTCTGAATCAATTCATCCCTCATGTACAACCCAGAATCGACACTCACGTGCGGCCTAGAGAATAACTTGGCCTCCACTGGCAAGTCACACTCCCTGATAATTCAGCCTCCTCTGGCAAGTCACACTCCCGGGATAATTCGGCCTTTTCCTCCTACAAATCAACCTCCTAAGAAATTTGCTCTCTCCTCTAGCAACTTGGCCTTCACTCAGGCAAATCAGCCTCTCCCTGTGAATTCAAACCACTTGGAGAAATTTGGGCTCTGTAGAATAATTTGATCTCCCCCTGTCACTGAGGAACTGGAAATCACTGTGAAGAAATTCTCTTTGGCAAATCAATCTCAATCACTATTGAACCCTCTATGTCTTCCCACATTATCACTGCACATCCCTTGCTTACCGGAATTCTTTCCAAGAGCCCCATCAATTTTCTCCTATAATCTCTTGTTGATGAATCAATGGCCAAAATCTAATCACAATCGATGGCTAAGATCATCTTGACCTCATCGAGTCACTTTTCTAGAAGTCACCAGAGAGAAATCGACTTCTCTCAATTAATACTAATTAATTAACCATTTTCCCTAAGTTAGACTTAGGAAAATAATTAAAAATGGTTCATAAATTTAATTAAGACATTTTACCTTTATAAAATAAATTGGGCTTGGAGATAATTAATCCAATTGTGTTTCTAGCCTCATTGGCACCACTCAGACTAGAACATCTGTCCAAGCTACATAAACTAATGTAACATAATATGCAAAAACTCTTACTAAGTTGAGTCACCTAGTGACTCTAATTACATGATTTTCGTAACTGTGTCTGCAAAGGTATGTGGACACTTAGTGTAACTCACACTGATTCCTGAGAGATCTGACCACCTGGAAGAGACATGCCCATGATATTTTCTTGTGTATGCTTCCTACAAGATGTATCGAAGTGCATCTGCTTCAAATACATAGAAATATGGTGCTAACAGGCAGCCTTGTCCTATGGACCTCTGTAGAGAAATTGACTTCAGACAGGTTTCCAATCAAATAAGTTCCTTGGATGCATGCTATTGAATTTCAGTAATTCATGATTCAATATATTTTATCAATCTCACAAATGTACAACTATTTTTCACAGTCAGCACCCAAATAAAAATTATTTTCCATTTTTCATGGGAAAACCTTAGTGATTTAGCAAGAACTTCTCAAATTTTCAATGCTATTTGAAAGACATCAAAATCTCATGTATTAGAGCATTTGAATTAGCTCTATGAAGTTCAGCTATAAATAGAGATTAGAACCAACAAACAGAAGCCTGTTTCTTCTGAGTGTAATGAGTTCAAAACTGATATGTTTCAAAGAGCATGCCCAGTAGCTGTGGCATTTTATTTTTATTAGTAATAAATTTTTTATTCTGATTTTAGTGTGTTTGATTTTCTCTTCAATGCATTAGAGTTCTGACTGTTTCTTTATCTGCTTATACTTGTTCTATTTTGACACTGGCTCTACTCAGTAGGAGGAATGATTTTTGGGAATCATAATCTGTCAATGTACTCTTTCTATTAACAAAAAGAACATATGATCTTTTATATTAATGGGTGATGGTTATAAGTAGAACTTGGTTTTCTGGCATATCTATATTCCAATATTAATAATACTTCTTTTTTTCAAAGATATGAACATTATAGTTTCTATGCTCTCTACTTATTTTTGTTCTTACTTTATGGCTTTATTTCAGTTAAGATACCTCCCAAATGCACCACTTGTATTGAAGGACGTTACATTCTCTATTAATGGAGGGGAAAAGCTCGGTGTAGTGGGAAGGACAGGCAGTGGAAAATCTTCTCTTGTCTTGGCTCTTTTTCGAATAGTTGAGCCTGCTGCAGGAAAAATAATCATTGATGGGATTGATATTAGCATGGTTGGCCTAAATGAATTGCGGTTGAAGCTCAGCATCATTCCTCAGGAACCGGCTCTATTTGAGGGAACAATCAGAAATAACTTAGATCCACTAGGTGTGCACACAGATCAGGATATATGGGAGGTCTGTTCCTATCACTATTTTATTTATTTACGTGCTTCATTTAACAGTTGTAAACCTCAAACTTATGTTATGTTGATGGTTTGCATATATTTATACAAGGTTTCAAGTTAGAATCTAGAAACATATATGGTGCTGATTGTATTAGATTTGGATTATAAATTTGCTCCTACGTAACTGTGTGACATCGTAAAATTGATTTGATGGACATGCAATCACAAGTCAAAATCATCATTTCTGTCTTATTTGTGTTAATTTAATAAAAATACTGTATCATTGATAGCTGAAACCCTGATTTCAAACCCGTGAATATTATTTAACCCATATTTCATATGTTGCACAATAAGTGCAAGTGCTAGACTACAATACTAATTTGAAAAAAGAAGATACATTGTAGCAAAAGAGAAAGATGCGGACAATTCAAGGGGTTTGGAAGATGCACTATTACAAACAAGCTTGTTCAATAACTATAAAAACATTACATCCAAATAGGAGAGTAGGAAATCCATATAGGCAATATATATATATATATATATATAATGATTATGATGATTTACAAGACCTTTCGCGATGGGATATATATCATTCACTAGTCATGAGGGTGAAAGGTTATGACCTTTGGTGCAGTGTTGTAACATCACTATTTTATCACAAAATCACAATCTTTTGGCCTAGCCGATGTTTGGCGATTTTTACTAATATTTTCTCAATTTTTATGATTTTTCGCACCATTCTCAATTTTATCCTAATGTCAATGTTTGCAACATTGCATTGATGATTACATATTATCATTTTCTATTATTTTTATAAATTATCTTATCTTATTGTGTAATGTATTAGTATATAATGTATACTTATGTACATTACAACCTTGAATACTTCCACATATTGCATAAAAGGGAATAGCAAAAGGAGACATGGGATGCCATCGCCAAGTTGTACCAGGATTTGTCAGAGAACTAGAAGATGATTCTCAAGGAAAAGATAAGGACCGCCAAGATAAACAAGGGCGAAGATGTAACCACCTATCTCACTAGGATCCAGTCTATTAGGGATGAAGTCGTTTTGGGATGAAAGCCTTTGGGAGTTTGGAGAAACTGATAAATGAGTTTTGTTCCTCTAATTTTGTCTACCAATTTTGACATATTGTACATCAAATTCTATCAATTTTTTCCCCTATTAAGCCTTCTAGAAACCTATTCTGCAACGTCATCATGCCCAAGTGGATGATCTATAACGCCCTTGAGGATTTGCAAAATATGGAACATGGGTTTTGTTCCTCTCTTTGAATAGACCACTTTTGATGACGTGTATGTCATGAACCCAATGTTGTCTAAAAACCTCCCTAGAATATTTTCCTGTACTGTTGACCAATTTTGATTGAGTTGTAATTAGCCACCAAATGCTTAGATTGGGAAAATTCCATGTGGAATGGAATACTCTCATCATGCTCTATAATATGAGATTGAGTTGACTTTTTGACCACCTAGACGATTTTGCGTTGTGAATCATGAACTACCTTAGGAAAGGTGAAAGATGTCACAAGAGAATGCTATGTTGGAGGAGTTTTCATGAGTAATACTACACCATTGCCAAGGTCACCTATAGACTCTATAGATACTAACCATGTGGAGTGACATAAATGCACCTTGACACGAGCTAAAATGGCCCATTCACAGGTGATCACCCCTACTAATGCATTCTCCCATAAAACTATGAGTCCCCATGAGAATTTCACCAAGAATCTACGCTGATTAGGGAGGATGTTGTCTACGTGAAGCTTTCAAGGGACCAAACATTGTTTGGCCAAAAAAAAATGGACACAGACTCAAACCGTCAATACATAGGTTTAGGATACCGAATACATGTGAAAATTCCTACACCGGAATCCTATTGTAGCAATTGATGAGAATTCTTCTATTTGTTAATTTTTTGAACAAATTATTTATTGTGTTCTACTGTAAATATTGAAACCCATAAACTACAACCTTCACAAAGTTAAACTGGGGAAAATAAATAAGTGCGGAAACAAGATCTGAGCAAGAATAAACAATAGGCACACGACACTGTTATTTTTGGACCAATGTTCCCGGAAAAATCCAATGCGGGAAAACCGGTGCAGCAGCTGAGGGTTTGTATTATTATGCAGAAGTTCTGAATACAGTATGGGATTCCTTACTGGCCATCCATAGAGAATCTGACTGACAAAGAGCTAGTGAGGATTACCTCACACTGACACTGGAAATCTGAATTGACCAAACGCAGAGCTAATGATCCCTACGTTGCCTCTGCGCAGTCTCTACGTTACTCTGCATGGGGACTGTGTCACCTCTGCTTGCTGGCTCTTCTATTGGCTGGATACTGATCTCTAGCCCCTTCTGGTCTCACACCTCAGCACTCTGGCACTAGATCTGAAGGATCCTCAGCTGAATCTTGGATTTCCTCAAGGCTGCAGCATGGCATTCCGCTGCCTCTGCATAGCTGCTACGTTGCCTCTCTGCGTACGGCCATCCGCCTTCGCTATGATGTATTCCCGGCTCAGGAAAATATCCAACTAGAGCTATCATTGCCCCTCTCTACAAGAATCTTCTCGATCAATCTTCTCCCTGAGAACTGATCACTAAAGAATTTCGATCTCTAGACTCTGTCAGTGTTCTTTCCAAATGCCCCATCAAGTCCTTATAATATTCTTGTTGAGTCTTCAACGACCGAGATTAAATTGTTAATCAATGACTAAGATTAACTTGACTTTATCTCCGTTTTTTTCTGGAAGATTCACACTTTGTTTTATTAATACCCTTTAATTATTTTAATTTCCTAAGTTTAGATTGAGTCCCATTAAAAATAATTAGTTATTTTAATAAAACACTATCTGTGTGGAATTTCCCAAAACGATTTTTGGGTTCTTTGTAATACATGTGCCTAAGCCTCCCTGCAAATTTTGAGACTTAGAGCACATCTGATGCTACCAGAAATAAACACTCCCTCTTAGCAAGGAATGTGCTCTAGCAATACATCCAGCTAAAATATTTCTCTGATTCTGCAACATCTCCCTCTGCGCTGCGACTATATGACACTGCTGCCCACCAACACTGCACTGCTGCATTTTTGTTGCTACCCTGCATGTTGTTGCCAACTGCCACTACACTGCAACTCTGTTGCTAATTGCAATAGAAAAACATCCAAGTACTGAACTAAGTGTTCAGTATGATGCATCTCGTACTGAAGATTTGACTGCTGCTAGTCTTTGCGATGTCCCTTTGAAGCTGTCGTGTTGCTGCTGACTCTCCACTGTGCCTCCCTGCATTGCCAGTGCCAGTGCCACTGCTGCATCTGTACTACAGCTCCCTCTCAAGTGTTGCTTTTGCTATGCTGCTAACACTGCATCTGCACTGTAACTCGACTATAGAGAGAAGCAATTGAAATCACCCAAAACTGAACAAGTGTTCAATGGATGCACCTCGGTGCTGAAGAATCTGACTGCTGGTAAATACTACGCTGTCCCTCTGATGCACTGCGTTGTCGCTGCTCTGCACTACTCTGCACTCTGCTGCTACTGCTATGTTGTTGTTGTGTTGCTCAAAATCTGGCGCTGCTAACCTCTGCATCTGTCGCTCCATCACTCCTTGGCTCTCACTAAAAACTCCTCCATCCTGCTCCTGCTGATTATGGGCTCCTATAGCAAGGTACTGATCCATGAGGTGGGCTCCTCAAGGATCCTGCCCCACTGAAGTTCAATATGAACTACAGTTATATGTCACCCCACTTCTGACCTCGAGAAGCGTGGGAAGCCATAGCGAACTCATCCTGTTTGATCTTTGCAGCTGCAACTTTCGGAACATGCTTCTCATCCTTGTCCTTTTTCTTCAAAGGACACTATGATGCAAAGTGGCCCATCTCACCACATCTAAATCATTTTACCTTCAAGACATCTCTCTTTTGTCTCTGTTGCCCTTGCTTCCCTTTCGATGCTGGGCTGCATTCTCCTCCTCCTCTAGACTCTCAGATCCGCTCCTACTACTGTCGTCAAGCTTGTACTTGACTAGATCTCTTCTCATCTCTTCCTCCTGAAGTGCTGACCACATCTTGCTCCCAACTAGGAAGCGTATCCCTGCCCAAAATTCTTTGGACAAAAGCTTGCCACTCCTCTGTGACTGCGTTAAGGGCTAGCCTCACCATAGTTGCCGAAGATGGGGTGGATCCCATGACTGCCAACAAGTTTTTGACATTTTGGGTAGCATCGGATGTGATCTAGCTCCGAACTTTGTGGAGTGGCTAGAACACATGAGATCTCCAAGACCCAGAAATCGTTCGGAGAAATTCCACCCGGTGTAAAAGTTATTCAAATAATTAAATTTTTTAATGAGGACCCTAAGTCTAACTTAGGGAAATTAAGAAATTAAAATGAATTAATTTAGACATGTGGTGAGAATGTTCTAAGTGACGTGGATCAAGCTTTTTCTAATCTTAGCCTTTCATTAGAGATTATATCATAGCCGTTGATTTCTCAACGAGAAAATTATTAAAGGAAGGCTTGGGGTCAGTTGGCGAATACACAAATTGCAGTAGCACTTGAGCTAAGTCGAAATTCAGGGGCGCGGTTTGCAGAGAATTTTCGAGTGAGATTGTAGTGCTGGTGAGGCATGGATTGGCAAGGGATTACACTGGTCCGAGGCCGAGAATACATTATAAAAAAGGCAGATCCGTACCAGGCAGCACAAAGGCCAACAGGAGGGACGCAGCCCAACCAGGTTGACGCAGAGACAACGCAGGGGCTGATGCAGGCCCTTTCAGGTGACGCAGAGGCAACTGTGAGCCCTTTAGGGTGACGCAAGGGCAGCGTGAGGCTTCAGGGGCTGACACAGAGGCTGGAGAGACAGTGTTGGGGTTCCAATGGGCCAGAAAGGGCTAGTATTCAGTAATTTCCTTGAGGGTTTGAATCAGCCATATCTTCTATCTCCGAGTGATAAGGTACAACTGCCGTGAAATTCTCTTTTGGGAAAATCACTACTGGTTCCCTTGATGTACATTTGAGGCCTCCGCAGTTACGTGAGCCACTGGTTGACGACAGCTATCTGCCACGTCATGGCACCGTTTAATGGTCTTTTGGCGCGTCAACTCAGCGTTTAATTCATAAGCCCCGTGCCACCTATTAAAATTGGTTCCTACTTTCACAAGGTTATTGTTGCTTATCTGCACTTGTCAATTTGTCTGCGCCTGTGTTTTCCTTTGTTGTTCGCCACCCTAAGAAGAATTATGGCTAAGAGTTTCTCTTTCTAGTTCTTCCAGCCATATTCCTCTCATGGACACTGAGAGGGTGTAATATTCCTAATTAGCACCGCTAATTGGAATATTTGATTTTTGTATAGTTTTGCCGACTATAATTTATTAATAAACAAAAGTGAGAAAAGGGGTCTAACTCACTTAAATAAAATAAAGTGTTTCCCTAGTAGATGCAACGTTGTAACTTAAGGGGGGAGCCAAGGGGGGCCACACACCACGTGGAGGAGCCAATGAGAGAGAGGACGTTGGTTTTGGAGGGAAACCAATGCTATAAAAGGTGGAGGAGCCTCCTCATTTGGGAATTATTGATATTGTTGATGATATTGAGCTAGACTTCTGTCTACTTGAGCACGCTGGCTGTTTAGTCGGTTTGCAGCACTGTTTAGTGCGACTGAGTGTCTCCGGTCAGAGATCTCACCCTTGGCCCCGGGGGACTTCGAGTGCCTGCTCGGGCAAGGTTTTTCTTTAGTCTTTAGCAGGAGATTTGCAGGTGTTTTGTTTGGGAGTTTTGCTGAGGAGCTGAGCTTCATTGGGTGACTGCGCAGTCCTTGGAGGGAGGACGCAGTTTGAGTTGGAGCTGCTCAATGGTAGAGATTTCTGCAGGAGATTCAGGCCTATTCCGGTGTGGAGGTTCAGCGTTTATCATTTGGTGAGTTTACTGAGGAGTTGTGGCCCCATTTTAGTCTATTTCAGTTGGTGTCTGCGCTGGTCCTGGAGGGACAGCGTTTTTCTAGGAGGGTTTTTGGGGTGATTTTCGGAGGTGGTCCATTTTGTATATGGTTTCTGGGTTTTGTCCGGGGTGGTGAGTTTAGGTGGTCTGCCGATTTTCAGCTCATTCTGGCAAGGGGATCAGCCCCTAGCTTCAGTTCATTCCAGCGGCAGCAGTTTACGGCAGTTTCTTCCAGCAGCTGGGATGCAATTTCTTGTAGCAGCCATTTCCTGTTTTCCTGAGAGGGTTCTTCACTTGCCTTGAGCAAGGATAGGTGCATTTATTCTGATTATCCATTGTATCTCATTATATTCTCAGATTAATAAAATGGCTTAGCATTTCCGACATTTTTATGTGTATTTGCTTTATATTCTGTCTCCGGCATTTTTCTATATAGTTGTATGCTTGTATTGCTGTCTATTTCCTATTCGGGATATTACAGTGGTATCAGAGCATAATTCTGGCTCAGCCTGTGGTCTATGACATTGGGAAAGAGATCATACAGAGGTTTGCTGGAATTTTGGAGAGCAATAGTAGTTGCAGTACCAAAAACGAAATTGGAAAAAGAGCCAAAATATAAAGGGTCAAATTTTGAAGGTTGGAATTAGAAGAAACGTTTTCTGGGTTTTTCTGGGTTTTGGGCAAGGATTACCTTCCCAAATTCCTAGAATTTTCGGAGTAGTTTTCAGTGGGTAAATCGGAGGTCGAAATCAAGCAGTAGTATGGTTTTGCAGCAGCCGTGCAGTTTCTGAGGAGCCTGTAGACACATAGCAGAAAGAGCCGATGGCAGGTGATGCTGATGAGAGGAGATTTAGAGAGGCGCTCCAACACATGCAGGATTTGTCACAGAGACTCACTGCGCTGGAGGTTAGGCAGTGGGAAACCCCAAAGGGTTTTCAGATTGGTGAGGGATCGGGCACATCCCACCATTTGCCAGAGCATGATGCCACTCAGCATATGGCATCACATACACCCACACGTCCTACCATGCCCACTTTTCTGGATGAAGACATAGGGGCAGGAGCACAGCGAGAGCCGGAGCCGGGCCACATGGGTGACTATTTTGCAGAGTACCAGGCATATGGGCAGGAGTTCATGGAGGCTCTCTCGTTCAGAGACTTTGTTCAGCTCCGGCGTGATAGTAGACCTCACAACTTTCACAGAGGGAACAGGCGCTCACATGATGGGGGCTTACAGCGCACAGTGGACAGATTCCATCTACCGACATTTGACGGGTCATCCAGGCGCTCAGAAAAAGCTTGGGTGGACAAGTTGGATACCTCTTTCCAGCTTGACCGAGTATCGGAGAGGGAAACCATTAAAATGGTTACCTCGCACTTGGAGGGTTAGGGCACACAGGATTGCAGGGAGTCTGAGGTTACACCTAGTGTGACACAGGATTCACCCTCATTGGAGACCTCCTTGGCCATGTCGGTGTATGTGGTAGTGGAGAAGGTAGAGCCTACCTCAGTAGAGCCATCCATTGAGGTGATGACCGGAGTAGTGTCCGAGTCTTCAGGTGGTAGCAACACACGACAGATGGGTGAGACGATAGGAGATATATCCACCTTTGATGAGGCACTAGCAGGTACGGAGGTATTGGATGATGGTCACAGACAGCGGTATCATCGGCTTCGGGCGGACCTTCGAGTTTTGAGAGAGAAGGCCACGTCAGTACGGGAGACCATTTTGTTGCAGGACCAGGAGCTAGAGTGTATGAGAGTGGCTTGTGCTGAGTCAGCTACCAAGTTGGCCCGCATTGGGGAACGACTGGATTCCCTGATGGTACAACCAGGGGGCACATTGCAGCGTCAGATCATTCCCCTTCAGGCATGCATGGATGGGACTAGCAGTGTTGTTCGGTCATCTCTTTCCGTTGGAGAGAGAGAGGCAGAGCCACCTAGTCAGATCTCATATGTTGACTTGGCTAGCGGTATGAGCCGATCAGAGTTGCACAGGGTACAGCATCCACATGTTGAGGTTGGATGGAGAGAGATTTTGAGTTGGTACTCGGTGGAGCGGGCTATGGAGATGGTGATGGATCCGAGTGTAGCTTAGCAGGAGTTTCTATGAATGGGGATTATAGGAACCCCAGATTGGCATTGGGATCCAGGTGGGATCACCTATCGTCTCCTAGGTAGGTCGGCTGACTATGTCTTGGAGAGTACAGATGGCCTAGCAGTAGAGCATGTGCAGTTTCGGTCAGCTCCAGTGGCCAACCAGTTTATGAGCAGACACCCTAGGTTGTCTTGGTATGACACCCGTATACGGGATCCCGGGGTGGTCAACATACCTTGGCAGGAGCTTGTCGGAGGAGGTGACATTGGCAGGCCACCAGATGGCGCCTTGTATGGGGCCAAGGATTCTTCACCTTTGTGTGGGGCACAGAGGACGCAGCGGAGCCGAGCAGTGGTGGTAACACTACTGACCCATAGGGAGATTCACTTCTCGGACCCCTCGAGGAGGATGTGCAGTGATGATCCATTTGTCGGCGGGTATAGTGATGTGACGGTGGACATGACGATACCGATTGGTGGTAGTCCGATATGTAGAGGCACAGCTCTAGGACATCACATCCATGGATGTGTGGGAGCCTCTAGCAGTGATCAATCGACTACTGGTAGACATGGAGCTACATGGTGGTGTACCGTAGTGTGTGGGACTGCATTGTGGAGTAGGAGTGCCCTACATCACATTGAGAGCACGCGGGGAGTGACAAATTCTTGGACACAGTCAGGGCACGAGACGTTACAGGGTGGTACAGCAGTAGCATGGGGTATCCAGCAGTATTCAGGGGTATGCCTTAGTGTGCGGTGGCATGTTGAGGAGTACATGGATGACCGGTGGCTTGCGAGGGCGTACGGCGCGACACAGCAGGGTCTTAGAGTATTGCATCCAGGGAGACTCACAGACGGGGACACTGGGCTTACCTTTGGGGGTATTTCACCCAGGATCGATGAGGAGACAGAGGAGCGATACTTGATGGTATCTGTGGGGACTCACACATTCGACACTCTTCTACATCACTCATGGGCACAACTGATTTTGTTGTTGTCCTTTGGCACTTTGGGCATGAGCAGCAGGGTCAGTGAGGCACACCCAAGATATTTGGATGGCCCTCAACACACTAGGCGAGAGACTTCTCAGCAGTGGCACTGGGTCAGTACGCTAGTTGACAGCCACAGTTTAGGGGATGAGATGATCCTCTGCAGTGGTGGCACATTAGTCATTGCTGAGCCTATGCTTGGGGAGCAGGTCATGAGGGAGACATGCATCATTTTTCCCTCGGGGCATGTTGAGATCATGCATGAGCAGAGGATATTGGGTTCAGCAGAGGTAGCATCCCAGCATGCGTCTGGACTCCAGACATTGTATCGACACTTCATCGAGAGGGTGGATGGCATATTCTATGCAGATGAGGTGGCGGAGGTAGAACAGGAGGGCATTCCTTCTGTATGCCGAGGTGAGGACTCTCTTTCATATGAGTCCGTAGGATCAGTTGAGGTTGCTTCTGTGGAGCAAGAGCAGTCATGCGGGTATGATGACAGTAGATTGCAGCCGTCTTACAGTGTGCAGGGTGAGCAGTCAGGGGACTGTATAGGAGATACTTTGGGTGATGAGTCACTTGTGACGCTTCAGCTAGAGCAGCACATGAGGGAGCCTGAGTCAGCAGAGGAGGATACTATGGACATCAGGCATGACATTTCCTTGGGTGAGGTCCAGATGGGTGCCCACATTGAGCCTATGATGGATATGTGGCTAGCATTGGGGTCATCCTTTGAGGTGGAGCAGTCAGATGCACAGACACCGAGTACCCTGACAGCAACTACAGATCCATATCCTTTGGAGATGTTGGAGGTAGATGTGATAGTTTGGCAGTGGGAGATGATTACGGGTTGGCGGCAACCTTCCAGGCATGTTCCACATGCAGTTGTTGTTGCTACATCAGATGCTTCCTCCAAGATGGACTGGCGGGAGATCATGAGTTGGTACCCTCTTGATGGTATGGTATTTTTCATAAGGAGCACAGTGGAGCAGGGGCCCTTGGACATAGTAGATGTTACAGATCCCAGTCGGCAGGAGGGCACCAGTTGTCGTTACTTCAGGACTCCTTCCCAATTTCAGGAGAGCAGGATCAACATGGGATTGAGTCATGACTTGGACTGGAGAGAGGTGAGGAGTTTGTATGCAGTTGGTGGGGCAGTATATGCAGTTACAGGTGTAGTACAGCATGAGCCTGGGAGCATTGATGCCAGTTGGTGGTCTTCACCCCTGAGAGCATCAGTTATAGCTAGAGATAGCGCGCAGCCTGAGCCGTGGGACTTGGGCGATGATTGGCCCTGGTGGCATTGTGAGTTAAGAGGACTGTCGGTCAGTGAGAGATCAGTTTGGGATCATGGCATTGAAAGGACCCTTCATGTCAGGGTGATGCAGAGGTCAGAGAGGGTTCAGTGGCACATCTGGGACCCCGGCACATTTTGCAGAGTTAGTGGGGAGCATCGGCTAGGGAGGAGGCTTTTTCAGGCATTGTCGGAGGACAAGCAGTTTTTGCCGGATGAGGATGCCACTTGGGAGAGCAAGGAGATTTTGTAGCATCCATCACTTTAGTTGCTTGAGGACAAGCAACATTTTGCTGGGGGAGACTGTAATATTCCTAATTAGCACCGCTAATTGGAATATTTGATTTTTGTATAGTTTTGCCGACTATAGTTTATTAATAAACAAAAGTGAGAAAAGGGGTCTAACTCACTTAAATAAAATAAAGTGTTTCCCTAGTAGATGCAACGTTGTAACTTAAGGGGGGAGCCAAGGGGGGCCACACACCACGTGGAGGAGCCAATGAGAGAGAGGACGTTGGTTTTGGAGGGAAACCAATGCTATAAAAGGAGGGGGAGCCTCCTCATTTGGGCATTATTGATATTGTTGATGATATTGAGCTAGACTTCTGTCTACTTGAGCACGCTGGCTGTTTAGTCGGTCTGCAGCATTGTTTAGTGCGACTGAGTGTCTCCGGTCGGAGATCTCACCCTTGGCCCCCGGGGACTTCGAGTGCCTGCTCGGGCAAGGTTTTTCTTCAGTCTTTAGCAGGAGATTTGCAGGTGTTTTGTTGGGAATTTTGCTGAGGAGCTGAGCTTCATTGGGTGACTGCGCAGTCCTTGGAGGGAGGACGCAGTTTGAGTTGGAGCTGTTCAGTGGTAGAGTTTTCTGCAGGAGATTCAGGCCTATTCCGGTGTGGAGGTTCAACGTTTATCATTTGGTGAGTTTCCTGAGGAGTTGTGGCCCCATTTCAGTCTATTTCAGTTGGTGTCTGCGCTGGTCCTGGAGGGATAGCGTTTTTCTAGGAGGAGGGTTTCTGGGGTGATTTTCGGAGGTGGTCCATTTTGTATATGGTTTATGGGTTTTGTCCGGAGCAGTGAGTACAGGTGATCCTCAGATTTTTAGCTCATTTTGGCAAGGGGATCAACCCCTAGCTTCAGTTCATTCTTGCAGCAGCAGTTTACGGCAGTTTCTTCCAGCAGCTAGGATGCAGTTTCTTGTAGTAGCCATTTCCCGTTTTTCTGAGAGGGTTCTTCACTTGCCTTGAGCAAGGATAGGTGCATTTATTTTGATTATCCATTGTATCTCATTATATTCTCAGATTAATAAAATGGCTTAGCATTTCCGGCATTTTTATGTGTATTTGCTTTATGTTCTATTTCCGGCATTTTCTATATTGTCGTATGCTTGTATTGCTGTCTATTTCCCATTCGGGATATTATAGAGGGATATTCAAGACACTGTCTTCTCTTTAGATCACCTCCAATTCTATCAATAGGTCTGTCTGAATGACAAAGCCTCTCCAATTTTCTCTGCCATGGCCAAAACAGGTGTACTGTCTGCATGCATTCCAAGAACGCACCTTTTTCCAGAGTTTGTGTATTGGCTAGTATCTGTTATGTACCCAGGCAAATGCTTTGTAATGAATTTTCTAGGAGAGAATGTCTTGCAAGTATCATCCCTGTTAATCCGTCAAGCCCTATGTTACCTAGAGTCAGAATCCTCTGTCCAATTCATTGATGATTCATTAATAGCACATTATGATAGTCTTGCAGGTCAAGAGTTCAATCAGTTTGTATTTTTTCTGAACCCAGATACGAAGCAGTTTGTTCCTGATAGCAAGGAATTCTCTATTGAAGTTTTCGACGCAGAAGTCTGACCGGTGCTGAGGTGTATTTCAAAGATATTGAGAAAAGAAGACGACAACACAATCGACAAATCAGTTCTAGGAATGTTTGCATTGATGATGAAGCCAGGGGTAGTGCTAGATATTCCCTCATATTGGCAAGAAGTTGTCAATACTCAACTCATGAGTTTATCACTCACTGGGTCATTCAGGTTCCCTTCTCTTATTATTTACCTCTTTTTATATCAAATTGTAGAGGAATTCTTGCATTTGGGGTTAAATATCATGGATGTAAATAAAAAGAGGCAGTCAGTAGTGTTTTGGACTGACATAGTAAGAAAAGAACAGAATGAGGAGGGTCTGTTTGATTTTTCAAATAATTTTATGCCTACTGCATATAAAATTTTGAATGGGGTTTCTCCCCCATGCTTCCTGCCAAAGGCTCAAGAGTTCTTGCAGCTAGGAACAAATTGTAAGTTTGGTGATTGGTATGTTTTTGAAGACTATTCAGAAATTAGACTTTATGGAGCTGGTGTAGAACCATATAGGCTTCTTGTATTTGCGTCTATGAGATTATTTGCTTTGGAGTTCATTAGGCAGAGTTTAAATGTTGACCAAATACATTTTGTGCCTATGAAAAAGGGTCATATGTTTAAGCTACCTATGTCTGTGGGTCCGTTTATAGTCAACATGAGACAGGCAGCTAATGAAGTCACTATGATGTTAGATGGAATGCATTTGTTGTTAGGAGATAAGTGGGCTTATGACCCCCATAAAGTAATTTCAAATAGGAGAATTGAAAATGGATATTCAACATTTGTTCATGAAAGCAGACCTGACATAGACAAGTTAGATAATAAGGGTTTTGCAGGTTCTATTGGTTCAAATATATAAACTCCTCTTATATCTGAGAAATCTAACAAGAGGAATAAAGAAGCAGTTGTTGATTCAGAAGATGAAGAGCAAAGAGCCAAAAAGAGAACAAAGTTTAATGAAGACTTAGCAGGTGCTCAACCTGGTTTCTCACTTCAACTAGGAGATGAGAAAAATGTCCCAGCCTCACCAAGAAGACATGGAGATGCTCAGGAGAAAGTACCCTTGATTAAACAAGTATTTTCCCAGATTGATGAAAGAAATCAAAAGATGAAGGCTAGCATGGAGGCACAGGCTGAGTATCAAATAACTCCAGATCAAACAAGATTTCTGAATGCCATGGATCTTGAAAAGGATCAGTTTAAGATTGCTCTTTCTCATCCCTCTGATATGACTATAGGGTCATCCAATAATTTCAATACTGTAAATCTAACTGTTGATGTAAGAAAAATTCCTCTGCTTGATAAAGTAAATTTACATATGCCAACGAGGTCAACTGATAGTGAATGATTTGACCAAAACTAATGCAATGGCTCTTAAAGATGAGAACATGTTAGAGAAGGTCATCAAGCAGCAGAAATTGGAGAAATCCAATTCCAGGGCTTTGACAACACAGAATGAAGAACTTAAGAAGATAATTGTAAAGATTGGAGTAGATCCAAATGACAGATCTGCTGTGTAGAAGTTGCTACAAAGTGAAAAATCAAAGATTTTTGTGTTGAAGAAAAAGTTGAAGTTACCCATAGGGGAGCATTCTATGGCAGCAGAGGTGGCAGAAGTGGAAAATGAGAAAGAGAGCCTTCTTCAGCAGCTCTTGCAGAAAGAAGAAGAAATTACTAAGTTGAAGGAAACTGTGTTGTCATTACAGAATCAGATTGATTCTCGTTCTTTCACTATTATTTTGCCATCTGGCAATGATGATCCAGCATCACAGATAGCTCATTTGAATACTGAGCTGAAGATGGCAGAAAGAGATCTCAAAAGGGCACAAAATGATCAGGAGACAATAACAAAGATAATTCAAGCCAAAGAGGGGGAAATCAATAAATACAGAACAGATTGCCAAACAGCTGATGCTAAGATTAAAAGTCTAAAGGAAAAATTGAAGATAAATATATCTCTGATACATGCTAAGGACATCATCTGGAATGATATTATTGAAGAGATGAAAGCAATTTGGGGTTTTCTGACTATTGTATCAGAAGAAAGAAGCATTATCAGAGATTTCGAGGAACAGGTCATGGCAGACAAGCAAAAGACAATTAACAGAGCTATTTGGGCAAGGAAATTTATTGATTTCATTGATTCCAAGACTGATCAAGAGTTGGAGGAGAATGAGATTAAAGACAGGATTTTATATGCTGTAGAGATTAACAAATTGCTTGTTAAAAATGATTGCAGGAAGTCCACAGAGAAAAAGTTGATAGAGATTAAGGAAGCAGTAAGCAAATTTGACAATTTGTATGACAAAAGAGCCAGGGCAGGATTGCCATCATGCTGGGGCCTTAGAGGCAGTCTTTTATCATGAGATTCTTATGAACCACTACTGGTATTGGCAAAAAGAAAAGTGGATAACACTCATGAGAAGAATCAGATTTTGAAAGGGGCAACAGTTATTAACTTTCTTCAGAGGCACTTTCAGTTATTATGGCTAGTGAAGACGTTATTTACAGAAAGACCATCATTCAACAGAATCACTGCCCTTAGATTGGAATATCACAGTCTAATTAATTCACCTAAGACAAACATCGAGGTGTGGAAGATATGCAGAGTCGGGATGACTGTTCTGCCTAAAGACCCCTCAACTTCAAAGAAAGACAAGTCAACAAATCAATAAAATACAGCAGCAGCAGGACCAGTCCATATTTAGGACATCGATTAGGATTTAAGTTTTATTTTATCTCTTTTAAGAGAATGTAATTGTAATAAGACATTTCGATGATATGTAATAGGTAGTTTAAGAAGTTTCAAGTAGTTTGAGCAGTTAGGAGTAGTTTTAGCAGTTACAAAGTTTTTTACATTGTATTTAAAGAAAAAGAATTGAGAGGAAAAGGTTTCGAGTTTTGGACCTTCAGACTACTGCAAATTTTGTACTCAATTTTCTGATGATTAATGAATGAAAATCAAGATTCTTGCATCTGTTGTTATTGATATGTTTTCCAGTTTCCATTCTGTATTTTCCTTCTATGAATAAAATGAAGTAATGAAGTTGCATGTCTCTTTTTACATATGTGAATAAGAGTTAAATATCCTTAATGGGCGCTCCTTCATTTTAACTATTCCACTGTCTTAAAATTCTTTTGAAGTTTGAAGTGATAGATTATGTTTATCAGCATATCAGTTTGGGCTTCCTTCCTTCATGTTCTTCTTATCATTCCATTTAATATCAGCAGATAATGGCATTGTGAAGCATTTATTGCATCTGATTCTTGAGGGTTTAATAATAAATATCTGAAGGTGATTAAGCAAAGACCATTTGATATAACATTTCTGTGACATATATATATAAATGTCTTGAGCACTGATTCCTTACCACAGCCAAGGGATCATTTCTTAAGATACAACACTGTCCATGATCATGTGTTTTGCTTTTGCCTGAGCCTCCTCTTACTTCTTGACAGGATCAGCATCAACTGGAAGAGCAATAGTGTTCAAGGCATGATCCTTGATCCGATGTTCATCCAGAACTACCAAGATCCTGGCCTTCCAGATGAAAAAGTTGGATGCTCCATCCAACCTGTCCTGATCCCTCAGTTCATTCACGACCATCTTTGCTCAACTAAGTGTCGAACATGTTCCTTTCTCCCTCTTCTGCTGCTGCCCCAACAAAACTTGGATCTGGATTTCTTGGCGCTAGAAACCCTCTAAGGAACAAGCTCACTCTGATATTAGATTTCCTTCACAAAAATCCTTTTGCCAACAGATGTCGAAACACTCCTCTCTAATCTTGCTTTGATGTTGCTCAACACTAGATCTAGACTTCTTGGCAAGAAATATTCTAAGGAACTGCTTCCCTCTACTTTTCTTCTGCCCCACTAGACACTGTTCTGCACCAACATAAACAATTCCCCACTAGCAACTCCAGATAGAAATCGTACTGCTCTTCCAGTCATGACAACTGGATAACTGAGGCTCAATATCCTCTGCACTGTCCCAACAACCACTGTGATGCCTCCTGTAGCTACAACGTAACCTTAGCAGGCTAATGTAGGCTCTGCGGAGCCCCTTTGGTGACTGCGTCACCCTTCGTCTGCCTTTCTGGTTCAGCGATGTCGCTCGGGACAACTACAGCAAATTCTTCTCTTTACTTTTGTTGATGGCTTCAGTCCTTCTTGATTTGCAATCGCTATGATACCATGTGAACATTTTTGAATCTAAACCAGAAATCCTACTGCAAAAAGACTGATTTACATTATCTACTTGTGTTTATATTAGCAAGTTATTTTTCTGAATACTTCAGTAAAAATATTAATGTAAATACATTCCAGCCTATACCAATGTACATATCAAGAACTGAAAAATAAATGAGACAATCACGCAAAGGACACTTATTTTCGGACAAATGTCCACGGAAAAACCCAATGTGGGAAAACGGGTGCAGCAGATTTGAGGGTTTGTATTATTAAGCAGCAATATTCTGAAACAACTAGGGTGCCAAAATTCGGCTCACCCAACAGAGAAAAATCCTCGACAGACAGAGAAAATAGTGAGTTTTACCTCACACTGCAAGTCCCAGCTGATCCAGATTAGAAACAGGTGAAACTCTAGTTGCCTCTGCGTTTCCTTTGCGTGGTAGATGCATAGGCATCCGTGGGTCTGGCAGAGAACTGCGTCACCCCTTCTCTGTGCTGATCTTCCTCTCAGAAAATAAAGTTTCAGCCCTCCCGGCTCAGAAACCCTAATCTTCAATTAAATCTGAACTCTCTCCGATGCTCTACGCAGCCCCTGCGTGAGCCCTGCATGGGCTTCTGTCACCCTCTATAGGGACTGCGTCACCTCTCTTGGTGGCTGTGCTACTTCCTCTATTGTCTCTGTCGCCCTTGCTCTACGATGTATTCTTGTTCATCCGACCAATAAATTCTTCTGCCCCTCTTTGAAACTGGATCACTTATCGTCCAAGCACTGCTCCGTAAGAAGAATTCGATCTCATATTCACTGTGTGTGTGTTCTCCAACAGACCCTCAAGCCTTCCTTTATACTTTTCTTGTTGATGAATTAACGGTTGTGATCTAAACCTTAATCAACGGTTAAGATTAAATTATACTTGATCTTCATCACTTAGAAGCTTCTCACCCACATGTTTAAATTAATTCACTTTGATTATTTAAATTCCCTAAGTTTTAACTTAGACTCCATTTAAAATAATTAATTATTTGAATAACTTTCACTCTGAGTGGAATTTCTCCAAATGATTTCTGGGTCTTGGAGATCTCATGTGTTCTAGCCCCTCCACAAAATTTTGGAGCTAGATCACATACGATGCCAACCAAAAATCAACAGTACCACCCTAGAACCAAATGGTGAATAAAGGAGATCCCACGGGACTAAAATCCAAGGGTAACATCCAAAAGAGATCAAGGAGATAGGAGCACAAACTAAGTCCACTCTTTCCACCAAATCCCCCCATCAATCCATGCCCATAATTATCCATGATAAGTAAACCCAATACTCAATTACCAAATGAAAAGACATACCTTCAAATTCAGGAGGCCCGCCTTCAAACATACGATCAATACATATGGGTGAGGGACCACATGGCTAGCTCAGGTGGCGGAGAAACGGCCCAAAGAGCTAGAAGAAGGTTGCAAGGGGCTGCTGGCTGACGGCTGAGGTTCATCACGTAGAAAAATTTCTCCTAGGGATATTGCCCACGAAGTGGTGGGTAACATCTGGCTCCAACTAGGAAGTGATCTATCGAAGAAGTGGGCAAGGCTACTCGAACGGGAGGTCACGAGAACTGCAGCAATCTCTTGGTCACCATAGACCTATTATCTGCACATGTCAATGATCAAAGCCATGGGGAAGCATGATTTTCACGGTGTCTTATGATCACCCATGCTTAATGTCAGCTCGTAAAATCCACAAGTAATGAAAAAATGAAATTTTTAGTATAAATGTAGCTAATCTATCATGAGAAATATCACATGAGGTTAGTTCTAATGCAAAAATCAACATGTAATGCATCCTACTCTAACATGCATATAGTACAGAGTCAAGTTCCCATCGGAAAGTACTCCGTTAGGAGTTGTCCATTTACGGGAAGGGGGGCCGCCTCACCTTCTTTAGTCTCCAAGTGATACATATTTATCCCTATTGTATCAACTATCTTGAAGGGTCCTATCCATAGATTATCCCATTTTTTATGCATACCCGATTTCTCCCTTCTTTTATCCCACAAGAGTACCAGGTCCCCAGGTTTAAATGTTCTAGTTTGCGTGTGTTTGTCAAAATCAGTTTTCATCTTGTCATGACTACGAGCAAGTTGATCAAGGGCTTTCCTCCTGTTTTCATCGCTTTCAATGATTTGATCAATATGGGACTGTACAACATCCTATTGTTCGGGAAAGGATTTCAAGCACTCAAGGATAGGTAGTTGGAGCTGCATAGGTAACTTTGCCTCAGACCCATATACCAACTGGAAGGGATTGAATCTAGTGGAAGCCTTTACTGTGGTTCAGTCAGCCCATAGGGCATGTTTGATCTTGCTATCCCAATCTCTCTTATGTTCACCTATAGTTCTCTTGATAATTCTAATGAGGTTCTTGTTTCTTGGTTCAGCTTGATTGTTTCCCCGGGGTAAATAATTAGAGGAGTGAGACAATATTATACCATATTTATTACATAGGGATTTGAGAGCCATGGAGTCAAAAGCCTTAGAATTGTTAGTCACGATTTTAGTAGGAACCCCGAATCTGGTAATGATTTTGTCCTCAAGGAAATCCATAACCACCTGATCAGTCGGTGTTTTGGTTGGTATGGCTTCTACCGACGTAGTGAAATAGTCAGTTGCTGTGAGAATCCACTTATGTCCATGACTTGAATTTTCTTTAAACTCATCAATGAAGTCAAGGCCCCAGTGTCGAAAGGGGGAATCCACCACCACATTTTCCAAGGGCATGGCGGCTAAATGAATTTTTCCAGCAAATAATTGGCAAGGTTGGCATTTTTTTACAAAGTTCAAGGTATCAACAAATATGGTGGGCCAATAGTAACCTACCCTCAAGATTTTGTGAGTGGTGGTTCAGGAAACATAATGTCCCCTAAAAAACACAGCATGAAACTCTTTTAATAACTTCTCAGATTATTCCTTGTTGACACACCTAAGGACCACCCCATCGGGGCTCATCCACCTGAGTCCATCTTGGGTTAAGGAGAACTTAGAGGACTTTAGTCTTAGGGATATTCTTTTGTGGTCAGTTAGGTGAGGAGGGGCAGACAGGTTTTTCAAGTGATAGACAATGTCCTTGTACCATTCATCTTTCTCGAGTTCAATAGCAGTGACGCATAGTTTCTCTTTCTCTCCTTCTCTAATGGCCTCGTTATTTCTTTCAGTCATCATTTCAGCCAAGCCTTGGCCCCGGATAATTTTCTTTGGGAAAATGTCAAGGTCGTATTCATGGATTTTTGATACCCATTTTCCCCTGGATCCAAGACAATCAAATTGGGACAACACATCCTTGACAGTAGGGTATGGGACATATGCATATATCTTGTTGTAACCAACATAGGCCCTAAAGTGTTTGACAAACTTGACAAGAGAGTATGCTTGTTTTTTGGTGATGGTGTATCTTGTCTCAGCATCGTGGTGTGGTTTGCTCGTAAAATCTATGGGTCTCTCGTCTGCCTCATCATCCTTTTGCATAAGTATCCCAACAATAGTGTCTCTAGAGGCAAAGGAATAAATGATAAAATCCTTAGTATAGTCAGGGCTAACTAGGACCGGAGCGGAAGAAATCCTTTTCTTTATTTCCTCAAAGGCTTCATTTTTTCTAGGATTTTGTGTGTACGGAGTGTTTTTCTTCAAGAGGTCACTCATAGGTTTGACAATTTCAGCAAAGTTGGGTACGAATCTTCTCACAAAATTTATTTTTCCAAAGAATGACCTTAAGGCATCTTGATTCATGGGATAAGGAATATTCCTGATAGCTTGGATTCTCTCGGGATCAATGCTAATCCCATCTTTAGAGACTATATGTCCGAGAAACTTACCCTTGTCCACACCAAATATTGACTTTTTAGGATTGAGAGATATGTTGTATCATCTACATTTCTCAAATACCTTCCTCAAATGTTTGCAATGGTCTTTCCTATCTTTAGAGGCCACGGTCAAATCATCTTGATAGATTTCCATGATCTTCCCGATGAGGTCCCTAAATTCAAAGTCCATGGCCCTCTGAAAGGTAGACCCAACATTAAGGAGGCCAAAGGGCATTCTCAGGTACATGTACGTTCCCCATGGCATAGTAAAAGTAGTTTTCAAGCGTTCTTCCTCTGTGACAATAACTTGGTTGTATCCAGAGAAGCCATCCAAGAACAACACCATTTGAGACCCAGTTATTCTTTGCAATAGGTTTTCCATGTTGGGAAAGGCATAATTTTCTTTTAAGCATCCATGATTAAGGTCCCAAAATTCAATACACATCCTGATGTTACCAGTGTTTTTGCGGGTGATCACAGGGTTGGAGATCCATGATGAATTTCGAACGGGGGCAATGATCCTTGCGTCAACCATATTTTGGAGCTCTTCCTTTACAAGGGGGGCGAGCTTTGGATTCATTCGTCTTAGTTTTTTCTTAATAGGCTTCACCCCTTCCTTGAGAGGAATCGTATGTTGGATAATATCAAGGCTATATGCTTTTATATCATCATAGGACTAGGCAAAGACATCCTTAAATTCTCTCAATAGTTTTTCCAGCTCACCTTTCTTATTTAGAGAGGTTCTTTCCAATCTTAATGATTTGGGGAGAGGTCACAGATCCTAAATTTAGATCCAGCGTATCAGGGGTTTCTTGATTTCCATTGCTAGTAATGCTAATGTCATTTCTATCAAAGTGTTGCTCATTGATCGCATCCTTATCTTTTGTGCGGGAATTTTCATGGTCTTGTAGGAAATTATTTATGTCTTGGTCTATAATATCCCCCAATGGGATATTTGACTAATTTTGCGGAAATTTTATTAACCCAACATTTTACAATAAAACTACTGAATCAATTAATATAATATTGCCATGTAAAATAAAAACACATAAAACACTGCAATCACACATAGAACATGAAAAATCTCAGCTTTTATTATAAATAATAACGGGGGTTACATATAGATCTGACGCAAAAAGAGTTGAGATGGAGAACTGGCCATCAATATAAATTGCTGCATTGCACTGGCCTCAAACTGAACTGTTGCCTCTCCCTCCGGCAACCACTGTCACTGACCCACTGAAGATAATGAAGCACAAGTTGAAGATCTGAATGATCCTCACACCAATCGTTGAAGCTCTGCGAAACTTCTGAATGAATCCTCCTCAAGAGAGTTTGGTTTTCGTCCAACTCACACAAATCACCCGAGGATTTCCGTCTTGGGGCTACCAATGGAGTAGAGAACCAAGTTTTCAAACCTCTCACACAAGAAAATGATATGATCCAAAGATATCTCTCAATGGCCTCCTTCCTTTCTTTTATAGATCTCTTGGAGCCTTCTAGAGCCTTATTTTATTATTATTTTATTCATGGAGCACTTTTCCCTCTTATTAAAATATTCCTTTTTAATGCAGAAAAGAGTAAATAAGCTACCACGTCTCCTCCGGTCATTGAAACTCTTGTCCAACCGATCCATCATGTAGGTATCCTCGTCTCGGTTCCAATGAGCTATTACACTAAGGTGTTCTATCATGTATTCCTTCCGGAATGCCACCTTTAGCGTAATTAACTGAGTTAAGCCCAAAAATAACTCAATTTTCTGAAAGTTGTCGGAATGCACCGGAACAAAAGGCAAGTTGCTCGGATGATGGAATACATCAAACGAATGCCATCTGACCACATAGAAACTCCTCAAAACTCCTCCAAAAATCCTCTGAACTCTCCAATGACACCAACCTATACCTGTGACCTGTCTACTCCTAACTCTGGAAATCCAACCTAACCTTGTCGTAGGTGAAACCAAAAAAAGGAATATTACAAACCTTCTGCCCCAAGATTGCTTTCCCTCAAGCAATCCAAATATGTGGTCTACTCTGTTGGTCCAACGCAACTCAGACCCAATGCCCGAATCCCATACAAACCCCCTGGTGCTACTATGTGCCTGTGTCAATCCACCCAGAATAGACCCCTCAATGCCGAGATCCCAAACTGATCTCTCACTGTACCTGTCAACAAGCAATCCTCCTGGATCCCAATGCCACCATGGCCAATCATCGCCCAAGCCCACGGCTCAGACTGCGCACTGCCTCTGGCTATAGCTGATGCTCTATGAGGTGAAGACCACGGCTTCTGCTGTGCTGTAGCTATGACTGTGTAAGATGCCCCATCAACTGTGTACCAACTCATCACCTCTCTCCAATCCAACCCCTGACTCAATCCAATGCTGATCCTGCTCTCCTGAAACTGGGATGGAATGCTGAAGAAACGTCAATCTGTGCCCCACTGCCAACTGGAATCTGTATCATCTGCCATGTCTAAAGGCCCCTGCTCTGTTGTGCTCCCTACGAAGAAGATCTTACCATCAAGAGGGTACCAACTCATGATCTCCCGCCAATCTATACTGGAAGAAGGATCCAAGGTAGTGACAACTGCATACAGAACATGTCTAGAGCGTTGTCGCTAGCCTGTACTCAACTCATGCTGCTCTGCCCCTTCTGCTGACGAGATTTGCCTGTAGAGGAAGGCCCCTACCTCTATAAAGTGCCAAAGTGGACTAGATATGTTGCAAGCCCCATCGATGTACTCCTGGAGAATGCAGCTCCCTGAAAGTACTACAGCCCTGCTGACTGCACGTGCATCTATCTGCACCTCATCGGTGTCGGCCCAAAGATGTATGCTCCACCATCTCCAATAGCTCCCCCCTCTCCTGATCAGGAATGTCATGGTCCCGCTGTCTACTAGCCCCCTGCAGAACTATCCCATCAACTTCCAACATCTCCAGAGGATATGGATCTGCAACTACTGTCACTGTACCCGATGTTTGTGTATCTGACTGCTCCTCAACGGCTGACCCCAAGGTTAGCCACATATCCATCAGAGACTCAATGTGAGCCTCCATCTAGCTCTCCCCCAACGGACTCTCATGCATTATGTGCATAGTATCCTCCTCTGCTGACTCTTGCTCCATCATATACTGCTCCGGCTGAATCGTCACAAGTGACTCATCACCCTGAGTATCTCTTGTAGAGTCCCCTGACTGCTCACCCTTCACACTGGGATACAGCTCCGACCTACTGTCATCATCTCTGCATGACTGCTCTCTCTCCCTAGAAACATCCTCAGTTGATCCCATTGACTCATCTGAAGAAGAGTCCTCATCGTGGCATACAGAAGGAGTGTCTACCTACTCTACCTCTGCCACCTCATCTGCATCTCTCAAACATGAGTGATCAGGCCCCCAAGGTTCTTTGCAAATGAAGCAAAGTCCCTTCCTCCTCAGCTCATTTCTGCTGCCTGATCCGCCAAACTGGAGCAGCTCCTCCCTGGTTAAATATCTCCTGAAATGCTCAATGTTCTGCTCAACTACCCCTTGGGCTAGCTCATAAGCATCAAGTGAGACCAACTGCTCTCTCCTCCAAATGCTCAGCAACCTAGTTTGCAACTCCCGGCAAATGGCCTCACGGACTCCCATACATGACGACAGGATGGTCTGTATGTGTGCTATGACTATGTCAGAATGATGTCTCCTAATGTTGAAGAAGCATTGGAACATCTGTAGAATCAAGTCATCACACTCAAGATCAAACATGACCTCATAAGTCTGGGTCATGGCAATGACTTCTAAAACCTTAAGCTTCCTCCCAAATGTAGGGCCTGCACAGTTGTCCAAATCTTGAAAAGTTCCTACTATCAATCTGAAAATTTTCTTCATAACATCATCATTGTAGGGAGGAAAGGGTGTTGTTATCCTCAAAATATCACTGAAACAATAGGCAACTATAAGCTTGACTCTCTCACTTGGATGTTCCAAGAATCTGTCTTGTACCAATGCAAGCATAGATGGCTCCAAAGCCCCAATTTAAACTCCAATCAGATTGCTCTATCTTCGGAGATAGGATTCCAGTTTCTCCAACATGGGAAAGTCATTTTTTGATCTTCGGCTCTTTAAGTCCATCCCAAGTGCATAAAGCCAATTTCCCACTTCTCTCTCCTTCTGTAAATTCCTCGGATGCCTTTGCTGGAGCAAATTATTTACCTTCTTGGAGAAGGGTCTGTTATTCTGTCTTGTTTTTGGCTCATCAAAAGAAGCATGGTAGTTTAAGGAACCAATATCTGCATTGTTGGGTTGATTTAATTGTTTTAATTCCTTCAGAAGTTCTGTGAACCTGTCCATGGTTTTTCCTGATGATGACAACTGTAATGGTGATATTGATACCACTAAGTCTACTAAGTGTGTCTTTTCCCTGGATAGATAATATGGGCATATATAACCAAAATATAAAATCCTAAAATAAACACTTAGGACAATATTTTGATGTCAGTGACACAATTAGTAGAGAAAATGCATCTCTGTTTATTGGGACAGTTGTACATATTCATTTCATTATTAGATATAATCCAAAAATTGCATATTGATGAGAGGGATAAAGATAAGGTATAGAACAAGAGAACCTGAATCTTGTCCTCAGTAATATCTTCTACAAATGTCTGGCTGTCAACTAAAATTTGTCCCCATTTGGTGATCCGATTTTCAATTGCTTCGAACAGTTGCTGGAAAGGATATTTTTAGCTTTCCTGGCTCAAGGACAGATTATGTTTACGAATTTCCACTTTCATTCTGCCAACCGTTGCACCAAAATCATTCACGTGGCATTTCGTCCGTCTCTCTCCCACCCACAGTGATCTCTACAATGGACAGGCCTGAGACTATGGGCCGCTTGCCCCGACTAGGCTGCACGTAGGGCCAGGATGAAAGCCCTCGACTTCGGCCTTTAATGCCCAGAAATGCAGCATGTACACGTTATCCAGACCCACAAACTTTCACTTCGGTCCTGGAGACAATTGCTCAATATTTAAACTTGATTCAACCCCCATTTTAACGACGGCTTAAAAATAAATGCAGCTTGGTCACTACTGTAATGTTCCCCTGTAATAATTCTCGGCCTTCCAAGTAATCGTGTACTTGAACATCAAATATGCCCATAATGTCGGTAGCACGAAAACTACTTTAGCGTGACCATGGGAGGCAATTTATGACCACAGTGTTTGACGCTTTGGAATGGCGATGCAAAACTCAATCAGATGGAAATCAACTCGTGCGACGTTGAATTACGACTATCCCCGGTTTGACAAACATGTTGATTCCCCTGGCGTCTGGCTTTCAACATGAAAGAGAATGGCTCTCGAAGAAAAGAAAAAAAAAATCGCAGCTCCTGTAATAAGTGACCAGCCTTGGTGCTCGACAGCTCAAAAGATTTTGTCCTCGATTTATAAAGTCGGCCACTTGAAAAAATTCTTGGCACCATATGAAAACCTTGGTTGATTGCCCTCAGTCGAATGCGCAACCCATCTCCAAAATCGACCCACGCATGGTGTGTGGCGTCAATCACAACTGCATTATTGGCCACTGCCACATATGTTGTGATACTCTCCTCATTTAGTCAACGAGTGGCCCGCCTTCAGGTTAATCTATGGGCTTCAAGATTCTTATACTTCGCTTTCAGCGAGCGATTTGATTTAGAAGTGAAACAAAACTAAACTCATTGATCCCACGACAACACAAATTCGTTATTCGTTCCTTCTTTTTAACAGAATTTTGGTCAATAAAATGTCTGACCTCTTCATACTAAGCACAATTTTTGTCACTCCTTTACAAAAGAATTCTTCTGCAACAAGGTGTGACCCCGAGAGATTTGGCACTTTCAAAATTAAACCCTTGAACCTTGCAAATAAAATTCGCTCCAGTGTTAGACTAAACCCTTGACTTGGCCTTCTCAAATCAATCCCATGGCTGAGCCAAGATCAACGCTCTAATACCACTGTAATATCCCCAAATGGGATATTTGACTAATTTTGCGGAAATTTTATTAACCCAACATTTTACCATAAAACTACTGAATCAATTAATAGAAGATTTCCATGTAAAATAAAAACACATAAAACACTGCAATCCATTAAAAAATAGAACAGGAAGAATCTCAGCTTTTATTATAAATAATAACGGGGGTTACATATAGATCTGACCCAAAAAGAGTTGAGATGGAGAACTGGCCATCAATATAAATTGTTGCACTGCGCTGACCTCCAACTGAAATGTTGCCTCTCCCTCCAGCAACCGCTGTCACTGACCTACTGAAGATAATGAAGCACAATTTGAAGATCTGAATGATCCTCACACCAATCCTTGAAGCTCTACGAAACTTTTGAATGAAGCCTCCTCAAGAGAGTTGGGTTTCCGTCCAACTCACAGAAATCACCCGAAGGTTTCCGTCTTGGGGCTACCAATGGAGTAGAGAACCAAGTTCTCAAACCTCTCACACAAGAAAATGTTCTAATCCAAAGATATCTCTCAATGGACTCCTCCCTTTCTTTTATAGATCTCTTGGAGCCTTTTAGAGCCTTATTTTATTATTATTTTATTCATGGAGCACATTTCCCTCTTATTAAATATTCCTTTTTAATGCAGAAAAGAGTAAATCGGCTACCACATCTCCTCCGGTCACTGAAACTCTTGTCCAATTGACCCATCATGTAGGTATCCTCGTCCCGGTTCCAATGAGCTATTACATTAAGGTGTTCTATCATGTATTCCTTCCGTAATGCCACCTTGAGCATAATTAACTAAGTTAAGCCCAAAAATAACTCATTTTTCCAAAAGTTGTCGGAATGCACCGGAATGAAAGGCAAGCTGCTCGGATGATGGAATACATCAAGTGAATGCCATCCGACCACATAGAAACTCCTCAAAACTCCTCCAAAAAGCCCTTGAGCCCGCTGATGACACCAACCTATACCTGTGACCTGTCTGCTCCTAACTCTGGAAGTCCAACCTAACCCTATCATAGGTGACACCAAAAAAAGGAATATTACATGGTCATCCTAAAAAATAAGCCAGTGCTCTTCATAGTCAGGGATGGAAGGTCTATGGATTGTGTTAGTGATGCATTTGCCTCTTCTTGCAACAACCAAGGTATTGGCCATGTCATTCAAAGATTGGTCAAATGCTTGGAAGGATATATCATCGAACCCCTTAAGCATGTGAGTGATCCTTTCTTCGTAGGGTTTCAGCTTCTCATCCTTTGTGTTAAAAGTTCCCCTAATTTGTGAGATAGCCAAATTAGAATCCCCTATTATGATCAATTGTTGAATCCCTCTTGATTTGGCTGCTTCAAGACCTAACAATAGGGCCTTATATTCGACAATGTTATTAGTGCAGGTGAATTAGAGTCTTATGGAAAACAAAAGGTATTCTTCGCATGGGGAGATGATTACAATGCCAGCTTCCGCCCCAGATTTGGAATGTTCCCCATCAAATTACATTACCCATAATCCCGAGGGGGGAGGGGGAGCAACATGCTCATTTTTGAAAAGCCTCCATTCTCCAATTTTGTCATTTCTTCTTCTAGGTCATTTCCAATTTCATAATAGGATGCAATCATAGAGGCAGAGAATCCATGCCTAGGTACCCACACATAAGATTTTTCTTTCCACGAGAGATAAATGATGAAGCCATCTTCACTAATGGATAGGTTACAATCTTCAGGCAACTTTTTGGACACAATCATTCCCCATGATGGGGGTGCTTCTACCACAAATATATTGATGGAGAATCTTTTTTCCGGATATGTATGAAGAAAGGTCTTCACCCCTTCCATGATCCCACATACCTCAAGCTCATCAAAGTTCAAAATCATTTTAGCAAGACATTTCTTCAAAATTTTGAGTCCTAACTTTTTCATAATGCTTGAAGACATGATGTTGATAGGTCTGTTAGAGTTTAGGATGCAATTTCTTAAGGTGAAGTTGTTTAGTCCAAGGGATATGTAGAATGGATTGCTTATATCCAAGGCTAGTCTCAATGGGACTTTCAGGATAGCATCAAGAGGCTTCTCCTTTACTTTGGGGGTGTCTTGGGGTAGAACATCTTCTTCATTTGGGAAATATTCCTCATCATTGGCTGAAATATCTTCCTCAACCTGTAACATATTCATAGATGTTTTCCTCATAGTTTGATCAAGGTCGAATATGATATTTTGCACTTGGAAGAGGTTATCAGGTTCCTTATTTTGGTCATCAAAAGCTAACTTTCCTGTGAAAGCGTTTAGGTACACAACCAATGTTATTTCTTTTGGAGGGGTTATATGGAAAGGCGCGAATGATGGTATTGAACCTGTGATTGACTTCCACAACGGATTCATCATCCTTCTTTCCGATAGATAAAAGGCCCTTTTATAGTTGAACCACATCCTTTTTATGGTACCATCCCTTTCCAAATGTTTCAATGAATCCCTCCCATGAAGAGATGGATGATGGAGGAAGAGAGAGATACAACCCACGGGCTTTTCCTATTAAGGTTGTGGCAAAGGAAATCATGTTGTTGAACTCATTATAAGATTCCCCACACGTCGAACCTTCAAATTTTAGAAGGTGTTCCTGGGGATCTTCCTCCCCACTAAATGTAGGTATGTTAGAATCCTTAGGTAAAGGAGTGAATAATCATATTTGAACGGTTGAGAGGCATGAAGATTTTATATTTTTGTTTTACCCTGATAATCCTCCTATCAAAGAATAAAGTATGAAATTCATGACTCTTTATACGATGATAGGTTAAAATCTCACGGCCTTCCATCTTGAGATGGAGATTGTGAAGTCGTCAGAAGAATATTTATTAGTGTTGTCAATGAACCAATTCCTAGATGGTTCACTAGGGAGGCACACCTATTTCCTCCCTGGAAACGATGCCAGAAATGTTACCACTCAAACCAGCACGGGATCTAAAAGTGTTTCCTAAGAGGGCAACTGCTAGGTTTAGGGCAACGATGGAGGCTTATCTCACTATCACCACAGCTACGACTCCCTCCTCTTTACAGACTTTCACCGATGGGAGGAGTCTCGATGCTTTCTGGAAGCCAGTTATGAAGGATATATCAATGAATAGGTGTGAATTGATCCCATAAACCCTTTCCCTGGTGTTGTCGCACAGAATGTCTAGGCACCGCGACAACGGTTCAGATCAGGGGGCTGTCACCCTGATCCCCAATCTCTCTATTTAAGCTATCTCCTTGCAGATTAAGAGGGGTAGACCCTAACGAAGTGAAGAAGGAGAACTGATTGGAAACCAACCAATTCAGGAGACACAGTCAAATGACAAAATACTTGTTAAGATTTAACGAGATTTTACAGATTAAATTAGATTAAAAGTTTAAGACTAGTGCCTTGTGGAGTCAAATTATCCCGTTATGAAATTAAGATCAAGTATCTGATAGATAATTTCTGCTAAAGAGGACAATTATCCTACTATGAAAATAACAATCCACCACCATAGTATTCAATTCTTCAATTAAATGCTCAATTTATCAAATTGGAAGATAAGCCCTTTTCAACAATGCGACTTAACATTCAATTAAACACTTTCATAATCCTTCAATATTATGCATTAACAATGTTCAATCTAGGAAATAAAGACATGCAATTTATCATCACTTGAAAATTCTCAAAGTTGACTAGGCAATTAATATCAATTTCAAGCAATTTAAAACCACAATTAGAGTTGGTTAAACGACCATCGATCCCAATAGATGCTAAGCATGAAGAAATACTTTTAAACAATTTAAATTCCGAAAAGATATTATCATGAAAGGACCATCGAATTTAAATGCTAAACATTTCAAACAATTCTGAATTAAAATGATCTTCTTAGTAAATCCGATCCAGAAATTTGAATTTAGTCTATAGTCAAACTTTAGATAAAAATTTGAAATTTCACCTTTGACTATGCAATAATTTAGATCTTTAACACCCAAGACAAACTTTCAAACAAAACAAAATTTCCTAATGTTAAAAGTTAATTTTTTTTTTAATTTTTAAATTTTTTCGAGAATTTTTTAAAGTTAAAAATTTCATTAAAGTTTTTGGGCTTTTTTTTTTTAATTTTTTTAAAATTTTATATTTTTAGTTTTCTCAAAAAATATAAATCTAAAATTAAAAATACTAAATCTAAAACTAAAGTTCAGAAATCTAAAGAAAATAAAATCTAAAATACAAAAATGAAAAAGTTTAAAAGTGTTAGAATTATTTAAATTTTAAATTTTTTCCCAAGTCTAAAGATTAAAAAAGAAAACTAAAAAGTCAAACCTAAAAATTAAATTAAACGCAACCTAACCACAACGAATAAAATGAAAAGATCTAAAGTCTAAAAAAAAAAATAGAATGTGTTAGCTTGTATTGTGTGCAAGTCGAAAAGGAGGCAGCAAGGAAGCAAGAGGACGCGGAGGCTGCAGAAGAAATGCGATGGGTAGGCAATGCGAATGATTGTGGACAGGAGAATGGGGAAAACACAGGGAAAGAGGGCAACAGGAGATGGACACAAAAAATCAAGGAAGCTGGAGGACACGAAGGTGAGTTGCGATAGCAGGGTGGAAATCACGCAGGCAGGACAGAGGCTGTGGAAAAATAACTGCGGATTGAGGGCAGAGTATGGCATCGGGTACGGAAAAGGGAAAGCTTAACGGATGAGGGCACGCAGAGGGTTGAGGGATAGGCAGGAGGAACGCATGCAGGTTGAGCGGACGCGTGAGGAATGTACGGATAGGACGGGGGCAGCAAGGAAGGTTGCGTGAATGCTGAGGGATGGCAGCCAGTGAGGAAATGGGGCAGCAGACAAAAAAATATAAAAATTTGCAGGCCAATGGGGATACAGATAAGTTGATTTTGAGGAATGACGCAAGCAGGAGCAGATCAAGGGAGTAGCTACATGCATACAACGCAGGCACACAGATTTTTCAAATTTTTCTTGAGAGAATTTGATTTAAAACAAATGCACCTGTAATTATTTAATCTTTAAGGCGAGATCAAGCCCAGATCTGCAACCAGATTTGATCCTGAGGTCAGATCTTACCCTCTAGGGCCTAGATCTGGCTCATATCTAAAAAAATTCTTTGAAAATCTCCCAGTACAACTTGCACAAAACTAGAAACAAGAGACCCAAAAACCCAGTATATACACAAAAAATAAAAACCCCAAAGACCCGGTGAGTTAAAAATAAATAACGATATTTACAAATCTACAATGCTATTTTACAAATCTGTTAGATCAAAACCCTCCATGGTCAGATTTAACTTTAAACTCGATAAAAGATTAAGATAAGTTTTTATTTTAGGCACAAGCCCTAGAAAAACCCTGCAAAATGGAATTTAAGGTAAGCCCGGGGAATTAGATCCGGAGGGATCTTCAGATCTTATCTCCTTGGGAGTCATCTAGTCTAGCCGAGGACTTCCCCAAATGCCCAATTCTAAATCCAAAAGATTTCTGCACACTTAAAGTTAAACTGTTAAATCAATAGAGAAATAAGATAAAAGATAAAATTTTCAAGAGTTAGAGATAGCTGCTAACTCAATCCAATTAATATTCTTACCCTAAATCCAGTAACCTAAGCAAAATACCTGTGCAATAGATTACTCTATAAAATGCATTAATCAACAATTCATTGAAATAATCACCAACAGAATATAAAGAACAAGTTTGCCATAAAATGTTGAAGAGGAACACCAGCATCAAAATAAAACCCCAAAGACTTTGTTTGTATTATTCCAGAAAGTATTACAGGAGAGCTTCAAAAGCTAGTGCACGATCAAGAGATCGGATGGCTGAAAGACTGACAAATACCTTTAATTTATAAGATAAAATCTCCAACAACTAGTTCAATTGATCCCCGTCAAAGTAATCTCGATCGTCGAAAAAGATTTGATTATCTTTTAATCTCGTCCGTCGAAATTATAAATTTTTGAGGAAATTCGAATTTATCATTTAATTCCTTTTTAATTAACTCAAAAATAATATTTTTGAGTTAGTTACCTCAAAAATTTGACTTTGACTTAACCACCAAGGCCCAAGGGTCCAAAATTTCTCGAAATTCTCAATATTCCCTTGGCCTGGGACCTTTAAAAATTTGTTTTTTAAGGACCCACGAATTTTGCCTTTGAAGAATTTTAAATCACCTAGGACTTAAAATTAATTAAATTTCTGGGTTAGGATTTTTAATTTAATTTGGCCAGAAAATTTAATTAATTGACTGAGAGGGGATTTAATTATTTTTCCAACCCTCTTTACATAAGATAAATACACACTGACACATGAAAGGGGAAAATCCATTCGGAATAGACCCTCAAATAGCTACCCAATTCTGTGACTCAAAACATGATATAGTAGACCAAGTAGCTTGTAATAAAATAATCTAGCCAATTAGCTAGAATTATTCCCAAACTAATTTACAAAGACTCAATAGAAAACACTAGGACTCACTTAGTATCTTGACAACAAAATCCACCCTAGCTTTGGGGTGAGGCTGGAGGGAAAAAATTTGCCGATCACTTGTGTTGAGAAACACAAATGAATCAGTGAGATAAAAAACCTCCTAGGACAGAAATCGCCACCAAAATATTAGGCTTACCTAGTTTGTTACATACATGATGGTCTTACTTAGATCATTTACGTCATAAACATGCAAAATGGGTTTACATCGTTTACAAAACTGCCGACTGATGATGAAATCTGAATGGTGTGAACACCTCGAACATGATAAATCCCATTAAAAAAATGGTGGTGTACTGCTATGGGGTCGTTGACACAGAGTGGTCAACATCTGGGATAGAATAAAGAGTGAGACTTGCTTGCCTTTTAAGCAAGGGACTTGATCTTTTAAGGGAAGGGGGTGAGGATTGGAGGGAGAGGATGAAGGGTACAACTTGTATAGGAACTTCTGGATCTCTAAAATCCTATAAGAACTTGGATTCCCAAATAGTCCTTGATGAATAGTATTTAACAACAAATGGGACCACACGAGGTCAAATGGACCCAGCCCAGGTTCGGGTATGGAATATAGCAATCAATGATGCTTCTATCCTGGACAAGGTGAGGGGGAAGGATCAAAAGAGAATTTTTGCTTCGAAGGTCAAATTGATCCTGCCAGGTGCTAGCCCTGGGAAACAAAGGGAAAAACTTGGTCCTAGAGCTAGGGCTTGAGATATCTGGAGATTCGACCGTCGAGATTGGCCCAAGTTCATAGGAGAGTGAGGTTACCCACCAATGCAGTTGCCTCTTGGTGATCGAAATTTTCCTGTGGCTAGATTCCTGGGAGTTTGATTCCCTTGGTGACCTAATGAGGCTAGACCTGGGGAAAAGGGGGAAAATGTGAAAAAAGAAGGGAAAATTACCACCCTTTTGTGAGGGACCAGTGCTTGATTCACTTGGGGATATGGAATCAAGGATAATAATGAAGAACAATTCAGTTTCTTGTTCAAGGAGGCCCAGAAAGTCAACTCCGTCCAATGTTAGAGGAAAGATAAGAAAAGTGACTTTCAAGCATTTATACTTCATACAAATGGTGCAAGCTTATCGAGATAAAATGATCTCTAGTACATTTCACTCATCTAACAATGGCCCATACATCGAATAAGCTAAATAGACACACAATTCCACATTTCAATTATGCAGCAATTTGTCCTAATTATAACAAAATCCAGTAGTATGCAGCAACAAGAAAATAAGCTTCAAATTTACACTTACAATATTAGAGAGTATACCGAACCAGCATCACATTTTCACATAAGAAACTCCAAGATAGAAATAGCCCAAATCCATACATCAAAATTCATCCATCATCCAAAAATCTCCACCAAGGAAAAAATGCGAAATTCTCTTAAGAGAGATAGATCCCAAGTCAAGTGATGATACAAATGGATCCAACTAACTCCTATTTATACCCCTTTTAGGAGTTCTATTTAGCTAATGAGCCTACATTAGCCCCTAAAAATAAAATAATGTGCAAATAAAACAACTTTTTGTGACAAGCCCACCAAACTAGCTCATAAATGGAATAGTAAGCCTCTCAGGCAGATAATAATATATGTATGTCGTGGGGCCCTTCAAAGGCCTAATAATATCCGTAAGTTCCATAATGATGAATAAACTCCTCAAAATATGATGGACATGGGGTGGCCCCTTGTTCTCCAAGTAGTAGACCTGTGGTGCTCCCAGTGGGTGTGGGGGCACACGAATGATCGCATGGGTCTCCATATGAGTTGAATATGCCTGTAGATCCTCTGCAAGGGCTCAAATTATGGAATGAACGCTGCCATGTCATTGTACAAGTCCTGGGACACCTGCCAAGTGTGTGGTGCTCCTATGGGGCCTGCTGAGCATAGTGTACCAAGTGCATCATCCTCGTCCCAAAAGAGGATCCAAAGTAATCTCTGGACATCGGTGAGGATCTATGGAGTGTTGTCTGCTGCTATGGAGGCCCATTGTATGCAGAAATCTACTGTTAGATCTGGTTATGCTCCTCCTACTTAATTAATTTATTAAGCTGAAAATTCAGATTAATATCGAAGCAAAACACATAACAGACTTTCACCAATCCAGATCTAGAAAAAGTACATGCACACATAGACAAAGTGACACGGTGATTTTCTGGACAAATAGTCCCTGGAAAAACCCATTGCGGGAAAACCGGTCTGCTGGCTGCTGGAGGGTTTTATTATTAATAATTTTCTCAATACAACAAATTTGGGTTCCATATCTGGAAAACCCGACAGAGAAATAATAGATCTGCAACTCATTGGCTGTTCTGAAGCCAAAATAATGACTGATCCACACCCTCAAACGAGATTTACAAGACTAAGCCAAAATTAGGCCCTAGAAACCCCAGCCTACCCCTGAAGCCCCTGTGTCAGCCTATGAAGCCCCTGCGTTCCTCAATGCTAACCTGGAAAGGGCTGCGTTACCCCAGACTGGGTGACACAATCCTTACGCTTCCCCTTAGGGTCTCTGCATAATCCATGAGGGCTTCTAGTTGAATCACGTTGTCCTGGGAGGGACTTTGCAACACCTACGTAGCACAGTAGCTGCCCTCTCTGTTGATGCTCTCATGCTTCTCTGCGCTGCCTCTCTGAGCTGATCTTTGCCTCTTGCTAATTCTAGACCCTGGGATCAGATCATCCCCTTGGCCTAAATTCCCCTCTCTGCAGCTGAAACACTTCTGAGAATTCTTAGCAAACCCGCCCTAGAATCTCAGCTTAGCTTCAGTGCTCTGCCTCTGTGTGTCTTTACAAATGACCCCAAGCGTTTCCTTTATACTTTTCTCGTTGGGAAACCAATGACCATGATCAGATCTTGAATCAATGTCTAAGATTAAAAGAAAGCTTGATCCGTGTGACTTAAGACAATTTCATCACATGTTTAATTTAATTAACTTTAATTATTTCATTTCCCTAAGTTTAGACTTAAAAAATACATTAAAATAATTAATTAAATATCTCCCAAACCAGATGAAATTTCCTAGATCCCTTTCTGGGTCTTGTAGATCAAGTGTAATTTAGTCCCTCCACACAATTTGGGAGCTAGAGCACAATTGATGCTACCCAAAATACACAAAATCGCAACACATGGCTCTCTACACACACCCTACATGTGCCAATGTAGCCCTCTGGGAGGTTAGGACCCCATATAGGGAGACCAAACCCAAATGGACACCACCTGCAATCCTGTATAAGATCCAATGCATCCCATAGCCTTTCAGTACAACAAGTCATTAGAGTAATCGTGTAAAATAGCTTACAAACAATAGATAACAAAGTGGGCATTTCATGATGGCATTCCCTTTCGTAGTGGGCTTTGGCATGTGCTAGTGTCTCCAAGCTCTTAAGGGGGTTAGCTAAGTACCTTATTTAGTGGTTTCTACCCTTAAAGGGGATAGAATGTCCAAGGTACATCCTTCAAATGGGGGTGGAAAGTGATAACGAAGCGAAATGGAGTAGGGAATGATAGGGACAATCCTGTACCACATATTGGGGCAGCTAGATATGGGAAGACCACACTTTGGTATATAATGTGTAGGAGGGAGAAATCGTGGTACATGAGGTGCCCCGACCTTTATTTTCCTCCCTTGTTTATATGATTTTTTCCTCTTATGAATTTTCTTTAATTAACTGCTCGGGGCTCAAAGGATAAGAGCATGATGTGTAAGATATAGCAACAATTACCCCTTTAAGGTAGGTAGGTTCATTTCCCTCCAGGGGTTGGGACAATCATGGGTTCCTGAATGATAAAGGAGGCTCATCTAGGGCCTATGAAACCAGGGTGATGACCATGGGTATGGGTTAAAGCTCATGTATTGGCTTTTTCCCACGTGTTAATCATTTTTTTGTCTTGTCCATCTTTTGCATTTTGTGGTACAATTTCCTGTTGAATGTGGCAAATTATGCTTTTAATTTTTCTTTTAGTTGCTTCCACATCTAGGGCATCATTACAGGCTTGACCCAAGGTGGGGGAAAGGGGATAGGGAGGTTGACCCTGTGTGGACCCATAGAGGCAATGTGGACCTAGGTGGGAGAAATGATGAATGGGGGTATAGTGAGTGGAAAGGGAATAATATATGCGGATAAAGGAGCGGGACCACGCACCCAAAGTTGGGGTGTCCCAAGTAGTACCACCCTAGGACCAAATGGTCAATAAAGGAGATCCCACGGGACTAAAATCGAAGGGTAAAATCCAAAAGAGATCAAGGGGACACGAGCACAAACTAAGCCCACTCTTTCCGCCAAATCCCCCCATTGATCCATCCCCAGAAGTATCAATGATAAGTAAACCCAATACTCAATTACCAAATGACAAGACATACCTTTAGATTCAAGAGGCCCGCCTTCAAACATACGATCAATATAGATGGGTGAGGGACCACATGGCTGGTTCAAGTGGCGGAGAAATGGCATAACGAGCTAGAAGAAGCCTGCAAGGGGTTGCTGGCTGCTGGCTGAGGTCCATCATGGAGAAACATTCCTCCTAGGGATATCACCCATGAAGTGGTGGATAATATGGCCCTATGAACCAGGGGATGGCTATAATGATAAGGGGTAGAGCCCATGGTTGGATTTTTCCCACATGCTAAATGCATATGTCCCGACCATATTTTGCATTTTATGCTACAATTCCCTATTGAGAATGTCCAAACATGCTTTTTATTTTGTTTTTAGTTGCATCAACCTCTGGGACATCGTTCCAAGCCCGACCCAAGGTGTGGACAAGGGGAGGGGGACTGCTGATGAACAAATGTGGACCTGGATGGGAAATATGATGAATGGGGTTGTAATGAGCAAAGGGGGATGATATATATGGTATCAAGGAGCATACCACACAAACAAAATTGGGGTTTCCCATCTAGTTCCATCCCTAAATCGTAGCATCCAGTAAAGGAGATTTGACGGGACTAGAATACAAGTTTATCCACCAAAAGGGGCAAAGGAGACAAGAGTACAAACCTAGTCCACTCTTTCCGCCAAATCCCCCCACTAATCCATTCCCAAAAGCGCCCATGATAAGTAAACGAAAATGCCCAATCACATAATGAAAATCCATACCTTCATTTCATTTCTTATTTACAAGTATTTATAGATAGTTTGAATTGTAAATTTGTAAACGATTGAACTTTAAAGAAAAATAAATTGGAATTGCTTACCTGGTTGATCCACATCGCTTCCCATCTTTGCCTAGTTTTTGCCAAAAGGTACTTGCTGCCATACTGAAAAGAGTAAGTTGTCTATGTATTTCTAACTGGTTGGAATGGTTAGGGACCATGCGCTCTAATAAATCATACAATCCATCTCTGACCTCCCCAACCTGTATATTTCCTAGCCGAGCTTTATAATGCTACTTTGGGTTCAAAAAATACCCAACTGCATGTATAAGACGATGGAGTTGAGCGTTCCATATGTTATCAATTATTTACCAAATACACCCATATTTAGCTAATTTATCCTTGTAAACTGCCTGTATTTTCTCATTTTTCTGATCCATAGCCTCATAGATGTATCCCATGGCCAATTTTTCCCCATCCACCACCTATAGCACCTTAACAAGGGGCTCGGTAATTTTGACAAGCTCTGCAGACCTTTTCCAAAAATAATTGTCAAATACTTTATTTTTGGTGTCTTTGTCATCTTGTCTACGAGTCCACCGAGATGAAGTCCTATCATCAAAATAAAACATTTTCTGCAAGTTTTTTTGTTGAGAATTGAGACATTGCAATGTAAGGAAATGAGTTGCATATCTTGTAATTGCAGGCCTAACAATCTCTTTGTCCCCAGTGTTTTTCCTCACTAGGCTCAATAACCATCAGTTGTTGTACATGTATTTCATAATGCACTTGGCATGCTCTACAATGATTTTTACCCACTTCACTTTGCCTATGTCCTCAAGCATTAGGTCTATGCAATGTGAAGCACATGGAGTCCAAAATATGCTCTTATATTTGGACTCTAACATCTTTCCAATAAGAACATAGTTTGAGGCATTATCTGTGATGACTTGCACAACATTCTGCTCCCCCACTTGCTGACTAATGTCATTGAAAAGCTCAAATAGAATGTTTGCATCCTTCACCTTATAAGATGCATCAACTGATCTCAAAAACATGGTTCCTTGAGAACAAGAAACAAGGAAATTAATAATAGTGTGATTCTTTCCATCGGTCCATCCATCTAACATGATGGAACAACCTGTTTTGAGCCATGACTCTCTATACTCATCCAAATACTCATCAATGGAATAAATCTCTTTTTTCAAAAGAGCTCCCCTCAAGTCTTGCACAGTGGGGCCTTTGAATCCATTTCCTTCAGTTATAATAGAGTCCCACATAGCTTGGTAATAAGGTGAGCGAGCAGCATTAAATGGGATATCTGCATCATACCAAAATCTAGCAATGTATTGAAAAGAAGATTCTTTGCATTACTTTTTACAATGGTCATCCAAAGTGGGTTGACGTTGAGTTAGACTTGGTTGGGAGGAAGTCGGATTAGCAGAGGCAATTGTAGAAGAGGTTGAGAAATAACTCTGAATGTTCACCCTCTTTGTTCCTTTAGATTTTTGGCCTTGATGATAAGGCTCAAGAGAAGGAGAAACATAGTGAAAGGGGTCTTTGGTGGAAGGGATAGAAGAGCAGTGTTGAATCTCAAAATCATCGTACCACCCATCTTTTATGGCTTGTAAAATTTTCTTCTTCCTTGCAATTTCTTCTTGGATAGATTTCTCCCTAGCCTTATTCTTCTCAAACTTCTCAAGTTTGGCAAGGTATTCTGTCCTAACAGGACCTATCACTTCCTTTGGTGCATCACATGGCTTTACTTGTCCTCTTATTCCAGCCAAGTGTTGTTTCAACCTGAGAATAACCCCACCTCCAATAGATTTATTGCAAAATTTTCATATCATTTCATCAGTCACATCACAATGAGCCCATGCAGTTTCCTTGGATTTTGGAGGCATGGTGACTTGAAATATTTGAATTTTGCAAAGAAATATGCCATTTAAAAAAATATTTCAGCTAAGAAAAATGGAAAACCTAAGATAAATTTGGGAAAAAATGGGGCATATCTAGCCTACAAAATTTGATAGCATATAACTAGAAATTTGATAGCAATGTAGCATAGAACACAAAAAAAATTAATTACATTGACAACAATGAAATATGGATTTTTTCAAGTGAAAATCCTTACCTGGAAATGCAAACTAGTTTCCTTAGCCTCCGTTTGAAGATGCCAACTCCACTAATAGCTCCAAAATGTCTCCAAAATAGCTCCAAATCCAACTCTAAGCCTCCAAGATGAATGCTTCAATAAAAACTCAACACTCTCCAAGCTCCCAATGAAACTCACAAAAACTCCAAATGAGATGTGTGAGGAAAATGAGAAGGGATACCTCCTTTTATTGGCTTGGAGGGGTTGTTTTTGGAGGGAAACAACTCTTAGTTTCCCTCCAAACCACCTTGTGGGTCCGTTGTCGTTGTGGCAATGAACCGATTGATTTATGACGGAACCGGTTGGTTTGTCTAAAAAATAGGCGAATGAGAATGTATGAATGGGTTTTTTGAGAGGTATGGTAGTTTTAGCCAATGAACCGATCAGTTTGACCGATTTCTGATTCATAACGGTCGTTTTTTAATACTATGCTTAAACCTAAGTTTCTTCCCATTGGATCTCTAAGCAAATTTCTTGATCTCACTCAAAGGATAAAGGTGAAAGAGTAAACAAACATTAGAGTAGTTTTATTTTTCTTTCAATCACACACATCACATATTAGTCCTTCCATTGAACTCACTAATAATCCAAGTGAAAAATTAATTGAATAAAATTAACCAAGAGCACAATTCAAAACCTTTTGGGACAACATCTTTCGGGCCACGATTTCCATTTGCCTAGATTTACGTTTAAAAAAATATTTACTTTTTTGGCATTGGTATTTATTTTCATTTCATATTATTTACTTATGAATTGTTTATTTATATCATTCTAAGTTACATGCTTTTGGTAATTCAATAAAATTCGTATAATAATTTGTTTAACTTTTTCTAATAGCTTACCTAGCCTTAGCTTATTTTCTTAGGATCTACCCCGTTGGCTTCGCTAGGAGTTAGCCTAGATGAAGGAGTTGAGATTGAGTGACAACAACTCAATTCGAGACTTGCCCCCAAGGCCACACCCAGTGGATTAAGGATTTATTCCACGTAACCCAAGGTGTGGATTAGGTGGCAACAGTCTCTATTCATCTAACCTTCACTCCAGTACTTCCAACTTGTATGAGAATTGAAAAAGAAATAAGACAGTGCTTGCTTCGCATACAATGCTAACCCCTCTTAAGTTTGTATGAACCCTGGGTTGATAATTAAAGCTAATGAGTGCCATCAACCATATCTCACCACCTCTTACTCTTTAGTGGATTTTCACCACAAGGGAGCTGTTGTTGCTGCTACAACGCCATCCGAAATTTTGGCCTACATCCAAATTTTGGAGCCTACTTTGACTTTGAATGATGTCGTCACAAGCATTGAGAGTCATTTCATGTGTTTTCTCCAAGTATTCTTGTCCCATTTTGAAAAAAATCAAAATGTCGTCTTTTAGCATAGGCAAGCGTCGCACATTGCATAAATGTGATTTTGGTTTGTTTCAAGGGACGATATTTGTGTTAATGAGTTATTCTTATCATGTAAACATGTATCGCACTCATTTCCAAAGTTTCAAGCACTGTTGCACAAGCGTCATCACTGTCGTCGCAAAGTGTATCTTTAGTGTCGCACTTGGGATAGCCTTTGCAATGTCATCTCATTAAGGAAATTATGTTGTTCATGCATCCTGGGTGATCTATGTTGTTTCGTCAAGTATTCTAAGTGTGTGATCATGCTCAACCCTTATCACTCTTCCCTTCGGTTTCACTGATCCCACACTTAGAAAAATCTGTAAAACTTCCCGACCGAGCAACCTGGCATCACTCTGTCGTCCTGAATTGCACAGTCTTAGTCCTCAAGCCTCAGCCTTGCCTCTTGGAACCGTGCAATGCGCAGTCATAGTGCTCAGTCCCAATGATTGAGCTCTAGAACTGCTCAATCCCTACTTTCATCCAGTCTCCACTGTGTGCTGCACAGTCTCAAGTATGAAGCCTTAGCCTTGAGCTCTTGAACTGCGTAACTGCACAATCGCTTTGCCTCAGTCTTGTCAAAACTGCGCAGTGGGAAACCTCAAGCCTGAAGCCCTCAACCTGACCTCTTAAGTCCCTCAACTACGCAGTTGACAAGCTATGCCCATCCTGAAATACACACTGTGTAGTCTCAAGGCTCAGTCTCGGCCCTTGACATCCTGAATTGCGCAACTGCGCAATCCTTGTGTCTGTTTCCCAACCTGTCACCCGGTTCCAGCTCAGTCAATGATCATCATGAATCATGTTACACTAGGGGATTATTGAATAGCCATTTTGTAGTCACAACAAACTTCCCATTTGGTCTCGGCACAACATCCTATACATCGTTTTTCACAATTGATTCATATTCTTCAGCCATAGCATCCTTCCAAAATTGTTCTTTGACTGCTTCTTTGAATGAGGATGGTTCGGCTTGAATCATAGTGCTCATACCGGCTACATATCCCTAATACTTGCATGGCTTCTTCCTTTCTCTGAATTATCTGCGAATGGGTACATTTCTTTCATCATTATGTAAAGTGTCATGAAGCCAAAGTGGTCTCTTCCGGGTAGGAGGATCACTTGGAGGTGGATCTAAAGGATCCATAGGCTCCATGGGATCATCAACATCATCGGACTCGACGATAGAAGGACCATCTAGAATATCCCAGCCATCATTTTCCTCCTTGGGAGGAGGAGTCGGAGGATTGTCTCTTACTTTACCAAGAGTTGCATCTTCATCGAATGTTATGTCGTTGCTAATTTCTACCTTCCTTTGACTGGGTATATATATTCTATATGCTTTAGAGTTTTCACAATAACCCACAAATTTCCCTTTTCTTCCTGTAGCTTCCAACTTGTCCCTTTTTTTCCTTCGACACATGAAAATACACTAGATTGTGATATCCCATGTGTGGGTAGGGCCTGCAGCCACGTGTCCGGGTCTGTGTAATGAGGGGTGCTGTGCAAGGGCCCCCGCCCTCAGATGCTCCGGTGGGGTTAGGCCCACCCTTAACACCCTGGGATGTCGCCCTCACTAACAGTTCGAGCTTTTGGTGTAGTCGTTAGATCTACGTGGTATCAAAGCCGAGGTCTCGAGGTCGAGACTCGCGGAGCGTGGTGAGTTGTAATATCTCGTGTGTGGGTAGGGCCCACAGCCACGTGTCCGGGTCTATGTAATGAGGGGTGCTGCGCAAGGGCCCCGGCCCTCAGATGCTCCGGTGGGGTTAGGCCCACCCTTAACACCCTGGGATGTCGCCCTCACTAACAGTTCAAGCTTTTGGTGTAGTAGAAAGGTCTGTAATATTCCCCTTTTTGGTGTCACCTATGACAGGGCTAGGATGGACTTCCAGAGTTGGGAGCAGACCGGTCACAGGTACAAGTTGTGTCATCAGCGGGCCCAGGGGCTTTTTGGAGGAGTTTTGAGGAGTTTCTATGTGGTCGGGTGGCATTCGCTTGATATATTCCATCATCCGAGCAGTTTGGCTTTCGTTCCGATGCATTTCGACAACTTTCAGAAATTTGAGTTATTTATGGGCTTAACTCAGCGAATTACACTCACGGTGGCATTCTGGGAGGAATACATGACAGAACACCTTAGTGTAATAGCTCATTGGAACCGGGACGAGGATACCTCCATGATAGGATAGTTGGACATGAGTTTCAGTGACCAGGGGAGACATGGTAGCCGATTTAATCTTTTCTGCATTAAAAAGGAATATTTTAATAAGAGGGAAAATTGCACCATGAATAAAATAATAATAAAATAATGCTCTAGAAGGCTCCAAGAGATCTATAAAAGAAAGGGAGGAGGCCATTGAGGGATATCTTTGGATCATATCATTTTATTGTATGAGAGGTGTGAGACGTGGTTCTCTACTTCAGCCATAGCCCCAGGACAGAAACCCTCGGGTGATTTGTGAGTGTTGGACGAAAACCCAACCCTCTTGAGGAGAATTCACTCAGAAGTTTTGTAGAGCTTCAGGGATTGGTGTGAGGATCATTCAGATCTTCAACTTGTGCTTCATCATCTTCAGTGGGTCAGTGACAGCTGTTGCTGGAGGGAGAGTGTAGCAGTTCAGTTTTGAGGCCAGTGCAGTGCAGCAGCTCATCTTGGTGGCCAGTTCTCCGTCTTAGCTCTTTCTTTGGGTCAGATGTATTTGTAACCCCATTTATTATCTATAATAAAATGATGAGATTCTTCCTATTTGATGTGTTGATATATTGCAGTGCTTATGTGTTTATTTTACATGGCAATCTTCTGTTGAGTAAATAGTGATTTTACGGCATATTGTGGAGATTAGTTATTTTTCTGCATTTTTAATTAAAATATCCCATCCGGGATATTACAGTGGTATCAGAGCCTTAATCTTGGCTTGGCTGTGGGTTATCTTAAAAAGCCAAGTTCAAAGGCTTGATTGCAGATCAATTCGTGGGTTCAAGAATTTATATGCCAAAATCGCTTAAGACATATTTGTTTTATTAATCAAAAAGGGACCGAGGATGTTTCAGTCAAAAGGGCCAATGCTGTGATATTAAGAAGAAAAAAATTATTTTCGAAGGACCGATTATTGAGGGAGCAGTCCAAGAGTTAAAAAAAAAAAATTCAAAACTCATTGCCATAAAATATTTTCAAGGGCCGACGACATATCTAAGGTCAAACTACATGGACCGGGCCAAAATCATGACCAAACCCCAGCGTCCAAACTGCATCTCTCAGGGCCGAGATATTTTTGTTGGCGTCTGGATTTATTGGTTTGAATATCCATCTAAAGGAGTGTTGAGCAACTGGAGGCAGTCAGACGAGATATTTTTGTTGGCATCTGAATTTATTGGTTCGAATAGCCGTCTAAAGGAGGATCGAACAACTGAAGGAAATCAGACGTGTTGGAAGGACCGCTTATCATTAAATGGGAATTCGAGCACGGCTACGAAGGCCACATAAGGGCCGAGTCGTTGCTTGATGAGTCACACAGGGGAAAACGAGGCAAATCATGGCGGTGTTCATATGGATGGTGAGATACGCCCGAAGCTGAATGTGCTTTGGACAGTGATAAGGCTGCGCTCAAACCCGATCTTGCTATGGTAGTATGTCCGCATGGAGGGGTCGACCACGTAATTTCAAACTGTGGATTTTGAACTAATCGTACCTACAGAGGACTGTAGCAAAGTGCGATGGTTGATGGAGCCAGGAAACGTCATAAGAATTGGGTAAACTAGACCACGTGAAGAAGCTATATTCTGAGCATTAGAACGATTTTCTCAAGAATTACTTGTGTGCAGAGTTTTTTTATTCAAAGTATGCCTGTCATTATTAGTTGAATATCACTATTGGTGCTACAGTTCGATTACGAGTGCATGGGTATGACATGCGTGTTTCTAAAGAAATTGAAGACAAGTTCACGTTTATTCTGTAAAAAATGCTGAGGAGCATGAGATCACATTTGAATATCTTCGCGTGGCTCTAACTCTATCACTGGTTGGTGTGCCATCCTTGAGGCAGTTACTCGCGGGAAATATAAATTTGAGACACAGTCCCCTTATCTCTCTTCGGCTGAGTCTAATTCCAATATGCACGCAACACTTAATGACAGTCGGGCATCAAATTCATCCGATTTTTCCAAAGGCTGGAAGTCGAGTGTGTAATCATAAGGGAACTCTTTGATGCGAAATCAATGGTGTAATGTATTAAGCAGCCTCTTCAGTTGTATTGGTATGAAGGTGCACGTGGGCAGATTCTGGTGTATGCTTCACAAATGGCAGATTGGAAAATTAGACTGATATTATTTTGTTGCAGTGGGACTCTGCTGAGAAAACGTTGTACAAGGGTATCAGTATTTTGAGTTATATGTAGCATATTTGAGGCTGAACATGTGTTGTTTCCACTGCTGAAGATTACACTTGAATTGGTCAAATTCTGAAGGTCATCTTCCCACTCATTCACCAGATAGCAGGAAGCAAGGGAATGAAGAGGATATTCTCGGAAAGCCACCCTTGCTGCAATATATGAAGGTTGGGCGTAAATGCAAGGCATTCACAACGCTCAAATCAGGTTCTCCTAATCCAAGCTGTGATACATTTCTCATAATTTTATTTGCATCTCTGTTTGTTAATATTGTCACAAATAGCAAACAATTTTTGTTATTAGTCCATGCCTTAAATATTCAAGCCAAACCTCACCTACAGAAATAAGGAATGTCAAGTGTTTGACAAATTTTCTGTGACATACACTTAAAACTCAGAAAAACAGTGACCACATCATTGGTTGAACCATGGAGGGATTCCTAAGTAGTTTGAGAAGAATAAAGGTTGGTTCCTTGAACCATCATGCATCAGAAGACCAGAAAACAAAACCAAACAGCAGACCCTTTTCAAGAGGAATTTATGCCATCCTTCAAAAAGAGCAGCCAAAAGATTTGCCGGGAGAATTGGGGATTGGTCACAAAATCCTTGCACTTGGGACAGATTTGAAACACATGAAGATGACATGGAGAGTTCTGTCCAAACTTGATGAGCTTAATGAACTTCAGTCCAAAATAAGCCAAGAAGAAGGGAAGAAACTGATTTGGGTTCTAAAACCAACTATGCTTGCTCTTATACAGCCCAAATTCTTGGAGGAACCTTGTGAAGGGGTCACACTTCCAGTTGCAACTTGTCTCAGGAACATCATGAAGTTGACCGCACCTATAGCTCCATACAATGATGATGTTATGAGTAGGATTATGAGATTGATTGTAGAGGCTTTTCAAGATTTGGACAATAGCGTAGGCTCTACCTTCGGGAAGAAGCTTGAGATTTTATGGGGTATGGCCACATTCAAGACTTATGTCATCATGTTTGACCTTGAGTGTGATGACTTGATCCTGCAGATGTTCCAATGCTTCTTCAGCACTAGGAGACATCATCCTGATACTGTCATAGCACACATGCAGTACATCTTGTCGTCATGTATGAGAGACCAGGAGACCATTGGCCGAGAGTTGCAGACCCAGTTGTTGAGCATTTGGAGGAGAGAGCAGTTGGTCTCACCTGCTACTTATGAGCTAGCCCAAGGGCTGGTTGAGCAGAATATTGGGCTATTCAGGAGACAGTTGACTAGGGAGGAGCTGCTCCAGTTTGGTGGATCTGGCAGCAGAAATGATCTGAGGAGGAAGGGACTTTGCTTCATCTGCAAAGAACCTTGGGGACCTGATGACTCATGCTTGAGTGATGCAGATGATGTGGTGGAGGTAGAACAGGAGGGCATTCCTTCTTTATGCCAGGGTGAGGACTCTTCTTCGGATGAGTCCATGGGATCAGTTGAGGACGCTTCTAGGGAGCAAGAGCAGTCATGCGGAGTTGATGGCAGTAGACCGGAGCTGCATTCCAATGTACAGGGTGAACAGTCAGGGGACTCTACGGGAGATACTCTGGGTGATGAGTCACTTGTGACGATTCAGCCAGAGCGGCATATGATGGAGCCTGAGTCAGCAGAGGAGGATACTGTAATATCCCCAAAGGGAAATAACCAGTAATAAACAGAAATACACCAATACAGATATAGAAAATATAACGCTGAACTAGATCACTGAATCATAGCACATGGAATGCCAGAAACTGAGCCATTTTATTAATCAGAAAGTACATAGAGAGGAGTACAATAAATCAGAGTAAGTGCACCTATCCTTGCCTAAATGATGAAATTCCCTCTATGAGATAATGGTACCAACAAGGACAGCGTCCTATAGGCACTCCCGAATCTTTGGCAAAGATGAAGCCTTGTTGTCTTTGGGGCGAGGCGGTAAATCGTCTCAGCCGGCCTCTCCCGATGAGCGGCTACGCTGGTGGCCGGCGCGTGAATGGGCCCTAGTCACCCGGACCTCCAAACAGATAGATCAGCTACTGTGGCCTAGAAAACGCTGTTGAGCCTGCCTCTCCCAAGTCTGCTCATCAGATCAGCGTTCTACCAAGTGGATCTGCTCCTGAATGCTCAGATCTGCTAGATCTGAAGCCTCCAAACCAGATCTGCGTCCTTCCCTTCCTGATCTGCGTCCTCCCCTATCAGATCTGCTACCAAACCCTCAGATCTATGCTGGATCTGACAATATCTCTTCAGATCTACAACTCCCCAAGCTGGATCTAGGGCTAAACCTCCAGATCTGCAACATACAAGACTAGGTCTGCAAGTATCTGCTCAGATCTCCCCTTCTCATGGATGGATCTAACAATGAACCTTCAGATCTGCAACCCTTTCCTTCAGAAATGTACAGCGTCCTCACTTCCAAGCTTGACAGCGTCCTTCTCCTCACTGAACAGCGTTCTCCCTTGCCAGATCTGGACTGCGTCCCTCCTGGGGCAGCGTCCTCACCCTCCTGAATCAAACTGCGTCCTCTCTCCTGATGAGACAGCGTCCTCTCCTCACTGAACTGCGCAGCCACAAGAGGGCTTCCTCCTCCTCAGATTTACTTCAGAAACTACTGCTGCTCTACTACTGGAACTGAAAGATAGAACTCAGAACAAACCTTACTAGGGCGGGCACTCGAAGTCCCCCGAAGCTAAGGGTGAAACCAGAAAAACCTTACCAGGGCAGGCACTCGAAGTCCCCCGAGGCTAAGGGTGAGATCTCCGACCGGAGACACTCGTGCACTAAACAGTGCTGCAGACCGACTAAACAACCGGCGTGCTGAAGCAGGCAGAAGTCCAGCTATCAATAATAATATCAAATCATGAATGATCAAATGAGGTGAGAGCCTCTCCTTTTATAACATCAAACTCCCTCCAAAACTTAACTCTCCCTGGATCTGCGCAGTTTACCTTGGGTTAGCCTGATGCCTCCCCCATCAAATCCACGTGGACCCCCAAGGCCCCCTCTCTAAGTTACAACGTCAATCTACTAGGAAAAAAGAACACTTTATTA